>JALBCY010000074.1:70312-260312 GCA_023079485.1 Archilochus colubris
AGTTTGTAACAAGTGGAAAAGCTTCAGGAGGCAAAGCTCTGGTTTTCTGAGGTTTGTTTTGTTAACTGATGAGGGTACATTTGGCCTTCCCTGGCTTTGAGCTGCTGCTGATTGATTAAAAGCCTTGGCTGTTCATTTCCATCTCTTAACGAGCTGCTGCTTCTTTCCTTGAAGGTTTTGGTGCCAACACTGCTGGAAACAGTTTGTTTGGAAATAAACCTGCAACTGGGACTCTGGGAACTGGGCTTGGAACAGGATTTGGCACAGGTAAGGAACTCCCCAGTTCATTTTGGGTCAGCCTAAGTTCTGAGGTTCTGTCTCAGATCAGAACCAAGCTGTGCTTGCTGTCACCCTGCTAAAAAAAAAAAACAACTTAAAAATTAGAAGTGAAAAACCCCATGGCATCCAATCCTCTCAGCTGGTTTGAGTCCTCATGGAGATGGAAAATCCACTGGCACTTCCATAAATGATTTCTTTCTGTGGGAGGGGTAAATTGGCTCTGAGATTTGGTCACCACCTTGTCCTGAGTGAACGATCTTCCCCCTGGCACAGCCCTTGGAGCAGGCCAGACATCTCTGTTTGGAAACACCCAACCCAAGCTTGGTGGGACACTGGGAACAGGACCCTTTGGAGCACCAGGATTCAACACCTCGACAGCCACTCTGGGGTTTGGAGCTCCTCAGCCTGCTGTGGGTGAGTAAAACCTGGGGGTCTCTGCTGCTTCCTCACACCCCCCCTGCTTGGGAGGGAAAAGAAATACTTGAGCATCACTCTGAGGCCATTTCTGTCCTTGGTAGCAGTAGAGACTCTGCTAATGAGTGGTTTTTATGCTAATTATTTATTCAGAACCACTCAACATTGCTAATAGCTTTTTTTTTTTTAGTTCCATTTTACAATTTTAGAACATTTTAGAGCTTTACCTTCAAGATCATCTTGAAAACTTCAAGCTTTGCTCTTGCAGACCTGGACCATAAGCTGTTGTTTCTCTGATTTTGTTGTTTTATGGGGTTTTTTTGTGGGGGGGATGCATCAATCTTGTTTCCCAGCCCTGAACCTGAGGCAGCAACAGGAGGTGCTGACAAAAAAAAACCCCAAACATGAGGGAAATGAAGCTTTTTAGCTGCTTCAGTGCAGGTGGGAGAGGCAGAGGGACTGCAGAGGTGCCTCCAGCCTCCCTGCTCTCCCCTCCTGTGAACTTCTTGTTATATATACTATATATATAGTATAAATACATATATATTTTATATATATATGATATATATACTATAAATCTTGATAGGAAAAAAAAAAGAGGCTGGGGGGAGCTGCATCCTCATCCTGAGGAAATTCTCGGGTCTCACTCCTCTCTCTGCAGTCAGGTTTGAAGGATTTCTGTCCTCTTTCCATCATCCTTCTGCATTTCTCATGCCCTACAGATGATCCAAGGGTTGATTCACATCTGTAGGCAGCCCCTGGGAACAGCTCTGAAGCTGGGAAGCCACTGGTCTCAAACTCTAGGAAGGCTTTCACCATAAACTGATGCATTTTTCCTCCCCTTCCCCCCAAAAACAATCATAGGAACAACAATCTGCTTCCCCTGGGATTGTTTTTAAGCTGCTTGAGGTTGCTTCAAACACTTGTGGTGTGAACACTTGTGGTCATTGAACAGGAATTAAAATTAGATGCTAGGAGACAGAGTCAGACTGGGAGGTTTGGTTCAGTGCTCTGCCTCATCAGTTCAGGTGGTTTATTTTTCCTTAAAAAGTGTTTCAGAAGCCAGGCACCTTGGTTTCAGGTTTTGTCCTGATGTGAAGCTCTCTGTGCCCTCAGTTTTTCACAGATCAACTCAGCCCCAAATTTCCAAGGAAGGGAAGGGGATTTCTCCTTCTGGTGGCAGCAGAATGGTGGCTGGAGGTTGTGGGAATGTGAGGAGCTCCTCTGGAAGGACGAATTATTAAAATAAAAAATAAAATTAAAAACTATTTTAACCTCTTTTCCAGCCCTGACAGACCCAAATGCCTCAGCTGCCCAGCAAGCTGTCCTGCAGCAGCACCTCAACAGCTTGACTTACTCACCCTTTGGAGATTCTCCCCTCTTCAGGAACCCCATGTCAGACCCAAAGAAGAAAGAAGAGGTAAATGCACGTGAAATGCATTAAAATTTCTAATTACTTGGTGGTTTTTTACTCACTTTGTTTCAGGACAAAACAAGTTGCCACCTGGACACTTGTTCTGCTGTGGTGGCTTTTTATCCTCTCCAGGAGGCAAGCTGCAATATCTTGTGGCTTTTTACTGCTTTTGGTTATTTTCAGAGCCTTGGCTTTGGGTTCTTGCTCTCCTCCCTGCTCCTTGTGGAGAAAATAAAGCTGAGAATTGTCCTTGCTTGGTTTTAGCTTGGGCTTTGCTCCTGCCATCCCAGCAGCCTCTAAACCCTGTTGGTTGGGTTGGAAAGCCAACCAACCACTTGACAAACTTCTTGTTTGTTTGTTTATTTTTCACTAATAAGGGATTTTCTAAATGGCTGCTGCCCCTGGGCACATTCCAGGGGCTCAGAGCTGACTCCTGCCCAGCTTGGTCCTCAAGGTCCCATCCCTGGGGGACTGCAGACTCTGTCATGTTGTCAGCAGCTTTGTGGCTCCAACCAGAGAATGGGATAAAACCCCCAATTCATGGTGTTTTTCTCTCTCTTTCAGAGGCTGAAGCCCACCAACCCAGCAGCTCAGAAGGCTCTAACCACTCCCACCCATTACAAGCTGACTCCCCGGCCCGCCACCAGGGTGCGACCCAAAGCGCTGCAGTCCGCGGGCTCCGCCAAGTCCCAGCTCTTCGACGGCCTGGACGATGACGAGCCCGCGCTCTCCAACGGAGCCTTCATGCCCAAGTGGGTGCCCAGCCTGACCCTGTCCTGACAGGAGGGGAAGGTCTGAGGGTTACGTGCAGGCCAGAGCAGCTCTAAAAATGAGCTTTTAAAGGCTTTAGAATGATTTGAATGCTTTAAAATGGTTTAAGTGCTTTAAAATTATTTAAATGCTTTAAAAATTGATTTAAGTGCTTTAAAGTGATTTAAGTGCTTAAAAAATGATTTAAGTGCTTTAAAAATGGTTTTAATGCCTTAAAATGGTTTTAATGCTTTAGAATGATTTCAATGCTTTAAATTTAAAATGACTTAAATGCTTTAAAATGACTTAAATGCTTTAAATTTCGAATAATTTAAGTGCTTTAAAAATTAAGTGCTTTAAAAATTAAGTGCTTTAAAAATGGTTTAAATGCCTTAAAATGGTTTAAATGCCTTAAAATGGTTTAAATGCCTTAAAATGGTTTAAATGCCTTAAAATGGCTTTAATGCTTTAGAATGATTTTAATGCTTTAGAATGATTTTAATGCTTTAGAATGATTTTAATGCTTTAGAATGGTTTTAATGCTTTAGAATGATTTTAATGCTTTAAAATGACTTAAATGCTTTAAAAATTATTTAAAAGCTTTAAATTTAAAATGGTTTAAGTGCTTTAAAATGGTTTAAGTGCTTTAAAATGGTTTAAGTGCTTTAAAAATGGTTTAAGTGCCTTAAAATGATTTAAATGCTTTAAAAATTATTTAAATGCTTTAAAAATGGTTTAAATGCTTTAAATTTAAAATTATTTGAATGCTTTAAAATGCTTTAAGTGCTCTAAAAAGTATTTAAATGCTCTAAAAAGTATTTAAATGCTTTAGAATGGTTTAAGTGCTTTAGAATGGTTTAAATGCTTTAGAATGGTTTAAATGCTTTAAAAATGATTTAAATGCTTTAAAAATGATTTAAATGCTTTAAATTTAAAATTATTTGAATGCTTTAAAATGCTTTAGGTGCTCTAAAAAGTATTTAAATGCTCTAAAAAGTATTTAAATGCTTTAGAATGGTTTAAATGCTTTAGAATGGTTTAAATGCTTTAGAATGGTTTAAATGCTTTAAAAATGGTTTAAGTGCTTTAAAAATGGTTTAAATGCCTTAAAATGGTTTAAATGCCTTAAAATGGCTTTAATGCTTTAGAATGGTTTAAATGCTTTAAAATGGTTTAAGTGCTTTAAAATGGTTTAAGTGCTTTAAAAATGGTTTAAGTGCTTTAAAAATTGATTTAAATGCCTTAAAATGGTTTAAATGCCTTAAAATGGTTTAAATGCCTTAAAATGGTTTAAATGCCTTAAAATGGTTTAAATGCCTTAGAATGGTTTAAATGCTTTAAATTTAAAATTATTTAAATGCTTTAAAATGACTTAAATGATTTAAAAATTATTTAAATGCATTAAAAATGGTTTAAGTGCTTTAAAAATGGTTTAAGTGCCTTAAAATGGCTTTAATGCCTTAAAATGGCTTTAATGCCTTAAAATGGCTTTAATGCTTTAGAATGGCTTTAATGCTTTAAAAATGGTTTAAATGCTTTAAATTTAAAATTATTTAAATGCTTTAAAATGATTTAAACGCTTTAAAAAGTATTGCATGCTTTAAATTTAAAATTATTTCAATGCTTTAAGTGCTTTTGAAATGCTTTAAAATGCTTTAAAAACTATTTAAATGCTTTAAATTTAAAATGCTTGCAGCAAAGTTCCTGTGGAGCCAATTAGGAATCCCTCAATCCAAGGGATTTAAAATAACCAAACAACTTTGGAGAAAGAGACATCAGGCCTTGAGAGTCCCTGCAGGCATCTTGATTTCTTAAAAAAAATATTCTGTTGGCTTGGGTTGTTCCTCCAGTAACCCTGGAGGGAAGGAGAAGCCTTTTCACAGAGCCATGGAATGGTTTGGGTAGGAAGGGACCCTCAAACCCCTCCAGTCCCAACCCCTGGATGTACAGGGACCCCTCCCCAGCCCAGGGACCCCTCCAACCCCATCCAACCTCAACTCCAACATCCCCACCACCCACAGCTTCTCCAGGAAACCTCTCCCAGGCTCTCCCCACCCTCACTTCTCCCTCCCAGCTCCTCTCCAGCTCCCCTCTTCCACTTGGAAACCATCTCTCCTTGTCACCTCCCTCCAGGCCCTTGCCCAAAGTCCCTCCCCAGCTTTCCTGGAGCCCCTTCAGACACTGGGAGCTGCTCCAAGGGCTCCTCTCCTCCCTTATCAGAGAATCATCCAGGTTGGAAGGGACCTCAGAGCTCATCAAGTCCAACCCTTGATCCACTCCCCCCGTGGTTCCCAGCCCATGGCACTCAGTGCCACATCCAGGCTCTTTGGAAAGATCTCCAGACACGGAGAATCCACTACTTCCCTGGGCAGCCCATTCCAATGCCTGATCACCCTCTCCAGAAAGAAATTCTTTCTCATCTCCAACCTAAACCTCCCCTGACACAACTTGAGACCCTGCCCTCTTGTCTTGCTGAGAGTTGCCTGGGAAAAGAGCCCAACCCCCCCCTGGCTCCAACCTCCTTTCAGGGAGTTGTAGAGAGTGATGAGCTCTCCCCTGAGCCTCCTCTCCTCCAGACTGAACACCCCCAACTCTCTCAACCTGTTCCAGGCTCTCCCCACCCTCCAATTCCAGAATTCCTTCCCCATCTCCAACCTCAATCTCCCCTTTCTCTCCAACTTTTAACCCATTTCCCTTCTCCTCTCCCTACCCCCCCGTGTCCAAAGCCCTCCCCCAGCTTTCTTGGAGCCCCTTCAGATATTGGAAGGTTGCTCTGAGCTCCCCTGGGAGCCTCCTCTTCTCCAGGCTGAACAACCCCAATCCCTCAGCCTGGCTTCCCAGGGAGCTGCTCAGCCCTCTGAGCATTTCAGTGCCTCCTCTGGACACCTTCCAGGAGCTCTGTGTCCTTCTGGTGCTGGGGACTCCAGAACTGGACACAGGACTCCAGGGGGGGTCTCAGCAGAGCAGAGGGGGAGAATCCCCTCCCTCAATGCTCTCTGGGCTTCTGCTGATGCCCCCAGGACCTGGGGGGGTTCTGGGCTCAGCTTCAGCTTCTGCTCCACCAACACCCCCAAGTCCTCCACCTCAGGGCTGTCCTGGTTTTGGGCAGGGTTCTTCTGCTGGGAAGGCTCAGATTTGTCAGATCCCTCTGGGGTTGCTTGGGTTTTGAAGCTTTCAATGATCTGTGATGCTTTTTTGTACTTAAGAAGCAAAAGTTTTGACAGGAATTGCAGAAGGAGCTTTAGGATCTCCAGCAAACACCTTTCAGCAAACACAGTCCCAAGTGTGTCACAGCTGGTTCCTCATCCTTGAGATGCAGGATATAGCATGAAAGACGTGTTTGTGCAGTGGATGAATGACAATTTCTCTTCCCTTCTAAAATTTTTTCCAGGAAGAGCATCAAAAAGTTGGTTTTGAAGAACCTCAACAGCAGCAACCTCTTCTCCCCTGTCAGTCGTGACAGTGAGGACCTGGCCTCTCCGTCAGAGTACCCAGAGAATGGGGACAGGTGAGTTGAGTCACCCTGCAGGAGCTTCCCCTGACCAGAAACACAAACTGGTTCTGCCTGTCTTTAAATTCTTGGCAAGAAAAGAGGTGGGGATTGCCAAGGATGTCACCTCAGCTGTGTGCTGGAAAGCAGACTGACCTCTTGAACTCTGTGGTCCTGTCCCAGCTCCCTCCATCCCAGTCCCTCCATCCCAGTCAGAGATCAGAGAGGAATTCTGAGTGTCAGGAATGGGAAGGGAGCTCTGGAGCTGCTGATTCCAGGGATGGGGCAGCCACAGCTTCTCAGGGACCCAGTGTCCAACTGGAACCAACTGGAGGGAATCTCCAGGACCAGCTCCATGTGAGGAGCTGAGGTGCAGAGCCTGGGGAAGCTCCCCCAGGTTCTCCAGAGGTTCAGCAGAGGAGTTTTGGGATTTGGTTCTCCCAAAGCCTCGTGCTGGGGGGGTTGGTGCTGTGACCAGTGCGAGGGGATCAGAGGCTCAGGGGTGGGAAGGGAGCTGTGGAGCTGCTGATTCCAGAGCAGGGGGCACAGGATGGTGTCCAGGGGGGTTGGGAATGTCTCCAGAGAAGGAGACTCCAGCCCCTCTCTGGGCAGGCTGTGCCAGGGCTCTGCCAGCCTCCAAGTCCAGAGGTTCCTCCTCATCTGGAGCTGGAAGTTCCTTCCCATGGTCAGGTTTGTGCCCCTTGGCCCTGGTCCTGTCCCTGGCAGCCCTGAGGAGAGTCTGGCCCCATCCTCCTGACCCCCAGCCTGGAGATCTTGGTCAGCACTGAGAGATCCCCCTCAGGCTTCTCCAGGCTGAAGAGCCCCAGGGCTCTCAGCCTCAGCAGAGATGTCCCAGTGCCCTCCTCATCCTCGGAGCCCTTTGCTGTCCCCTCTGCAGCAGCTCCTTGGCCTTCAGGAAGCAGGGAGCCCAGAACTGGACCCAGTTCTGCAGCTGTGTCCTCCCCAGGGCAGAGCAGAACCTCCCTGAGGCTCCTGGCCATGCTCCTCTGGATGCTCCCCAAGGTTCCATGGCCCTTCTTGGCCACCAGGACACTTTGTGGGCTCATGGTCACCCTGTTTTCCACCAGGACTCCCAGATCCTTCTCCCCAGAGTTGCTTTCCAGCCGCTGCTGGGGTGACTGTGGGGATTTTTGCTCCTCTCTCACCAGAAATGAGACTTTCATTCAGGATAAACCCAACTCTGAGGTTTCAGGTCTTCTTCTTTCTGCTTGGTCTTCTTCAGTCACAAGGGGATCACGAGGAAGGTCCTCTGCTCCAAGTGTCTCCTAGTAGTGATGTATTTTTTCCCTTTAAAATGTGGACTCTCCCAAGTCCTCTCTCCCTCCTCAAAAGCCTGAACCCTCCCTTCTCTTGAAATCTGTGGCCATACACCAGAGGAGAAGACCAAGGTGATGATTTTGGGGCACAAAAGTCTTGCCAGCCTGCTTCACCTGGGGTTGAACCTTCAGATGGAGGTGGCCTTGGGGAGGTCTCTCTGTTCCTCAAGAGTCCTCAAGACTGAATTCTGGTTGGTGTGGTCTTGATCCCACTGGGGGTCTCAAACCTCCATGGACAGAGGTTCTGCAGCTTCCCTGGGTCTCTCTTCTCATCCATGCTCTTCTGGAGCATGAATTTTGTCTCATTGGGAGGCTGTGACCACACCTTGCCTTGTGAGCCTTTTCTGCAGACTGAGCATCCCCTTCCCCTCACAGCTCCCACCCTTTGGTCCCCTGAGCCTCCTGGTCCCCCTCCCCTCACTCTTTTTGGTGGTGGGACCCCCAGATGAGCTGCAGAAGTTGCCCACAGAGGGCAGAGTGAAGATGAACAAGGATCTCCTCAGTCTGCAGCCCCTGTGCTGAGCCCTTTACCTTGAGCATTGACCCAAGTCCCTCAGAGAACTCCATAATTCCACTTTCTTCTTCATTTCCTCAGGTTCTTCCTCTCAGTGCCTCCTGAGGAGAACCACAGACAGGATGGGGAGCGAGAGGAGGAGGAGGAGCAGCACGAGGTGACGAGGTTTTACACCAACCCCATTGCCAAGCCCATCCCCCAGACCCCAGAGAACACCCAGCACCCCAAACACCACAACAACCTGGATGACACCATCGTGGCTCTGAACATGAGGGCAGCCCTGAGGAACGGGCTGGAGGGCAGCAGTGAAGATGCCTCCTTCCAGGATGATTCCCTTCAGGATGAGCGTGAAGAGGAGACAGAAACGGGGCCTCATCTGCATCCTGCAGGTCAGAGCCAGGGAGATCAGCACAGCCCAGGCTGGGCTGGGTGGGAAGGTCACCCAGGGACACCTCCCACAGCCCAGGGGGCTCCAGGGAAATAGCATTGGAGTTAATCAATTGAAATTAAAGTCTTGGATTTAATCTGTTGGGTTGGGGTTGAAGGGGTTGGGTTGGGGTTGAAGGGATTGGGCTGGGGTTGAAGGGATTGGGCTGGGGTTGAAGGGGTTGGGCTGGGGTTGAAGGGGTTGGGCTGGGGTTGAAGGGGTTGGGCTGGGGTTGAAGGGGTTGGGCTGGGGTTGAAGGGGTTGGGCTGGGGTTGAAGGGGTTGGGCTGGGGTTGAAGGGGTTGGGCTGGGGTTGAAGGGGTTTGGTTTGGAATAATCTGTTGGATTAGATTTAATCTGTCAGATTGGAATTGAAGAATTGGTTTGGGATTCAAGGATTGGATTGGGATTAATCTGTTGGAGTGGGTTTAATCTCTCAGATTGGAATTAAACTGTTAGGTTGGGATTCAAGGATTAAATTGAGGTTGAAGGGTTGGATTGGGGTTAATCTGTTAGACTGGGAGTGAAGGATTGGATTTGGATTCAAGGATTTGGGGTAATCGATTGGAGTGGGATTCAAGGATTGGATTGAGATCAATCTGTTGGATTGGGAGTGAAGGACTGGATTTGGATTCAAGGATTTGGATTAATCATTTGGAGTGGGATTCAAGGATTGGGTTGGGATTAATCTGTTGGATTGGGATTCAAGGATTAGATTTGGATTCAAGGATTTGGATTTGGGGAACTCAATTGGAGTGGGATTCAAGGATTGGATTGGGAGTGAAGGATTGGGTTGGGATTAATCTGTTGGATTGGGAGTGAAGGTTTTGATTTGGATTCAAGGATTTGGGTTAATTGATTGGAGTGGGGTTGAAGGATTGGATTGGGATTCGAGGATTGGGTTGGGGTTAATCTGTTGGACTGGGAGTGAAGGATTGGATTTGGATTCAAGGATATGGGTTTGGGTTAATCGATTGGGTTGGGATTCAAGGATTGGGTTGGGATTCAAGGATTTGGATTTGGGTTACTTGATTGGATGGGGATTAATGGATTGGGTTTGGATTGGATTGGGGTTAATCTGTTGAACTGGGAGTGAAGGATTGGATTTGGATTCAAGGATTTGGATTTGGGTCAATTGATTGGATTGGGATTCAAGGGTTGGGTTGGGATTCAAGGATTTGGATTTAGGTTAATCGATTGGGTTGGGATTCAAGGATTGGGTCGGGGCTAATCTGTTGGACTGGGATTCACGGATTGTCTGTGGATTAATGAGCTGTGTGCTGTGTGCCCTGCAGGAATCGTGCTGACCAGAGCTGGGTACTACACCATCCCCTCCCTGGAGGAGCTTTCCCGCCTCAGCGCGGAGCGCAGCGAGTGCCTGGTGTCGGATTTCACCATCGGCCGCAGGGGTGAGCGGGGCGGGGGCTGCGGGGACCAGGGGACAGGGACAGGGGACAGGGGCTGCGGGGACAGGGACAGGGGCTGCGGGAGCAGGGGACAGGGGCTGCGGGACAGGGATAGGGGCTGCGGGAGCAGGGGCTGGGGAACAGGAACAGGGGTTGTGGGACAGGAACGGGCTGGGGGACAGGAACAGGGGGCAGGGGCTGGGGGAACAAGGGCTGGGGGACAGGGACAGGGGGCAGGGGCTGCGGGAACAGGGGCTGTGGGGACAGGGACAGGGGCTGGGGGACAGGGACAGGGAATGGGCTGGGGGAACAGGGACAAGGGCTGGGGGAAGAGGAACAGGACAAGGGCTGTGGGGACAGGAGCTGGGGCTGCGGGACAGGGGCTGGGGGAACGGGCTGGGGGAACAGGAGCTGGGGACAGGGACAGGGGCTGGGGGACCAGGGGCTGTGGGAACAGCCTGCGGGACAGGAACAGGAGGCAGGGGCTGGGGGACAGGAACAGGGGGGACAGGGGTTGCGGGGACGGGGACAGGGGCTGGGGGATCAGGGGCTGGGAGGACTGGGACAGGGGCTGGGGACAGGGACAGGGGCTGCGGGGACAGGGACAGGGGGAACGGGCTGGGGGACAGGGGGCAGGGGCTGTGGGGGACAGGGGCTGTGGGGGACAGGGGCTGTGGGGGACAGGGGCTGTGGGGGACAGGGGACAGGGGCTGCGGGACAGGGATAGGGGCTGGGGGGACGGGCTGGGGAACAGGAACAGGGGTTGTGGGACAGGAACGGGCTGGGGGACAGGAACAGGGGGCAGGGGCTGGGGGAACAAGGGCTGGAGGGACTGGGACAGGGGCTAGGGACAGGGGCTGGGGGGACGGGCTGTGGAAACGGGACGGGCTGGGGGAACGGGGGCTGCGGGGACAGGGACAGGGGGAACGGGCTGGGGGACGGGCTGGGGGAGTGGGCTGGGGCTGCGGGACGGGACGGGCTGCGGGAACAGGGTCTGCGGGGACAGGGACGGGCTGCAGGACAGGAACAGGGCAGGGGCTTCATGAACAGGGGCTGCGGGGACAGGGACGGGCTGGAGGAACGGGCTGGGGGGACAGGGGCTGCAGGGACGGGCTGCAGGGAGAGGGGCTGGGGGACAGGGACGGGCTGCGGGGACAGGGACAGGGGGAACAGGGGCTGGAGGAACAGGAACAGGGGATGGACTGGGGGAACAGGGACAGGGAACGGGCTGGGGGATCAGGGGCTGCGTGACAGGAACAGGGGCTGTGGGAACGGGCTGGGGGAAGAGGAGCAGGGCAGGGGCTTCAGGAACGGGATGCGGGGACAGGGACAGAGGCTGGGGGAATAGGGGCTAGGGGAACAGGGACAGGGAACAGGCTGGGGGGTCAGGGGCTACGTGACAGGAACGGGACAGGGGCTGCGGGGACAGGGGGCAGGGGCTGGGGGAAGAGGAACGGGCTGGGGGACAGGGGCTGGGGGAACAGGGACGGGGCAGGGGCTTCAGGAACAGGGGCTGCGGGATCAGGGGCTGGGGCTGCGGGACAGGGGACAGGGGCTGCGGGGACGGGCTGGGGGAACAGGGACAGGGATAGGGGCTGGGGGATCAGGGGCTGCGTGACAGGAACGGGACAGGGGCTGGGGGAACAGGGACGGGGCAGGGGCTGGGGAACAGGGGCTGCGGGACAGGGACAGGGAGATTCCCGGGACATTCCCTGAATGTCCTGGAATGGAAAGGTTGTAAAATCCCAACTGCCTGGAGCTAAACCCACAGCTCCAGGCAAGGACTTGGCAGCCTCAGCTCTGCTCTTACTGCTTTCACTTCAAAAATGAAAAGGGATTAGCAGGTTAAAAGTGAATTATATGGTTAAAAAAACCCCCAAATATCTGGTGAAGAAAATGAATTATCTGGTTAAAAAACATATCTGGTTAAAATTATCTGGTAAAGAAAATTAATTGGTTAAAAAAAAAATTAAAATATTTGGTTAAGATGATCTGGTGAAGAAAATTATCTGGTTAAAAAAATCAAATATCTGGTTAAAATTATCTGGTAAAGAAAATTAATTATTTGCTTAAAAAAAATCTAACATCTGCTTAAATTATCTAGCAAAGAAAATTATCTGGATAAAAAAATGAATAATCTGGTAAAAAAAAACCACAAATAGTCTGGTTAAGACGAATTATCTGGTTTAAAAATCACCTGGTTAAAAAAACCTATTTGGTTAAAAAATTGAATTATCTGGTTAAAAAATTAATTGGTTTAAAAAAATAATGCATTGTCTGGTTAGGATGAATTATCTGGTTAGGATGAATTATCTGGTTAAAAAAATTAATGATATGTTTAAAAAGATCTGTCTGGTTAAAAAAAATTAATTACTGGGCTAAAAAAAATGAATTGCCTGGTTCAAAAATCACAGGGTTAAAAATGTCCTGGTTTAAAAAGCAGAAATGATTTTACACTTTTGTTAAAAACTGTAAATGATTTTTAAAGCCTTTGTAAGGTGCAGTGGGGCTGGGGGGGTTGGTGCCTCTGTTGGCCAAGGGAAGAGCTGAGCAACAGCAGAAAACTTTGGGAACAAGTTGCTGCAAAAAAATAATTACCTGAAAACTTCAGGGTTTGTGTAGAGAGGGCAGGAGCCTCTTGTGCACCCCATGGGGAGGGTTGTGCCTTCTCTGGCAGTTTTCCTGGCCAAAAGATGACGTTTTTGGGTCTTTCTGCAGGTTATGGCTCCATCTATTTCGAAGGAGAAGTCAACCTCACCAACCTCAACCTGGATGAGATCGTCCACATCCGGAGGAAAGAGGTCATCGTGTACCCTGATGATGAGAAGAAGCCACCCGTAGGAGAGGGGCTCAACAGGTACTGCTGGCACTCTGGCTTCTCACCTGGGAACTGAGCAGGTTTTACCCCAAAACTGCCTGGGGAAGCTCTTTGGGGGGAGGCTTTCCCTCTGCTTTGAGATCACACATCACTACTGGACACTCCTCTGCTGGTGCCCCCAAGACCTGGGGGGTTCTGGGCTCAGCTTCAGCTTCTGCTCCACCAACACCCCCAAATCCTCCTCAGGGCTGCCCCCCATCCTTTCCTTTCCCCCCCATCCTTTCCTTTCCCCCCGTCCTTTCCTTTCCCCCCCATCCTTTCCTTTCCCCCCCATCCTTTCCTTTCCCCCCCATCCTTTCCTTTCCCCCCCATCCTTTCCTTTCCCCCCGTCCTTTCCTTCCCCCCCCGTCCTTTCCTTCTCCCCCCCGTCCTTGCCTTCTCCCCCCCGTCCTTTCCTTTCCCCCCCGTCCTTTCCTTTCCCCGTCCTTTCCTTTCTCCTTTCCCCCCCTCCTTCCCTTTCCCCCCCGTCCTTCCCTTTCCCGTCCTTCTTCTCCCGTCCTTCCCTTCTCCCCCGTCCTTCCCTTCTCCCCCGTCCTTCCCTTCTCCCCGTCCTTCCCTTCTCCCCGTCCCCTTCTCCCCGTCCTTCCCTTCTCCCCGTCCTTCCCTTCTCCCCGTCCTTCCCTTCTCCCCTGTCCTTCCCTTCTCCCCGTCCTTCCTTCTCCCCTCTTTCCCCGTCCTTCCCTTCTCCCCGTCCTTCCCCCGTCCTTCCCTTCTCCCCCGTCCTTCCCTTCTCCCCCGTCCTTCCCTTCTCCCCGTCCTTCCCTTCTCCCCCCTGTCCTTCCCTTCTCCCCGTCCTTCCCTTCTCCGTCCTTCCCTTCCTTCCCTTCTCCCCGTCCTTTCCTTTCCCGTCCTTTCCTTTCCCTCCTTCCCTTTCCCCCGTCCTTCCTTCTCCCCGTCCTTCCCTTCTCCCCCTCCCCTTCTCCCCTCCTTCCCTTCTCCCGTCCTTCTCCCCGTCCTTCCCTTCTCCCCCGTCCTTCCTTCTCCCCGTCCTTCTCTCCCCCGTCCTTCCCTTCTCCCCGTCCTTCTCCCCGTCCTTTCCTTCTCCCGTCCTTTCCTTCCCCCCGTCCTTCCCTTCTCCCCCGTCCTTCCCTTCTCCCCCGTCCTTTCCTCCTCCCTTCCCCCGTCCTTCCTTCTCCCCGTCCTTCCCTTCTCCTCCGTCCTTCCCTTCTCCCCCGTCCTTTCCTCCCCCGTCCTTTCCTTCTCCCCCCTTTCCTTCTCCCCCGTCCTTTCCTTCTCCCCGTCCTTTCCTTCTCCCGTCCTTCCCTCTGTCCTTCCCTTCTCCCCCGTCCTTCCCTTCCTTCCCCATCCTTCCTTCTCCCCCGTCCTTCCCTTCTCCCCGTCCTTCCCTTCTCCCCCGTCCTTCCTTCTCCCCTCCTTCCCTTCTCCCCGTCCTTCCCTTCTCCCCGTCCTTCCCTTCTCCCCGTCCTTCCCTTCTCCCCCGTCCTTCCTTCTCCCCGTCCTTCCCTTCTCCCCGTCCTTCCCTCTCTTCCTGTCCTCCCCCTTCTCCCCCTTCTCCCCCGTCCTTCCCTTCTCCCCCCGTCCTTCCCTTTCTCCCCCGTCCTTCCCTTCTCCCCGTCCTTCCCTTCTCCCCCGTCCTTCCCTTCTCCCCGTCCTTCCCTTCTCCCCTGTCCTTCCCTTCTCCCCCGTCCTTCCCTTCTCCCCCGTCCTTCCCTTCTCCCCCCTCTTCCCTTCTCCCCTCCTTCCCTTCTCCCCCGTTTCCTTCTCCCCCCGTTTCCTTCTCCCCCCGTTTCCTTCTCCCCCCTTTTCCTTCTCCCCCCTTTTCCTTCTCCCCCCTTTTCCTTCTCCCCCCTTTTCCTTCTCCCCCCTTTTCCTTCTCCCCCCTTTTCCTTCTCCCCCCCGGGATTCCTCCCCCCAACCCCAGACCCTTGCACGTTGGGGAACTCCCTGCCCTTGGCACCATCCCACTTCTCCAGGCTGTCCCGCTCCCTCTGGATCCATCCCTTCCCTCACCACACACTTTGGTGCCCTCCATTCCAGTGCCCCTGTTCCCAACAAAGCTGCTGAGGAGCAGAGCTCCCAGTCCTGACCCTTGAGGAGCAGCTCTCCTCACACAGCTCCCTGTGCCGCCATTTTACCCAAACGCTGCTCCGTCCGTCATTGCCAAGTTTGGGCCTCCCAGGGCCACATCCATCCCAAGTTCCTCACACAGAAAATGGCTTCAGAAGCTGAGTTGGAGCCCAAATCTTTGGGTCTCCCAGGGCCACATCCATCCCACCAAGTTCCTCACCCAGAAATTGGGTTCTGAAGCTGAGTTGGAGCCCGAATCTCCCCACTCCCAGCTCCTCTTTACACCGCTGCCTCAGCACTGACAGCACCTCTCCCTCTCTTCGTGTCCTGTCTCCCCCAGACGAGCTGAGGTGACCCTGGATGGGGTCTGGCCCACAGACAAAACCTCCCGGTGCCTGATCAAGAGCCCCGAGCGCCTGGCAGAGATGAACTACGAGGGGAGGCTGGAGGCTGTGTCGCGCAAGCAGGGCGCTCGCTTCAAGGAGTACCGGCCCGAGACGGGCTCCTGGGTCTTCCAGGTAATCCTGCCTCCAGGTGGAGGGCTCAGGATGAAGTTACAACCTCCTGAGGACTCAATTACCCCACCCAAAAAAAAACCAGACTGAAGTTCCCTGAGGTGTCCTCCCATCCCTCAGTGTTCTCCTCAAGGGGATCGAAACTCTGGATGAAGATTTGCTTCTAGGAAGATGTCTTGGTTGGATCAGAACCTCTAGAGGTCCCTTCCAACCCAGATTATTCTATGATTCTATGACCAGATAACCTCTAGAGGTCCAACCCAAATTATTCTATGAGCAGATAACCTCTAGATGTCCAACCCAAATTATTCTATGATTCTATGACCAGATAACCTCCAGAGGTCCAACCCAAATTATTCTATGAGCAGATAACCTCTAGATGTCCAACCCAGATTATTCTATGATTCTATGACCAGATAACCTCTAGAGGTCCAACCTAAATTATTCAGTGATTCTATGATCAGATGACCTCCAGAGGTCCATTCCAACCCAAATTATATGGTCTTATGACCAGATGACCTCCAGAGGTCCATTCCAACCCAAAGTATTCCACAATTCTATGACCAGGTGACCTCTAGAGGTCCAACCCAAGTTATTCTATGATTCTGTGACCAGATAACCTCTAGAGGTCTTTTCCAACCCAAATTATCCCACAGTTCTATGACCAGGTGACCTCTAGAGGTCCAACCCAGGTTATTTTATGATTCTGTGACCACATAACCTCTAGAGGTCTTTTCCAACCCAAATTATTCTATGATTCTATGACCAGGTGACCTCTAGAGGCCCCTTCCAACCTGAATTATTTTATGCCTCTCTGACCTGATGACCTTCAGGAGTCCCTTCCAACCCAAGTTATTCTGTGATTTTATGATTGACTCTAAAACTGGATGACTTCAAAAGGTCCCTTCCAACCCAAATGGTTCTATGATATTATGGTTCTCTGACCTGATGGCCTTGAGAGGTCCCTTCCAACCTGAATGATTCTATGGTTCTCTGACTAGATGACCTTTAGGTGTCCCTTCCAACCCAAGAGTTTCTGTATTTTTTTGTTTCTCTGACCTGATCACCTTTAGAGGTCCCTTCCAACCCAGATTATTCTGTGGTTTTATGATCCTAAGACTTGTTGACCTCAAAAGGTCCCTTATAACCCAAATGGGTTCATGGTTTTTTAATTCTCTGACCATAGGACTTTCCAACCCAAGTGATTCCATGAAGGTAAAACCTGAATTTGATGAGTTTGCTCTCCTCCTGCTGCAGGTGGCACACTTCTCCAAGTATGGCTTGCAGGATTCAGATGAGGAAGAGGAAGAACATCCTTCAAAAACTGACACCAAGAAGTTAAAAACCACCCCCCTGCCACCTCCAGGACATCTGCCACCTCAACAAATGACCCTGAATGGCAAACCAACACCTCCAGCTCAGGTAGAAGGAGGACAAGGACTCAAAAAAAAAAAAGTCCTAAAATGAAATGTGAAGAGTGGCTGGGGGAGGAGGAGGAGGAGGAGGTGTTGAAGCAAGAGGCAGCCTGGAAACCCCAGGAGCAAACCTTGCCAGGAACCCAGCAGCTCTTCTGACCTCTCCCTGCCTGTTTGCACCTTCATTTTGGTTCCAGATTTTTGACATTCCATGGTGGGGATGTGGGAAGCTTGGAAGTTTTTTTGTTTCTTCTTTAATTCTGGTTGAGTTTGGGCTCTCAGCACCACGAACAAGTGAATACTTTGAGTATTTGTGCAGATTGAACTCTGATCTTCCCACTTCTTGCTCTCTGCCTTGAAAAGGCTGTTGTGCATCCATTTGATTTCATCCTTTCAGTACCCAACACTGGATGCTTTTTATTTCTTGATGTTCTTATTTTTATTAAAAGTAATACTTTAAGGTTGGGTTTGGAAGTATTTGAGTTGGATGTGACTGCTTCTGAAGCTCTGTAAAGCATCTTCCACCTCCACCTTACCTAGGGAGGGGAAAAGCTTATCCAGTGGGGTGACCCCTTAAGGGCTAAAATTAATATTTTTTTTTAAGTAATCCTTTTATGTGCCTGTAAGTGTAATTATCAAATGGCCTTTTCCAAGTGCTAATTAGTGTGAACATGCTCAAGCTCCATCTGCTGGTGAAAACCAACCTTTGGAAGGCATCTGGCACTGAGGGGATGGAATGGATGAGGGGTGAACATCTGTGAGCAGCTTCAGGTTTTGGAAGTCACTTGTCAGAAACCCAAACAAGTGCAGAGCAAATATTTTTATTTCATGGATTTTTTTTTTTTTAATTTCCAAACCTGGCTTTTGGGTTGCTGAGTTGTGCCAGGAGCCTTTCAGCAGCTGGGAGCTGAGCCTGGCAGCATTAACAATAAGTTAAACACCTTTATTTTGCTGTTTGTGGTAATTCTGGGGGGCTTTTTTTGGTCTTTTTGGGTTGTTTGTTGTTTTTTTTTAAGTGAATATAATTCTTTTGAAACCAGGAGAGCTCCTGGCAGCATTTTTCTTCCCTGACTGTTGGTTTGGGGGCAGCTCAGAGCCCTTCTGGACTGGGATCTGTTGGTAGCACCAAGGGGAGAACAACAAATCCCACTTCAGTGCTGGTGCAGAAGAAGAGTTTCATTCCTCCTGCAGCAGGAGAACATCAGATCAAGTGGGAATTGCTTTTCAGAGGCTGTCAGCTGGCTACAGCATCTCTAGAAAGACACAAATCATTCCAGCTCTGCTGCTTTAAAGCCTCCATGCAGGTCAGGGGAGCCCAGAGCAGAAGGTTGGGTGGCAGCAGCTCACCTAGAAAATCAAAAGTAATGTTCAGGTGCTGCTTTATCCCCCTCCTGCTCAAAACCTGGAGACCCAAGGGGTTCTGGAGAAGATGGAGAAGTTGTGAGGAGCAGCTGAGGGCCCTGTGGGTGCTGATCCTGGAGCAGAGGAGGCTGAGGGGAGACCTTGTGGCTCTCTGTAACCCCCTGAGAGGAGGTTGGAGCCAGGGGGGGTCGGGCTCTGCTCCCAAGGAACAAGGGATGGGACAAGAGGAACTTTGGGCACAACTCAAGTTGTGCCAGGGGAGGTTTAGGTTGGAGCTGGGGAAGAATTTCTGCCTGGAAAGGGTTGTCAGGGCCTGGCCCAGGCTGCCCAGGGCAGGGCTGGAGTCCCCATCATCCCTGGAGGGGTTTCAGAGCCTGGGGATGTGGGGATGAGGGACATGGGACAGTGGGGATGAGGGTCAGGGTTGGACTTGGATGATCTCAAAGATCTTTTCCAACCTCCATGATTCTGTGGCTTCTGTCCACCTGAAACTTCTACCAAGTTCTTTGTGGAATAGAAACCCAGCTTCCATTTCTTCTGATTTCTCCTGAACTCTGCCCTGTGACTTGCACAGTTGCAGCTCTGAAGAAACCAGGAATAGGTTTTAAGTGCTCCTCTCCACACTTGCTGTGGAGTTTTGCCCCAAACAAGGGGGTCACCTCCTCATTTCCAGGTGATTGCTGAAACTCTTGAGCTACTCTTTTTCTCACCCAACTCTCAGAAGCTGTCGGTGCCTGATGTGGTCTCTGTGTCTCCCCAGCCCCCTGAAGTGGAGCAGCTGGGCAGGGTGGTGGAACTGGACAGTGATATGGCAGACATCACCCAGGAACCTCCCCTGGAGCCCCCTCTAGAAGACAACATGCTGGAGGAGCTGGAGACTGTCCCTGCCTCCACTCACATCGCCTCCACCCTGGGCATCAACCCCCACGTCCTGCAGGTGAGGGTCCTGCAGCTCTTCTGGGACAGAGAGGATTTCATAGCTCCCTTACAGCTGCCTCCTGAGGGTACCTGCACCCCAGCTTGGCACAAACCACTTGGGGATGATAGAGACATGGAATGGTTGGGAAGGAACCTCTGGAGCTGCTGATTCCAGGGATGGGGCAGCCACAGCTTCTCAGGGACCCAGTGTCCAACTGGAACCAACTGGGGGGAATCTCCAGGACCAGCTCCATGTGAGGAGCTGAGGTGCAGAGCCTGGGGAAGCTCCCCCAGGTTCTCCAGAGGTTCAGCAGAGGAGTTTTGGGATTTGGTTCTCCCAAAGCCTCGTGCTGGGGGGGTTGGTGCTGTGACCAGTGCGAGGGGATCAGAGGCTCAGGGGTGGGAAGGGAGCTGTGGAGCTGCTGATTCCAGAGCAGGGGGCACAGGATGGTGTCCAGGGGGGTTGGGAATGTCTCCAGAGAAGGAGACTCCAGCCCCTCTCTGGGCAGGCTGTGCCAGGGCTCTGCCAGCCTCCAAGTCCAGAGGTTCCTCCTCATCTGGAGCTGGAAGTTCCTTCCCATGGTCAGGTTTGTGCCCCTTGGCCCTGGTCCTGTCCCTGGCAGCCCTGAGGAGAGTCTGGCCCCATCCTCCTGACCCCCAGCCTGGAGATCTTGGTCAGCACTGAGAGATCCCCCTCAGGCTTCTCCAGGCTGAAGAGCCCCAGGGCTCTCAGCCTCAGCAGAGATGTCCCAGTGCCCTCCTCATCCTCGGAGCCCTTTGCTGTCCCCTCTGCAGCAGCTCCTTGGCCTTCAGGAACCAGGGAGCCCAGAACTGGACCCAGTTGTGCAGCTGTGTCCTCCCCAGGGCAGGGCAGAGCAGAGCAGAGCAGAACCTCCCTGAGGCTCCTGGCCATGCTCCTCTGGATGCTCCCCAAGGTTCCCTGGCCCTTCTTGGCCACCAGGACACTTGGTGGGCTCATGGTCACCCTGATACCTCCCAGGACTCCCAGATCCTTCTCCCCAGAGCTGCTTTCCAGCAACTCAGCCCTCAACCTCTCCTCATTCATAGACTTTTTCCTCCCCAGGTGTAGGAACCTCCAGAGGTTCCTCTCTTCCCAGCTCTCCAGGACACATTGGATGGGCAGCACATCCTCTGGTGGCCCAGCCACCCCTCCCAGTTTGGTGTCATCAGGAAATGTGCTGAGGGGACACTGTCCCTTCAGCCAGGTCCTTGGTGACCATACTGAACAAGGCTTGGGCCCACTGTGACTAAAATGGACTTTTTTGGACTTGTTCATCCTGGAGGTCCTTTCCAACCTCAGTGATTCTAAAGCTTTGAGCTGAGATTGATGTCTTTCTGCCCAGCTGGTGGAAAACAAGGTCCTTGCTTTGGGTTTTGGTGTCAGTGGGATTAGGTTTGTGATCCCTTTAACACCTGGGGATCTCCATGGTTGGAATTAACCACAGCAGATGTTTTCCCTGGCTGCTCAAGGACTAAAATACCTTGAAAAATACCAGGAAAATGTAATCCTGGAGTTCCTGCTGCAACTGAGAAAGGTGTGGATGGAACCAAGAGATAAAATGTCATTAACAGAGGGCTCCATCCTCACAGTTCCTGTGACACTGAGGCAGTGAGGAGGAGCTTGAGGTTCATCACCAGCTGATGAGCTCAGTTCCATGTTCCCTCACTGCTCCTCAAGATGTTTTTTGGGTTATGGGCAGCACCTTGAAGTTCTCTTGGTTGGAGAAAGGAGCTGATGAGCTCAGGGAGCTGCTGCATGGGGAGTGAACTGATTTTATGTTTGATTTATCACCTTCTAGATCATGAAAGCTTCCTTGCTTGCTGAGGATGACGACCTAGACTTGATTTTGGATCATTACCCTGGGAAGCAACCTGTGAAAATGGACACTTCTCAGGAGATCTGTTCTCCCAGGCTCCCCATTTCAAAATCCCAAGGACAGAAGAGATACTCAGGTACTGTGAGAAACCAACCCAGCCTAACACAAGAGCTGAAGGCAAAATCCTGTCATGTGGCAGGGGAGCTGTGTGCTGGGGTGGCTTTGGCCACCAGCCAGACCTCCCACCCAAGCTGCTCTCCCATCAGCAGGGAGGAGAAAATGGGTTAAAAAAATAAAAATAGGTTGAGCTCAACCCAGGGAGGTTGTTTGGCTGGGGACAGGAACTGGAGAGCAGGTTGGGCTTGAGGAAAATGAATTTATTGCCCCACAAATAGGTTTGGGTGAGGAGAAACAAAGACAAAACGAGGCCTTCCTCCCCTCTCCCACCTTCCCCAAGCTCAGCTCCCTCCTTCATTCCTCATTCCTCTACTTTCTTGCACCCAAGCTGTGGTCAGACCTTGGTGGTTCCCCTCAGCTTCCTCCTCACCCTTGCTCCAGCTGGAGTTGTCAGCAAGAAAAAGTCCAGGATGAAAAAGTCCTGCTCTGGTGCAGGTGGGGAGGACCTCTCCTCCCCTCCTTTCTCACCTAGTGCTTATTCTTCTGGTTTTACTTTTCCTCTCTGGGGTTTTCTGCCCTTCTTTGAAGCCTTCACAGAGGCACCACCACCTTTCTGGGTAGGTTCAGAGGTGCCACAAACTCCCCTCGTGGGTTGAGCTGTGTCCCCTTCTCATAGAGGCCACCCCTGAACTCCACCACTACCAAACCCTTGCACTTCCCACCCAATAATCCCCTAACTCATGATCTGAGGGTGAAAACCCCTCCCATACCAACACCTGGGGTTGCTTCTTGAGTTACTTGGGGTGAATTACTGAGCTGTTCTGTGGGTACAGCTGCAGCCCTGCTCCTGCCCCAGCCTTTGCATTCCTCCCAAGTCCTGGGGGTCAGTTCCCATCACAAACCCTGGCAGATGTTTCCCCTGCCTGCTCAAGGACTTGGAAATCCCTTTAGCATTCCACAAGTTCCTGCCTGAGGACCCCATTGTTCACCCCCCTCTTCTTTCTTCTCCTTCCCTCTAGTTGGTGGCCTCCTCCAGTCCAAATTTGCCAACCTCCTCTTCCAGTCACCAACTCCTCCTCTCCAAGACCTCAAAGGACCAAAGACTTCCAGCAGCAGCCCCCCAGGTGTCACCCCTTGGTCGGCCACTTCTCCCTCAGCCTCTGCCTTCCCTCTGCCCCCCTCAGCCCCCGAGGTCCAGGTGAGGACAGTCGGGGTGCGCAGGCACCGGGGCCTCGTGCCCCTGCAGAGCTCCCTCACCCACAGGAAGGGGAAGCTGCTGATGGACATGGCCCTCTTCATGGGGCGTTCCTTTCGGGTTGGCTGGGGGCCCAACTGGACCCTTGTGCACTGTGGAGAGAGGTTGAGTGGCTCGAGTGAAACAGAAGATCCTCAGAGTGAGCTGGAATACGGATTCCTGCCGACTCCTGTGGCTCCGAAACCGTGAGTAGCTCATCCCAGAGTTGGCAGCTTGGGAGGGACCTCAAAGATCCCTCAAGGGAGATCCTCAAGGATTATCCAACCCTTGAGGCCAGAGAAGTTTTCCTTCAGGATGGTTCTGGTGCTTCTGTATTCTCTGTTTGGGGGATGAAAGAATCTTGATTGGAGGTGGTTACCTCTTTGATACTCAGCTTTAATACTCCTGATCTGCAGAACATCCTCTGGAGATCTCCTTCAGGTTGCTCCTTCTCAGAAAATGGGAATATTTTAGTAGGAGCAGTTATTTGCTTATTTCCACAAGGAAATAGTGCTGTGAGCTGGCAAAATATGCAAGAAAGTTCAAAATTGTTGTCCAGGGAGCTTCTCATCTGCAGCTGAGTCCCCTTGAAGAGATCTCCACTCCCTCAAAGTCCTTGTTTGGCTTCTCCATTCTGATGCCTTCAGTGCTCCTGGTACATAACTGGATGACTCCAGCCCTGAGCCCACCTGGAGCAGAGCTGCATGTCCTGCTTGGTTGGCCTCCAAAAAAACCTTTTTTGGGTGTTCTCCAGCTGATGTGCTGAGAGGATGAGATGTGCTGAGGTGGAGCTGATGGCTTGGTGGCACCTCGAAGCCCCCACTTACTTGCCAGAGGTTTATTTGGCTCTGAATGGTCCCCAAACCACAGGACCAGAGTCTTCATGCCAAGCTTTTGACTTTGGGTCACGTGTGGCTTATCCTCAGGTTCAAATCAGGATGTGCTGGGTGCAGTGCAGACCAATCCCCAGCATTCCCACTTGGTTTTATCTTTTCCTTTTTCCCCTCCAGCCTCGCGGAATCCTCGTTCAAGGTTCACGTGGAGAAGCTGAGCTTAGGACAGGAGCAGATGGGCAGGGACAAGCAGCTCTGCCTCATCCCTCTGGAGATCAAGCTGAAGCACAGCACTGTCCACACGGATGAGCACTGTCCTCTCCTGGCTCCCAACCCTGGAGTTGCTGCCATCCACGACTACGCCGCGTGGGTCCGGCAGGCGGCCGAGGATCCGGCGGTGACAGAAAGTGAGGGCACAATCATTCTTTACACAGGGAACATCCCTTAACTCCTCCAGGTGCATTCCCAGGTCCTCAGGAGCAGCCAAATGTGAATAAAGCAGAAAAAAAAATAAAATATGGTGCTGCCTCAGAGATTCTGTCTGAAAGCATCAACGTTGGTTTGGTTGCGTGGGGGGAGTCTGAGCTCCTGCATTGCTTAAAATGTGAGGGAATTCCAGACTGGTTTGGGTTGGAAGGGACCTGAAAAACCATCCAGTCCCTGCAGGGACATCTCCCCCCAGACCAGGTTACTCCAAACTCCATCCAGCCTGGATGGGACAGAAATATCTTCCAAGGTTATTGTATTATCCTGAGGGGAGACCTTGTGGCTCTCTGCAACCCCCTGAGAGGAGGTTGGAGCCAGGGGGGGTCGGGCTCTGCTCCCAAGGAACAAGGGATGGGACAAGAGGAACTTTGGGCACAACTCAAGTTGTGCCAGGGGAGGTTTAGGTTGGAGCTGGGGAAGAATTTCTGCCTGGAAAGGGTTGTCAGGGCCTGGCCCAGGCTGCCCAGGGCAGGGCTGGAGTCCCCATCATCCCTGGGGGGGGTTTCAGAGCCTGGGGATGTGGGGATGAGGGACATGGGGTGGGGATGAGGTCAGGGTTGGACTTGGATGATCTTAAAGGTCTTTCCCACCCAAAACAACTCCATGATCCTAAAGTTCTGTTTCTAATCTCCCCCCAATCTTCTCTCAACCTCTCTGACTTGTTCCTTTCCCTTTTATGATCTGAGCCAACTCTCTCTCTCTCTCCCCACAGCCATCGTGAAGCACTGGTGCTTGACCTGGACTTTATGTGAAGCCATTTGGGGCAACCTGCAGGAGCTGGAGGGCAGCCTGGAGGAGCCCAGGGATTACGTCCTGGCCCTGGAGCGCAGGAGAGCTTTCTCCCGCTGGCTGGCGGAGACGGCGGCGCCGCGCATCGAGGAGGAGGTGACCCTGACCCACCACAGCAATCCCATCGAGGCTGTCTTCAGCTGCCTGACTGGGAAGAGAATTGGGGAAGCCTGCAGGCTGGCACAGCAAGCAGGTGAGATGCTGAGACCTCTTCCACTGTGATCTTGTTGAGGGGGAAACGCAGAAAGGGAATCGGAATGAAATGAGAATCGGAATCATCAAATGGGTTGGGTGGGAAGGGACCCAGAAGCTCCTCCAGTTCCAACCCCTGCATGGGCAGGGACCTCTCCCACAGCCCAAGGTGCTCCAAACCCCACTCAGCCTGGTCCTGAACTCCTCCAGGGATAGGGCAGCCACCCTAAAGATCACCTCATGGACCATTCAGATGTCTTTAAGGTTCCTCTTTAAGGTTCCTTCCAACTCAAACCATTCCATGATCTACAACTCCTCAAGTCCCAACCCCTGGATGTGCAGGGACCCCTCCCACAGCCCAGGGTGCTCCAAGCCCCATCCAGCCTGGGCTGAGACACTGCCAGGGATGGGGCAGCCACAGCTTCCTTGGGCAGCCTGGGACAGGGGCTCAGCACCCTCAAATTCAAGGATTTCTTCCCCATCTCCAACCTCAATCTCCCCTTTCTCTCCAACTTTTAACCCATTTCCATTCTCCTCTCCCTACCCCCCCCATGTCCAAAGCCCTCCCCCAGCTTTCTTGGAGCCCCTTCAAGTGGATAATATACAGAGTCACAGAATGGTTTGGGTTGGAAGGGACCTTCCAGCTCCTCCAGTCCCAACCCCTGGATGTGCAGGGACCCCTCCCACAGCCCAGGGTGCTCCAAGCCCCATCCAACCTGGGCTGAGACACTGCCAGGGATGGGGCAGCCACAGCTTCCTTGGGCAGCCTGGCACAGGGACTCAGCAGCCTCATGGTGAAGAACTTCCTCCTGACTTCCAACCTCAGTTTCCCCTCCTCCAGTTTGAATCTGTGCCCCCATGTCCTATCACTCCCTGACATCCTAAGAAGTCGTTCAGCAGCTTTCTTGTAGCCCCCTTCAGATACTGGAAGGCAATTAATTAAATTAATTCATTTAAATTTTGAATTCTGAGAGGAATCATAGAACTGTAGAATCATAGAATGCCAGGGGTTGGAAGGGACCTCTAGAGATTGAGTCCAACCCCCCTGCCAGGGCAGGATCACCTCGTGTGGCTCACACAGAAACAAGTTTTCATGGTTGAAAACATGGGGGGAGATGGAGATGGGACATTAGGAAGAAATTCCTTAATTAGAGGGTGCTGAGCCCCTGTCCCAGGCTGCCCAGGGAAGCTGTGGCTGCCCCATCCCTGGCAGTGTCTCAGCCCAGGTTGGATGGGGCTTGGAGCACCCTGGGCTGTGGGAGGGGTCCCTGCACATCCAGGGCTTGGAACTGGAGGAGCTTTTGGGTCACTTCCCACTCAACCTTTTGTAGGATTGTGTGACTGATTCCATGGAATGTGTTGAGGTGGGGTTGGAAAGGCTCCAGAGAAGGAGACTCCAGAACCTCTCTGGGCAGCCTGGGCCAGGGCTCCCTCAGCCTCACAGCCAAGAAGTTTCTCCTCCTCTGGAGCTGGAACTTCCCATCTTCCAGCTCCACCCCATTCTTCCTTGTCCTGTTCCTGGGCACCCCTGAACAGAGATTGGCCCCTTCCTCTTGCCCCCCAGCCCTCAGCTACTGATGGACATCCAGCAGATCTCCTCTCAGCCTTCTCTTCTCCAGCCTCAACAGCCCCAGGGCTCTCACTCTTTCTTCCCAGCAGAGATGCTCAAGTCCCTTCAGCACCCTCCCAGCTCTCCCTTGGCCTCTCTCCAGTAGATCCCAGTCTCTCCTCAACTGGGGAGCCCCAAACTGGAGCCAGGATTCCAGGGGTGCTCTCCCCAGGGCACAGCAGAGCAGAGGGGGAGCAGAACCTCCCTGGAGCTGCTGGACACACTTTTCCTGATGCCCCCAGGACCCCATTGGCCTCTTGGCCACCAGGACACATTGCTGAGCCCTGGGGAAGTTCCTCTCCACTGGGACTCCAGGGTCTTTCTGGTGCATCTCAGGATCCCATGGGGCCACTCTGGGGTTTCTCTCCTTGCTGCTTGAGTTCATCCTGAGTATCTGCTCCCAGGAAACCAACAACACGGAGAGAGGAAGTGGGGTGAGGTTGTGAAGTTGGATATTGGGATAAATTTACCTCCTGGAGGAGTGGTGAGGCACTGGAATGGGCTGCCCAGGGAGGTGGTGAAGCTGCCATCCCTGGAGATGTTCAAGAAGCCTTTTGGTGTGGTGCTTCAGGAGAGGGTTTGGTGGTTGGGTTGTGGTTGGATTCGTTGGCTTTTCCAGCATTAATGTTTCCATGATCCTCCCTTCAATGTTCTTCAGTTTCACGCTGGGTTTGTCAGATCTTCTCCAATGAGAAGGGTGATGCTGTATCACATTTGGCTTCTTTTTAATTATTATTTCTCCTTTCCAATACTTTTAATCAGTTATTTTTAATGCACCTGTGAAGCACTCAACACCTCTGCTCAAAACATCCATTTGCAAACCCTGACTCCCGGTGTCATCTTCACATCCACTCAAATCTTGGAGTTTCCATTTCATTTTCCTCCTCCCCAGGGGAAGTTTGTCCTTCATCTTCCTTTACCTTCTCCTCCCAGCCCTTATTCTGATGACTTTTGATGAGATTTTGGTTTATCCCCCCTCAAACCCAACGCTGCAGCTCTTGGGTGATCGCATCCAGGAACCACGGAGCCTCCGCCCTCGGGAGGAGGAGGATGATGATGAGGATGATTTCCCTGATGTCCTCTTGTCTCCCCTTGCAGGTGACCACAGGCTTGCTCTGCTGCTGTCCCAGCTGGGGGGCAGCCAGCCCCTCAGGGACCTCCTGACCATGCAGCTGGTGGATTGGCACCGTCTGCAGGCCGATGGCTTCATCCCCGAGGAGCGGCTCCGCGTCTTCGCTCTGCTGGCAGGGAAACCTGTAAGTGGAGGGCTGGGGGACCCTGGCATGGGGACACCTTGTTGGGCAGAGAAACTGTGGCTGCCCCATCCCTGGCAGTGTCCCAGCCCAGGTTGGATGGGGCTTGGAGCACCCTGGGCTGTGGGAGGGGTCCCTGCCCATGCACACATCATGGAATGGTTTGAGTTGGAAGGAACCTTAAAGAGGAACCTTAAAGACATCTGAATGGCCCATGAGGTGATCTTCAGGGTGGGTGCCCTATCCCTGAAGGTGCTCAGGACCAGGTTGGGTGGGGTTTGAAGCAACCTGAGCTGTGGGAGGGGTCCCTGCACATCCAGGGGGTTGGAGGAGCTGGAGGAACTTTAGATCCTGGAATGGTTTGAGTTGGAAGGAACCTTAAAGAGGAACCTTAAAGACATCTGAATGGCCCATGAGATGATCCTTAGGGTGGCCCCTGGAGGTGTTCAGGACCAGGTTGGGTGGGTTTTGGAGCACCCTGAGCTGTGGGAGGGGTCCCTGCCCATGCACACATCATGGAATGGTTTGAGTTGGAAGGAACTTTAAAGAGGAACCTTAAAGACATCTGAATGGCCCATGAGGTGATCTTCAGGGTGGGTGCCCTATCCCTGAAGGTGTTCAGGACCAGGTTGGGTGGGGTTTGGAGCACCCTGAGCTGTGGGAGGGATCCCTGCCCATGCAGGGGTTGGAACTGTAGGAGCTTTAGGTCATGGAATGGTTTGAGTTGGAAGGAACCTTGAATACATCAGAATGGCCCATGAGGTGATCTTCAGGGTGGCTGCCCTATCCCTGAAGGTGCTGAGGAACAGGTTGAGTGGAGTTGGGAGCATCCTGGGCTGTGGGAGGGGTCCCTTTGGGACTGGGTGATCTTTAGGGTCCCCCATAACTTTTGGCTGTTGGACTTGATGGTCTTGGAGGTCTCTTCCATCCTTGATGATTGATTACACAGAGTGGGCAGGGTTCCCCCTGGATTGTCCAGCACATCCGTGGCTGTCCAGTGTCTGAAGGGGCTCCAGGAAAGCTGGGGAGGGACTTTGGGCAAGGGCCTGGAGGGAGGTGACAAGGAGAGATGGTTTCCAAGTGGAAGAGGGGAGCTGGAGAGGAGCTGGGAGGGAGAAGTGAGGGTGGGGAGAGCCTGGGAGAGGTTTCCTGGAGAAGCTGTGGGTGGTGGGGATGTTGGAGTTGAGGTTGGATGGGGTTGGAGCCCCCTGGGCTGGGGAGGGGTCCCTGCCCATGCAGGGGTTGGACTTGGGTGGACTTTGAGGTCCCTCCCAACCCAAACTGTTGCAGTCTGAGTCCCCTTCTTGGCAGCTCACTCAAGCACAGGATGTGGTATCACAGCATGGGCAGGGTTGGAAGGAACCTCTGGAGATCATCTACTCCACTTCTCCTGCTCAGCCAACTCCTTCCATCCCAGTCACAGATCAGAGAGGAATTCTGAGTGTCAGGGGTGGGAAGGGAGCTGTGGAGCTGCTGATTCCAGAGCAGGGGGCACAGGATGGTGTCCAGGGGGGGTGGGAATGTCTCCAGAGAAGGAGACTCCAGCCCCTCTCTGGGCAGGCTGTGCCAGGGCTCTGCCAGCCTCCAAGTCCAGAGGTTCCTCCTCATCTGGAGCTGGAAGTTCCTTCCCATGGTCAGGTTTGTGCCCCTTGGCCCTGGTCCTGTCCCTGGCAGCCCTGAGGAGAGTCTGGCCCCATCCTCCTGACCCCCAGCCTGGAGATCTTGGTCAGCACTGAGAGATCCCCCTCAGGCTTCTCCAGGCTGAAGAGCCCCAGGGCTCTCAGCCTCAGCAGAGATGTCCCAGTGCCCTCCTCATCCTCGGAGCCCTTTGCTGTCCCCTCTGCAGCAGCTCCTTGGCCTTCAGGAACCAGGGAGCCCAGAACTGGACCCAGTTCTGCAGCTGTGTCCTCCCCAGGGCAGGGCAGGGCAGAGCAGAGCAGAACCTCCCTGAGGCTCCTGGCCATGCTCCTCTGGATGCTCCCCAAGGTTCCCTGGCCCTTCTTGGCCACCAGGACACTTTGTGGGCTCATGGTCACCCTGTTTTCCACCAGGACTCCCAGATCCTTCTCCCCAGAGCTGCTTTCCAGCAGTTCCCACCCTCTGGCCTGGCACATGGGGCTCTTCCTCTCCATGAGGTTCTTCTCCTCCTCCCAGCTCTGGTCCCCAGCCAGAGGGGTACCAGTGAACCCGTGGGTTTATTTTAAGCTCCCCATGGTGTGATAAGTTCAGCCCAACTTCTCCTCTTCCTCCCTCAGGTCTGGCAGCTCTCAGAGAGGATCAGCATCAACGTCTGCTCCCTGCTGGACTGGAAGCGCTGCCTGGCTCTGCACCTCTGGTACCTCCTGCCCCCCACAGCCTCCATCTCCAGGGCCCTGGCCATGTATGAGGCTGCATTTCAGGTGGGTCCCTTGGGCTGAAAAAGAGGATTTTTTGGTCACTGAGTGATGTTCCACTCAGAGTTCTCTGAGGAGAGGCCAGGTACCCCCTGGAGGTGGGGAGGATGGGATTGCACCTGGGCTCCTGATTCCTGGTGTCCCTTCCTCAGCTTCAGGGAGGAGTTCACAGCTTGGTCACTTCCCTGGGAAGGTTCCTGCCCCACAGGGGTGAGAATGAAGCCCCAGGGCTCACCCTCTCACTTGAGGAGGTTCTGATGGGGACTTCCATGGAGTCAGTCTTCTCCTGACTGTCCCCACATCTTTGACAGCTAAACAAAATGAGGAGGATGTTTTTTCTTGACTGTACTGCCTCAATTTCTGTCTCATCAAGGACAGGTTGAGATCTTCTCCCAGGTGTTCCCTGGGCTGGTTCAACAGACGGTGGAGCCTGTAGCATTATGCAAAACCTTGGAGGTTGTCTCTAGAGCCTTCAGCCTCTGTCTGCAGAAACACAGACACCGAAACACAAACAAAGGGTTCTGTTGAAGGGGAAAAAAAAAAGTCCTGAATCATTTTTGTGCTGCATTCAGTTGGCAGCCAGTCACCAGTGGTGTCCCCCAGGGATCAGTGCTGGGCCCAGTACTGTTCAATATCTTTACTGATGATTTAGATGAGGGGATTGAGTCCATCATCAGCAAATTCACAGATGACCCCAAGCTGGGGGGGAGTGTGGATCAGCTGGAAGGCAGGAGGGCTCTGCAGAGGGACCTGGAGAGACTGGAGAGTTGGGATGATCCCAAGGGGATGAGGTTCAAGACAAGAACCCCATGGGGAGCTGCAGGCTGGGCACAGAGTGGCAGAAAGGGAGCTGGGATTGGCAGGAAGCTGAAGAGGAGGCAGCAGTGTGGCCAGGTGGCCAAGAAGGCCAATGGCATCCTGGGCTGGCTGAGGAAGAGCGTGGCCAGCAGGTCCAGGGAAGGGATTCTGCCCCTGTGCTCAGCTCTGGGGAGGCCACAGCTTGAGTCCTGTGTCCAGTTCTGGGCCCCTCAGCCCCTCAGGAAGGAGATTGAGGTGCTGGAGCAGGTCCAAAGGAGGCAAGTGGGCTGGTGAAGGGATCCAGCAGAGATGGTGTGAGGAGAGGCTGAGGGAGCTGGGGGTGTTGAGGCTGGAGAAGAGGAGGCTCAGGGGAGAGCTCATCACTCTCTGCAACTCCCTGAAAGGAGGTTGGAGCCAGGGGGGGGTTGGGCTCTTTTCCCAGGCAACTCTCAGCAAGACAAGAGGGCATGGTCTCAAGTTGTGCCAGGGGAGGTTTAGGTTGGAGATTGGAAAGAATTTCTTTCTGGAGAGGGTGATCAGGCATTGGAATGGGCTGCCCAGGGAAGTAGTGGATTCTCCGTGTCTGGAGCTATTTCCAAAGAGCCTGGATGTGGCACTGAGTGCCATGGGCTGGGAACCACAGGGGGAGTGGATCAAGGGTTGGACTTGGTGATCTCTGAGGTCCCTTCCACCTGGATGATTCTCTGATTCTCTGATTTACCTGAAGGTGGTTCAGCCCCAGGAGAGTCTGGGCAGGGCAGGGCAGGAACTTCTCATCACTGGGTGCTTCTGTGATGGGGATGTTAGATGAAAAGTAACCTTGCAGAAAGGTGAAGGCTTTGGGGTGAGCACAGGAACATCAAATCCCAGAGTGCTTTGAGTAAGAAGGGACCTTAAAGGGCACCCAGTGCCCCCAGGGACCCCTCCCCAGCCCAGGGAGCTCCAACCCCATCCAACCTCAACTCCAACATCCCCACCACCCACAGCTTCTCCAGGAAACCTCTCCCAGGCTCTCCCCACCCTCACTTCTCCCTCCCAGCTCCTCTCCAGCTCCCCTCTTCCACTTGGAAACCATCTCTCCTTGTCACCTCCCTCCAGGCCCTTGCCCAAAGTCCCTCCCCAGCTTTCCTGGAGCCCCTTCAGACACTGGGAGCTGCTCCAAGGGCTCCCCACAACCTTCTCTTTCTCTTTCTCTTTCTCCTTTTTTCCTTTCTTTTTTCTTTCTCTTTTTCTCTTTCTTTCTCTTTTTCCCTTTCTTTTTCTTCCTCCTTTTTCCCTTTTCTTTCTTTCTCTCCCTTTCTCTCTCCAGTCCCAACTCCCTCCCGTTGAGGTTCTCCTCACCCAACATCCAGCTGCAGTTCTCCTTCTCATTTGTCTCTCCCAACTCTTCCCTTTCCTCAGAACACAGCAGACAGTGAGCAGTATGCCTGCTGCCCTCTGCCTCCCTACCTGGAGGACGCAGGGTGTGTGGCTGAGGAGGAGGAGAACGGGGGGAGACCCCTGAGGGACATCTGCTTCCACCTGCTGAAGCTCTACAGTGACAGGTAGGGGGAAATGGGGGCAAAAAGGGCACTGTGGGCAGTGTCTGCTGGAGGAGTGCCCAGAGCAGGGGCACCAACCCAGCTGCAGACTTCACAGAACCACTGCCTCCCCCCTGCCCCTCTTCCCTTTCCTCTCCAACCCCTTTATTTTATCTTCCTCCCCCCCTTTTATTTTCTTCCCCCCCCTTTTATCTTCTTCCCCCCTTTTTTATCTTCTTCCCTCCCCTTTTTTTACCTTCCCCCCCCTTTTTACCTTCCCCCCCCTTTTTACCTTCCCCTTTTTTTTCCCCTTTTATCTTCTTCCCCCCTTTATCTTCTCCCCCCTTTTCTTCCCCCCTTTTACTTCCCCCCTTTTATCTTCCCCCCCTTTTTACCTTCCCCCCCCTTTTTACCTTCCCCCCCCTTTTTACCTTCCCCCCCCTTTTTACCTCCCCCCCTTTTTACCTTTCTCCCCCCCCTTTTATCTTCCTTTCCCCCCCCTTTTATCTTCCTCCCCCTTTATCTTCCTCCCCTTTATCTTCCTCCCCCCTTTTATCTTCCTCCCTTTTATTTCTCCCCTTTCTCCTTTATCTTCTTCCCCCCCTTTTATCTTCTTTCCTTTATCTTCTTCCCTCCCCTTTTTTTACCTTTCCCCCCCCTTTTTATCTTCTTCCCCCTTTTATCTTTTTCCCTCCTTCCCCCTTTTTATCTTTCTCCTCCTTTATCTTCCCCCTTTTATCTTCCTCCCCTTTTCTTCCCCCTTTATCTTCTTTTTCCCTTTCTTCCCCTTTCCTTCTCCCCTTTTCTTCCTCCCCTTTTTTCTTTTCCCCTTTTTATCTTCCCTTTTTATCTTTTCTTTCCTTCTTTCCCCTTTTCTTTCCTTTCCTTCCCCTTTTTACCTTTCCCCTTTTTTACCTTTCCCCTTTTTCTTCCCTTTTCCTTCCTTACCTTCCCCCTCCCCCTTTTTACCTTTCCCCCTCCCCCCTTTTATCTTTCTCCCTCCCCCCTTTTATCTTTCTCCCTCCCCCCTTTTGTCTTTCTCCCTCCCCCCTTTTGTCTTTCTCCCTCCCCCCTTTTATCTTTCTCCCTCCCCCTTTTATCTTTCTCCTCCCCCCTTTTATCTTCCTTCCCCCCTCCCTTTCTTCCCTCTCTTCCCCCCCACCTTTATTTTCTCTCCTTCCTTTTATCTCCCTGTATAAACCCCACCCCAGGGCTGCCCAGAGGAAGGAACCAAACCCCCCCCCAATCACCTCCTGGTTTTTTTCTCTTTCCCCCCCCAGACACTACGACCTGGACCAACTCCTGGACCCCCGCAGCAGCACCTCAGACCCCCTGGACCACCGCCTGAGTTGGCACCTCTGGGAAGTGCTGCGGGCTCTGAACTTCTCCCACCTCCTGCAGCAGAGCCAGGGGGTGCTCAACGTCAGCTTTGCTGCCCAGCTGGAGAGCCAGGGGCTCTGGGAGTGGGGGGTCTTCGTCCTGCTGCACGAGCCAGACACACAGTCAGTCCAACACCCCAAATTCCTGTGGGGTCATCTGGGTTGGGGTGGGAGGGACCTTCCAAAGTCAAGAGGTTCCTCCTCATCTGGAGCTGGAACCTCCCGTGGTCAGGTTTGTGGGTCCTCCTCCTGGAGGAGCACAAGAGGTCCCTGGGCACAAGAGGTCCCTGGGCACAAGAGGTCCCTGGGCACAAGAGGTCCCTGGGCACAAGAAGTCCCTGGGCACAAGAGGTCCCTGGGCACAAGAAGTTCCTCCTGTAGGGAAGTCCTGGTGGGATGAGCTCCAGAGGTGGTGTTGGTGGTGGGCAGCAGCAGTGCCAGCTCAGGGGGGGCTCTCAGACCTTCTGCTGTCCCAGAAAGGCCCCAGAAGAAGCAGCCCCGTGGTTTTGGTGCTGCTCATAGTCTGCATCCTGTTCTAGAAAGTTCCTCTTCTGGTGGTCACCAACAGGGAGAAGGAAACCATCACCTGATGGAATGTTTTATTTCTTGAGGTGCTTGGCAGGCGTGAGAAGTCTCCCCAGTGCCCTCCAAGAGCAGCATCTCCATTTCCCAGCGTAGCAAAACAGTCCTGGAATGTCTGAGGTGGTCATGGAGCTGAGAGCTCCTCTCCTCCAACCCCCCTGCCATGCCCAGGGACACCTCTCATCCAGCCCAGGTTGCTCCAAGCCCATCCAACCTGGCCTTGAACACCTCCAGGGAGGGGGCAGCCACAGCTTCTCCAGGAAACCTCTCCCAGGGTCTCCCCACCCTCCTCCTGAAGAACTTCTTCCTCAGCTCCAGGCTGAACCTCTTCTCCTTCAGCTGAAAACCATTTCCCCTTGTCCTGTGGCTGGACACTCTTCTGAAAAGTCCCTCTGCAGCCTTCCTGGAGGTTCCTTCAGGGACTGGGGGGCAGCTCTAAGCTCCCCACAGAGTCTTCCTTCTCCTATTCTCCTCCTCTTCTGCTCCTCTTCTCCTCCTCTTCTCCTCTTCTCCTCTTCTTCTGCTCCTCTTCTCCTCCTCTTCTCCTCTTCTCCTCCTCTTCTTTTCCTCTTCTCCTCTTCTCCTCTTCTTCTGCTCCTCTTCTCCTCCTCTTCTCCTCCTCTTCTCCTCCTCTTCTCCTCCTCTTCTCTCTCCTCTTCTCTCTCCTCTTCTCTTTCCTCTTCTCTTTCCTCTTCTCTCTCCTCTTCTCTCTCCTCTTCTCTCTCCTCTTCTCTCTCCTCTTCTCTCTCCTCTTCTCTCTCCTCTTCTCTCTCCTCTTCTCTCTCCTCTTCTCTCTCCTCTTCTCTCTCCTCTTCTCTCTCCTCTTCTCTCTCCTCTTCTCTCTCCTCTTCTCTCTCCTCTCTCCTCTCCTCTTCTCTCTCCTCTTCTCTCCTCTTCTCTCTCCTCTTCTCTCTCTCCTCTTCTCTCCTCTTCTCTCTCCTCTTCTCTCTCCTCTTCTCTCTCCTCTTCTCTCTCCTCTTCTCTCTCCTCTTCTCTCTCCTCTTCTCTCTCCTCTTCTCTCTCCTCTTCTCTCTCCTCTTCTCTCTCTCTTCCCTCTCTCCTCTTCTCTCTCTCCTCTTCTCTCTCCCTCTTCTCTCTCTCTTCTCTCTCCTCTTCTCTCTCCTCTTCTCTCTCCTCTTCTCTCTCCTCTTCTCTCTCCTCTTCTCTCTCCTCTTCTCTCTCCTCTTCTCTCTCCTCTTCTCTCTCCTCTTCTCTCTCCTCTTCTCTCTCCTCTTCTCTCTCCTCTTCTTCCCTCTTCTCTCTCTCCTCTTCTCTCTCCTCTTCTCTCTCCTCTTCTCTCTCCTCTTCTCTCTCCTCTTCTCTCTCCTCTTCTCTCTCCTCTTCTCTCTCCTCTCTCTCTCCTCTTCTCTCTCCTCTTCTCTCTCCTCTTCTCTCTCCTCTTCTCTCTCCTCTTCTCTCTCCTCTTCTCTCTCCTCTTCTCTCTCCTCTTCTCTCTCCTCTTCTCTCTCCTCTTCTCTCTCCTCTTCTCTCTCCTCTTCTCTCTCCTCTTCTCTCTCCTCTTCTCTCTCCTCTCTCCTCTCCCCAGTCCCAGCTCCTCAGCCTCTCCTAGGAGCAGAGCTGCTCCATCCAGCCCCTGGATCATCTTTGTGGCCTCCTCTGGACTCGTCCCAACAGATCTCTCTCCTTCTTCTGGTGGGGACCCCAGAGCTGGAGGCAGGATTGGAGGTGGGGTCTGCTGAGAGCAGAGCAGAGGAGGGAGAATCCCCTCTCTGGCTCTGCTGCCCAGGCTCCTCTGGATGCTCCCTCCTAGGCCAGGGCTGCCCTTGGGAGCTGCAGGACCTTGTGTTGGCTTCAGATTGTTTGCTCTTTTTGGTCTCCTCGGGCTCTGTCTCTCCTCACCACCAACCTTGACTCCAAATCCTGCTCCCAGAACAACCTCACCCACTCACTGCTCTCAGAAGCATCAGGAAAGCAGGATGTTGTGACTGTCCTCTTGGTGGCAGAGCAGAAACAAGAGTGTGAAAGGAGAGCTTGGGAATCACCAACAGGAGGGGTTCTGGAGAAGCCTGAGGAGCAGCTGGGGGTGCTCAGCATGGAGCAGAGTTGGGGGAAGACGTGTGGAGACTTGGGCTCCACGTTTGTTGGTTTGGGACTCCACTTGAACTCCAGGTGTTTTCCCAAGTGTTTTACAGCCTTCTGGTGGTTCAGTTTTGGACAAGAAGGACATAGAGGGACTGGAGAGTATCCAGAGAAGGGCAGGGGAGCTGGGGAAGGGTCTGGAGAGCAAGGAGAAGGTTCTGGAGAACAAGGAGAAGGTTGTGGAGAAGTTGTGAGGAGCAGCTGAGGCACCCAAGGGTGTTCTGCCTGCAGCAAAGGAGGCTGAGGGTTGGGGAACACTCGGGGGGGGAGACTTGTGCTCCATGTGCATTAGTTCAGGTGTTTTCCCAAGTGTTTTCCATCCTTCTGGTGGAAAAGAAGGACATGGAGGGGATGGAGTGAAGGGTAATGGAGCTGGGGAAGGGTCTGGAGAAGATGGAGAAGGTCTGGGGAGCAAGGAGGAGGTTCTGTAGAAGATGGAGAAGGGGCTGGAAAAGATGGAGAAGGAGCTGGAGAGGAAGGAGGAGGTTGTGGAGAACAGGAATAAAGGTCTGGAGAAGATGGAGAGGGTTGTGGAGAAGTTGTGAGGAGCATCTGAGGGCCCTGTGGGTGCTGATCCTGGAGCAGAGGAGGCTGAGGGGAGACCTTGTGGCTCTCTGCAACCCCCTGAGAGGAGGTTGGAGCCAGGGGGGGTCGGGCTCTGCTCCCAAGGAAGAAGGGATGGGACAAGAGGAACTTTGGGCACAACTCAAGTGGTGCCAGGGGAGGTTTAGGTTGGAGCTGGGGAAGAATTTCTGCCTGGAAAGGGTTGTCAGGGCCTGGCCCAGGCTGCCCAGGGCAGGGCTGGAGTCCCCATCATCCCTGGAGGGGTTTCAGAGCCCTGGGGATGTGGGGATGAGGGACATGGGACAGTGGGGATGAGGGACGTGGGGTGGGGGTGGCTTTGGTGGTTCCTGCTGGTGTTCCAGCACCCTGGGGTTGGTCTCCCTCAGGATTTTACCCCAAATTCAGCTGGTTTTGGTCTCTCTCTCCCCAGCACCCGGGAGCGGGCCGTGCGGGAGCTCCTCGGCCGTCACTGCATCCTCTCGGAGACCCCCGAGTCCTGGGCCAAGGAAACCTTCCTGACCCAGAAGCTCTGTGTCCCCCCGGAGTGGATTCATGAAGCCAAAGCAGTCCGAGCCAGGGTGGAGGGGGACAAGCACAAGGAAGCCCTCTTCTTGTTCAAGGCTGGCCACTGGAACCAGTGCCACAAGCTGGTGGTCAGGCACTTGGCCTCGGGTCAGTCTGGGGACCCTGCAGGGTCCAGTCCTGAGTGATGGGGGGTGGGGGGTGGATGATACAAAAGGGTGGGGGGGCTGTGGGGTTTAGCAAAGTGGCACCAAGTGACCCCAGCCAGCTCTGGTGCCACCTGGTGAGCACCACAGTGACCCCAACCAGCTCTGGTGGCACCTGGTGAGCACCACAGTGACCCCAGCCAGCTCTGGTGCCACCTGGTGAGCACCACAGTGACCCCAACCAGCTCTGGTGCCTCCTGGTGAGCACCACAGTGACCCAAACAGGCTCTGGTGCCACCTTGTGAGCACCACAGTGACCCCAACCAGCTCTGGTGCCAGCACCACAGTGACCCCAACCAGCTCTGGTGCCACCTGGTGAGCACCACAGTGACCCAAACCAGCTCTGGTGCCTCCTGGTGAGCACCACAGTGACCCAAACCAGCTCTGGTGCCAGCACCACAGTGACCCAAACCAGCTCTGGTGGCACCTGGTGAACACCACAGTGACCCCAACCAGCTCTGGTGCCACCTGGTGAGCACCACAGTGACCCCAACCAGCTCTGGTGCCACCTGGTGAGCACCACAGTGACCCCAACCAGCTCTGGTGCCACCTGGTGAACACCACAGTGACCCCAACCAGCTCTGGTGGCAGCTGGTGAACACCACAGTGACCCAAACAGGCTCTGGTGCCACCTGGTGAACACCACAGTGACCCCAACCAGCTCTGGTGCCACCTGGTGAGCACCACAGTGACCCCAACCAGCTCTGGTGGCACCTGGTGAGCACCACAGTGACCCCAACCAGCTCTGGTGGCACCTGGTGAGCACCACAGTGACCCCAACCAGCTCTGGTGCCACCTGGTGAACACCACAGTGATCCCAACCAGCTCTGGTGTGGTGGGTGGTTGGTGGGTGGTGGTGGTTGGTGTTGGTGGGTGGTTGGTGGTGGTGGTGTGGTTGGTGGTGGTGGGTGGTTGGTGGTGGTGGCACCACAGTGACCCAAACCAGCTCTGGTGGCACCTGGTGAGCACCACAGTGACCCAAACCAGCTCTGGTGGCACCTGGTGAGCACCACAGACACGTAGAGAAGGGGAAGAGTTCATCTTCTGCTCATCCCCTCCAGCCAGAAGTGTCTCAGGGGAGCAGGGGCAGTGGTGGGCTGTGGACCATCTTCTGGGGGTCTTGGACATGGGGTGGTCTCAGCCTGTCCGTGTGTAGGGCAGAAACCACTTGAGCATCTCCTGGCCATCTCAAGGAGTTACAGAACCAATGTTGGTCCATGACTTGATTATCTCTTGAACAACCAAAGTTCTGACCTTCCAGCAGCCCTTGGGTTGGGTTCCTCACCACCTTCTTCTCCTCAGATGCCATCATCAATGAGAACTACAAGTACCTGAAGGGCTTCCTGGAGGATCTGGCTCCTCCAGAGCGTAGCAGCCTCATCCAGGACTGGGAGATGGCAGGGTTGGTCTACCTGGACTACATCCATGTCATCGAGATGCTCGACAGGATCCAGCAGGTAAAACCCCTGGAGATGCTTTTCCAACCCTCTCCCAGCTCCTGAGATGTGCTTGGGTTTGGAGTCATCCTCTGCTGGGTGCTGGTGGGAATGTTTTCCCTCAGCAAACACCTCTGAACACAGAGGTTTGGGTGATACCCACCAAACTTCAGCTCCATGGAGCACGACCTGGTGGAAGGGAAGGAACAAAACCAGCAGGGAGCTCGTTTGCCTCTCACTCCCATCAGAGTCACCTCCAAGCTTTGGTTCCCTCATCTGAGGTGTTAAATTCCAGCAGCTTTGTCAGGATGGGGCTGAGTGGAGCTGGGGCAGTGGCTCTGCTCAGAGGTGTGTGACCTGAATCCCCATTTTGTGCCTTTTTCTTGTCTCAGCTGGATTGTTCCCCCTATGAGCTGGAGAGGTTGCACACCAAGGTGACCTCACTCTGCAACAGGATAGAGCAGATCCAGTGCCACAGTGCCAGGGACCGCCTGGCCCAGTCAGGTACGGTGACACCTCTGTCCCCAAACCACCAGGGAACCCCCTGCCTGTCCCCTGGGCTGTCCCTGCCTGAGCTGAGGGAAATACCTGCTTGGTGAGGTGAATCCCAGCCTGGGTTGGCTTAGGACGGACCTTAAAGGGCACCCAGGGGGCTCCAACCCCATCCAACCTCAACTCCAACATCCCCACCACCCACAGCTTCTCCAGGAAACCTCTCCCAGGCTCTCCCCACCCTCACTTCTCCCTCCCAGCTCCTCTCCAGCTCCCCTCTTCCACTTGGAAACCATCTCTCCTTGTCACCTCCCTCCAGGCCCTTGCCCAAAGTCCCTCCCCAGCTTTCCTGGAGCCCCTTCAGACACTGGGAGCTGCTCCAAGGGCTCCCCACAACCTTCTCTTTCTCTTTCTCCTTTTCTCCTTTCTTTCTTTCTTTCCCTTTCATTCTCTTTTTCTTTCTTTTTCCTTTTTCTCTTTTTTTCTCTCTCTTTTTGCCCTTCTCTTTTTCTTTCTCTTTCCTTTTCTTTCTGTTTTTGTCTTTCTCCTTTCTCTCTTTCCCTTTCTCTCTTTCCCTTTCTCTCTTTCCCTTTCTCTCTTTCCCTTTCTCTCTTTCCCTTTCTCTCTTTCCCTTTCTCTCTTTCCCTTTCTCCTTTTTCCCTTTCTCCTTTTTCCCTTTCTCCTCTTTCCCTTTCTCCTTTTTCCCTTTCTCCTTTTTCCCTTTCTCCTTTTTCCCTTTCTCCTTTCTCCCTTTCTCCTTTCTCCCTTTCTCCTTTCTCCCTTTCTCCTTTCTCCCTTTCTCCTTTCTCCCTTTCTCCTTTCTCCCTTTCTCCTTTCTCCCTTTCTCCTTTCTCCTCCCTTTCTCCTTTCTCCCTTTCTCCTTTCTCCCTTTCTCCTTTCTCCCTTTCTCCTTTCTCCCTTTCTCCTTTCTCCCTTTCTCCTTTCTCCCTTTCTCCTTTCTCCCTTCTCCTTTCTCCCTTTCTCCTTTCTCCCTTTCTCCTTTCTCCCTTTCTCCTTTCTCCCTTTCTCCTTTCTCCCTTTCTCCTTTCTCCCTTTCTCCTTTCTCCCTTTCTCCTTTCTCCCTTTTCTCTCTCTCTCTCCCCTCTCCAGCCCTCCCAGCACCTCCATCACCTCCTCTGCACTGGCTCCAACAGCTCCGTGTCCTCCTGCTGCTGGGGACCCCAGACCTGGACACAGCTTTACCCCAGGGGGATCTCCAGGGGGTTCCAATCCCCTCCCTGTACCCCCAGGACAGGTCCCTGTCCCCAACCCCAGGCCCTGATTCCCCCGACCCATCCCAAGATCTCAGCTCTGACTCTGGAGGTTCCTCCCGAGGTTTGGGGCACCCCCAGAGCTCCCTCCCCTCTCTTTGCAGACATGGCCAAGCGTTTGGCCAACCTGCTGCGGGTGGTGCTGAGCTTGCAGCAGAGCCCAGAGCCCCTCTCTGACTCCACTCCCGAGCTCCAGCACCTCCCCCTGCGCCTCCTGGCCCCCCACATCGGGCGCCTCCCCATGCCCGAGGACTACGCCCTGGAGGAGCTCCGCAGCCTCACCCAGTCCTACCTGAGGGACCTGACAGTGGGCACCCACTGAGACCCCACGGGGCCCTCACACCCTCCAGCACCACCCCTCGCCCTCATCTTCACCAGTTCTGAGCCCTTTCCTTGGGGCCTGAGGGTGCAGAAACCTCTCCAGCCACCCGTGTGCCTCCATGGAGATGTCAACCACCAAGGTACCTCCATGGAGATGTCAGCCACCAAGGTACCCCCATGGAGATGTCAACCACCAAGGTACCCCCGTGGAGATGTCAACCAATCACTAAGGTACTCTCATGGAGATGTCAACCACCAAGGTACCTCCATGGAGATGTCAACCACCCAGATTTCTCTGTGGAGATGTCAACCACCCAGGTACCTCCATGGAGTTGTCGAGCACCCAGGTTTCTCTAAGAGAGCTCTCAACCAACTGTATGTCTCCATGGAGATGTCAACCACCCAGGTGCCTCCATGGAGATTCCAGCCACCCATGGTTCTCCAAAAGAGCTCTCAACCACCCACATGTCTCCAAGAGAGCTTTCAACCACGCAGGTTTCTCCATGGAGTTGTCAACCACCCAGGTACCTCCATGGAGTTGTTGACTACCCAGGGTTCTCCGAGAGCTCTCAACCAACCATGTGTCTCCATGGAGTTGTCAACCACCAAGGTACCTCCATGGAGATGTCAACCACCCACGTGTCTCCATGGAGATTCCAGCCACCCATGGTTCTCCAAAAGAGCTCTCAACCACCCAGGGTTCTCCGTGGAGTTGTCAGCCACCCAGGTTTCTCCATATCTCAACCCCCCAGGTGTCTCCAGAGAGCTCTCTGTAGGACCTTGGACCAACACAGGAATTCTGGAGACCTGAAGGGAAAGGTTGAGACCTTGGTGACACCTTCAGTACACGACGTGTTCCTCCACTCAACAGAGAGCTTCTTACCCAACCCATGGAGGGGACACCTGGGGAGGGGACACCTGGGGAGGGGGCTTCCCCTCCTGGCAGGTCCTTCGTGGTGGGATGAGAGGAAGGGTGAAGTTCTGGGATGGGTTTTTTGGTGGGGTTTTTTTCCTTCATGGGCTTTGGTGGGACTTCACTTGGTGAACTGAGGGACCTCCAGCACCTCAGCTGCCTCTGGATGGGCTCTGCCCAGGGTTCCCTGTCACAGATTTTCTCTTGCTGGGTGGGAGGAGGGAAGAAAGGAAGTTCTGAAGTGTCTTCTCCTCCGTTCCCTTCTTCACCTGGAGACCAGTGAATGTTTTTAGGTTCTCTCCCAAACCAAACCCAAGTGACTTCCCAGCCTCAGCAGCAGAGCTGGTGCCACCTCTGCCTGTGCCTTAGGGCAGCTCCAGTGCAGGGACATCTCCTGGATCCCCCCAGGGAGGGAGGGAGGGAGGGAACTGCACCCCAAACACAAACCCCAAAGGGTTTGGGGTCACCTCCCTGAGGAGCAGAACCCCCTGTGAGCTCTGGGCACCTGGAGAGGCTCCCACCCCCCCTCCATCTCCTGGGGTCTCCCTGAGGAAATCCCCAAGTTCCACCAGGTTGGTCCCGGTGGTGCCGAGGGAGGGGTTGGGTCTGGAACCCATTTTGGGAAGGAATTCAAGGAATAAAAAGCTGCTCTGGGCCGGTTCTGAGGGGGGAGCTCCCAGCCCCAGGTCTGTTCTGCAGGAGGCTCTCTGTAAAGATTTTTATTTAAAGAAAGGAAGCCCAAACTATAAAGAAATGAGGATTATTTTCCTGGCTTTTTGAAAACGGAGAAATAAAATGTTTATAGGATTCCCCCTCCCCTTCCTTGCCTTTTTTCAGCTTTTGGTTTTTTTTGCAGCTTTTGTCACTTTCTGCAAGGCCCAGGAGGTGCCTGGGCTCAGCAGGACCGGGCAGGGACCTTCCCCAGCTCGGGGTGAGCGGGGAGGAGAAACCTGGAGCTGATGGAGCAGAACACGAGTCAGGGCTGGGGGGAGATCGGCCTCGGGGAGTGAGGGAGCAGCTCCAGAGAGGCCCCGGCACAGCTGCTCCTTGATCTTCCTTTTCCTTCTCTTTTCTCTCTTTTCTCTCTTTTCTCTCTTTCTCTCTTTCTCTCTTTCTCTCTTTCTCTCTTTCCTCTTTCCTCTTTCCTCTTTCCTCTTTCCTCTTTCCTCTTTCCTCTTTCCTCTTTCCTCTTTCCTCTTTCCTCTTTCCTCTTTCCTCTTTCCTCTTTCCTCTTTCCTCTTTCCTCTTTCCTCTTTCCTCTTTCCTCTTTCCTCTTTACTCTTTCCTCTTTCCTCTTTCCTCTTTCCTCTTTCCTCTTTCCTCTTTCCTCTTTCCTCTTTCCTCTTTCCTCTTTCCTCTTTCCTCTTTCCTCTTTCCTCTTTCCTCTTTCCTCTTTCCTCTTTCCTCTTTCCTCTCTATTTTCTGTATATTTTTTCTCCTTTTTTTCTGTTTTTTTTCTTTCCTCTTTTTCTCTTTTTCTCTTTTTCTCTTTTTCTCTTTTTCTCTTTTTCTCTTTTTCTCTTTTTCTCTTTTTCTCTTTTTCTCTTTTTCTCTTTTTCTCTTTTTCTCTTTTTCTCTTTTTCTCTTTTTCTCTTTTTCTCTTTTTCTCTCCTCCTTTTCTCTCCTCCTTTTCTCTCCTCTTTTTCTCTCCTCTTTTTCTCTCTCTTTTCCCCTTCTTTCTTTTCCCCTTCTTTCTTTCTTTTCCCCTTCTTTCTTTCTTTTCCCCTTCTTTCTTTCTTCTCCCCTTCTTTCTTCTCCCTTCCTTTCTTTCCCCCCTTCCTTCCCCCCCTTTCCCCTTCCCTTTGGGTGGTTTGGGTTGGAGCCCCCTGGGGTTCCCCTGAAGGTCCCTTCCCTCCCCCCATTTTCTGTCCCCCCGTTGGGTGCCGATCTCTCTGCTCCTCAAGGTGTGGGGGGGTGTGGGGGGATGTGTGGGGGTCTCCCCTCTCTCAGGGGGGGCTGAGGGTGTCTGTGCTGCGGTGTCCCTGTCCCCATGGGGTCACCATGACACCCGCCAGCGGCTCCTCCATTTCCTTCCTTGTGTCCCTGCCATGGGGATGAATAATTCACCCCTGAAACCCAACCCTGGGATGGGACAGGAGCCAGGGGACAGGGGGGGGACAAAGGAGAGGGGGGACACAGGAGGGGGGGGACACACAGACACTGCCACCCCCCAGTGGGGACATCGCTGCCACCTCTGGGTCACATCCCTCAACCTCTTGGGGTTTTCTTCTCCCCAAAGGATCTGATGGGTCCTGCCCTCAGGAGAACCTGGGACACCCCCTGTCCTGTCCTGTCCCCCATGGTGTCCCTCCTGGTGTCCCCCGTGTCCCTTCTGGCATCCTTGTGTCCCTCCCGGTGTCACCATGTCCCTTCCTGGTGTCCCCCCGTGTCCCTCCTGGTGTCCCCATGTTCCCCCTGGTGTCCCCTGTGTCCCTTCTGGCATCCTTATGTCCCTCCTCGTCTCCCTCCTGATGTCCCCGTGTCCCCCCTAGTGTCCCCCCGTCCCTCCTGGTGTCCCCCGTGTCCCTCCTTATGTCCCCCCTTTCCCCCGTGGTGTCCCCTATGTCCCCTCCTGGTATCCCCCATGTCCCCCCGGTGTCCCCGTGTCCCCCCGGTGTCCCCACCCCCAACCCTGGGGGGCTCAGGTTGTTCTGTGATCAGCAGCATTCTCCATCCCCCCCCCCAGCACCCACCCATCCTGTCCCTGGGGTCCCCCCTCCTGTCCCTGGGGGTCCCCCATCCTGTCCCTGGGGTCCCCCATCCTGTCCCTGGGGTCCCCCATCTTGTCCCCATCCCCCCCCCCCCGCCCTGTCCCAGCCCTGACGTCACCGCAGCCACCACTGTCCCCTCCCGGTGTCCCCAGGATGGAGCTCCCAGCTCAGACCCTGCTCATCCTCTGCCTCCTCACCCCCGGTAAGCAGCACGGGGGGACCCCAGGGGTGCTGATCCCCCCCATGGGTGCTGACCCCTCCCCAAGGGTGCTGATCCCCCCCATGGGTGCTGACCCCCCCCCCCAAGCGTGCTGACCCCCCCCCATGGGTGCTGACACCCCCCCTATGGATGCTGACCCCTCCCCAAGGGTGCTGACCCTCTCCCTATGGGTGCTGATCCCTTCCACGGGTGCTGACCCCCCCCATGGGTGCTGACCCCCCCCCCATGGATGCTGACCCTCTCCCTATGGATTCTGACCCCCCCCAAGGGTGCTGACCGCCCCCCATGGGTGCTGACCCCCCCTCATGGGTGCTGACCCCCCCCAAGGGTGCTGACCCCCCCCCCCATGGATGCTGACCCTCTCCCTATGGATTCTGACCCCCCCCAAGGGTGCTGACCGCCCCCCATGGGTGCTGACCCCCCCTCATGGGTGCTGACCCCCCCCAAGGGTGCTGACCCCCCCCCCATGGATGCTGACCCCTCCCTATGGATGCTGACCCCTCCCCAAGGGTGCTGACCCTCTCCCTATGGGTGCTGACCCCTCCCTACGGATCCTGACCCCCCCCAAGGGTGCTGACTCCCCCCCCCCCACAGGTGCTGACCCCTCCCTGGAGGAGAGAAACCCCCCCCAAAAAAAAACCCTGGGGGGCACCTAAACCTTTTGGGGGGGGGGGAAGAGGGGTCTGGGGGACCCCATGGCCCAGGGGGATGGGGGGGACAGGTGGAGATCTTGGGGGGCTCCCTAGGGACAGGGCCTGGGGGTCCCTGGAGTGGTGTCCCCAGGGGGGGGGACACTGCTGTCCCCAGGGATGGGGGGGGGACACTGCTGTCCCCAGGGATGGGGGGGTCCCTGCTGTCCCCTCCATCCGGGCTCTGGGTGCCCGCAGGCAGCCGGGGGGCTCAGGGGACCCTCGCCCAGCAACTGCTCCGGGACCTCTTCACCAACTACTCCCGAGCCCTGCGCCCCGTGGGGGACACCGAGAGGGCCCTCAATGTCACCCTCCAGGTCACCCTGGCACAGATCATCGACATGGTGAGTGAGTGCCACCTCCTCAGGGTGAGTGTCACCTCCGTGGGAGGGTCACCTCCGTGGGAATGTCCCCTTCATGATGAGTGTCCCCATCAGTGTCCCCATCAGTGTCCCCATGAGTGTCCCCACACCCCTGGTCACCCCTTGCCCAGGATCTGCTCTCTCCCAGATGTTCTCCAGGTGATGCTCAATCCCCAGGACCCCCCCAGCTCAGAGAACCCCGGGGCAGCTTTGGGTTGGAGGGGACCCCCAAGTGCCACCCCTGCCATGTCCAGTGCCACCTCCCCCCATCCCACCCTCCCAGCAGCCCCGGGGCCACCAAAGCTCCTGGAGCCACCACCCCCCTTGTCCCCAACTCTGCTCAGACCACTGGGATCCATCCCCACCCCCACAAGGTGACCTCTGGAGGTTTGGGGACCTCAGGGGGTCCTTCCCTTCCCTTCCCTTCCCTTCCCTTCCCTTCCCTTCCCTTCCCTTCCCTTCCCTTCCCTTCCCTTCCCTTCCCTTCCCTTCCCTTCCCTTTCCCTTCCCTTTTCCCTTCCCTTCTTTTCCCCTCCATTTTTTCCCTTCCCTTTTTCCCCTTCCCCTTCCCCTTCCCCTTCCCTCTTTCCCCTTCCCTTCCCTTTTCCCTTTCCCCTTTCCCCTTTCCCCTTTCCCCTTTTCCCTTTTCCCTTCCCTCTTTTCCCTTCCCTTTTCCCTTTCCCCTTTCCCTTTCCCCTTCCCTTTTCCCTCTCCCTTTCCCCTTTCCTTTCCCTTTCCCCTTCCCGGGCAGGACGAGAGGAACCAGGTCCTCACCTCCTACCTGTGGCTGCGCCAGGCCTGGCAGGACGCTCACCTCACCTGGGAGCGGGGACACTACGGGGGCATCGGCAGCATCCGGGTGCCCAGCAGCTACGTCTGGAGACCTGACATCGTCCTCTACAACAAGTGGGGTGGTGGCACCACTGTCCCCTCTGACACCCCGGGGACACGGGGGGGTCCCGGGGCGGGGGGACACGGGGAGATGGCCACTGGGTGACAGGGGGTGGCAGGGAGGGCTGGCATTGACCCAGGTGCCACCACTGTGGAGTCACCAAGGACCCTCTTTGGGTGACATGGGGACAAGTGACATTGGGTGACAAAGATGACATGGGGAGGTGGCCACCGGGTGGCAAGGGGTGGCAGGGAGGGGTGGCACTGACCCAAGTTTGGAGGTGCCAAGGACCCCTCTTTGAGGGGACAAGGTGACCTGGGGAGGTGGCCACTGAGTGACAAGGGGTGGCAGGGAAGGCTGGAACTGACACAAGTGCCACCACTGTGGAGTCACCAAGGACTCTCTTTGGGTGACATGGGGACAAGTGACATTGGGTGACATTGGGTGACAAAGGGGACACAGGGAGATGGCCACTGGGTGACAGGGGGTGTCAGGGAGGGCTGGCACTGACCCAAGTGCCACCACAGTTGAGGTTGGAGGTGCCAATGCCCTCCATTGCCCAAGGTGACACGGGGAGGTGGCCGTTGGGTGACAAGGGGGTGGCATGAAGAGCTGGCACTGACCCAGATGCCACCACAATGGAATTTGGAGGTGCCAAGGACCCTCTTTGAGGGGACAAGGTGACACGGGAAGGTGGCCACTGGGTGACAATGGGTGGCAGGGAGGGGTGGCACTGACACAAGTGCCACCACAGTTGGAGTCACCAAAGACCCTCTTTGAAGTGACAAGGTGACATGTGACATTGGGTGACATTGGGTGACAAAGGTGACATGGGGAGGTGGCCACTGGGTGACAGGGGGTGGCATGAAGAGCTGGCACTGACCCAGGTGCCACCACAGTTGGAGTCACCAAGGACCCTCTTTGAAGTGACAAGGTGACAACAAGGTGACACGGGGAGATGGCCATTGGGTGACGGTGGCAAGGAGGGGTGGCACTGACCCAAGTGCCACCACAGTTGAGGTTGGAGGTGCCAATGCCCCTCTTTGAGGGGCCAAGGTGACCCGGGGAGGGGACACAACTTTGGGGACAGCCCCGCTCACCCCACGGGGGGCTGGGGGCCCTCTCCACCTCCACCCCCACCCATGGGTGCTCCTCCCCAGCGCCGACGATCGCTTCGGGGGCTCCCTGGAGACCAACGTGGTCCTGGACTCGGACGGGCGCCTGACCTGGGACTCCCCGGCCATCACCAAGAGCTCCTGCAGGGTGGACGTCTCCTACTTCCCCTTCGACGGCCAACGCTGTCCCCTCACCTTCGGCTCCTGGACCTACAACGGGAACCAGATCGACCTCCGGAACCAGCGGGACAGCGGGGACCTCCGGGACTTCGTGGAGAACGTGGAGTGGGAGGTGCTGGGCATGCCTGCCACCAGGAACGTCGTCACCTACGGGTGCTGCTCGGAGCCCTACCCCGACGTCACCTACACCCTGGTGCTCCGACGCCGAGCTTCCTTCTACGTCTTCAACCTCCTCCTGCCCTGCATCATGGTCTCCTTCCTGGCACCCCTGGGCTTCTACCTCCCGGCTGACTCAGGGGAGAAGGTGTCCCTGGGGGTGACAGTCCTGCTGGCCCTCACTGTCTTCCAGATGCTGGTGGCAGAGAGCATGCCGCCCTCCGAGAGTGTCCCGCTCATCGGTGGGGATCTCCTCTGCTCTGTTCTTCATCTCTCCTCTCTTGTCCTTGTCCTTGTCCTTGTCCTTGTCCTTGTCCTTGTCCTTGTCCTTGTCCTTCTCCTCCTCCTCCTTCTCCTTCTCCTCCTCCTCCTTCTCCTTCTCCTTCTCCCTCTCCCTCTCCTTCTCCTCCTCCTTCTTCTTTTCTTGTTTTTTCTCTTCTAATTTTTTTCTTCTCTTCTCTTCTCTTCTCTTCTCTTCTCTTCTCTTCTCTTCTCTTCTCTTCTCTTCTCTTCTCTTCTCTTCTCTTCTCTTCTCTTCTCTTCTCTTCTCTTCTCTTCTCTTCTCTTCTCTTCTCTTCTCTTCTCTTCTCTTCCTCTTCTCTTCTCTTCTCTTCTCTTCTCTTCTCTTCTCTTCTCTTCTCTTCTCTTCTCTTCTCTTCTCTTCTCTTCTCTTCTCTTCTCTTCTCTTCTCTTCTCTTCTCTTCTCTTCTCTTCTCTTCTCTTCTCTCTCCTCTCCTCTCCTCTCCTCTCCTCTCCTCTCCTCTCCTCTCCTCTCCTCTCCTCTCCTCTCCTCTCCTCTCGTTCTCTTTCTCTCCTCTCCTCTCTCCTCCCCATTTAGCACCCACCTACCCAGGACCCTCTCACAGGACCAGGGGGGCTGTGGTGGGGGGTGGGCAGCACCCAGGCTGGGGCTGGAGGTGGAGGCCTCAAACCCCTCAGAGATTCTCAGACTGCTTTGGGTGGGATGGGACCTTCAGGGTCCCCCAGGGACCCCTCCCCAGCCCAGGGGGCTCCAACCCCATCCAACCTCAACTCCAACATTCCCACCACCCACAGCTTCTCCAGGAAACCTCTCCCAGGCTCTCCCCACCCTCACTTCTCCCTCCCAGCTCCTCTCCTCTCCTTCTCTAGGACAAGATGTTCCCACCTTGTGAGCCATCTCCCTGCTGGTACTTTAAGTCACTGCCATTAGAATCCCAGACTGGTTTGGGTGGGAAGGGACCCAAAAGCTCCTCCAGTTCCACCCCCTGGATGTGCAGGGACCCCTCCCACAGCCCAGGGTGCTCCAAGCCCCATCCAACCTGGGCTGAGACACTGCCAGGGATGGGGCAGCCACAGCTTCCTTGGGCAGCCCGGGACAGGGGCTCAGCACCCCCAAATTCAGGGATTTCACCTCATCTCCCAACTTCAATCAGCTCCTTTCCAATGTAAAACCCTTCCCCATGTTCCCATCCCCTCCTGCAGCCCCTCAGGCACTGGAAGGTTCTCCAAGGACTTTCTGGTGACTTTCTGTGTCCCCCACAGGCAAATACTACATCGCCACCATGACCATGATCACAGCCTCCACTGCCCTGACCATTTTCATCATGTCCCTCCACCACTGTGGTCCTGGGGCCCGGCCCGTTCCTCCCTGGGCCAGAACCCTCATCCTGCACCACCTGGCCCGGCTCTGCTGCGTCCACGAGGCGGCCGAGAGCCGGAGGAGCCCCCGAGAGGGTCCGGGCAGGAAGGTGGGGAAGGGAAACACCAAAATGTCGGAGGAGAACCCCGAGGAGGGCAGGGGGATGGGGGGATGTCCCCGGGGCCACTGCCTCTGCCACCACCAGGGGCTGGTGAGGAACGTGGAGGCCATCGCCGCCTGGTTCCGCCGGCACCGCGCCGCCCAACGCCGCACCGGGGAGTGGAAGAAGGTGGCCAAGGTGATGGACAGGTTCTTCATGTGGGTCTTCTTCTTCATGGTCTTCCTCATGAGCGTGCTGGTCCTGGGAAAAGCTGCCTGATGGTCCTCTGGGACCACTGGGACCACCGGGTCCTCCCAAGCAACTCCCGGATCTGCGGGATGGGAGGTCCAGCAGCGATGGAGAGCCTGGAAAGGGGATCTCCAACCCAGCTGGGACCACCACGGGGCTGAGGGGTCCGGGGACCACCACAGGACTGAGGGTCCCTGGGACCACCACAGGACTGAGGGTCCCTGGGACCACCATGGGGCTGAGGGTCCCTGGGACCACCCAGGTCCATGTGTCCCCGCTGCACCCCAACCAACCAACTGGAAATAAACCCTGAAGTGTGCATCCCCCTCTCCTGGTTGGGGTCTGGGGGTTTTGGGGTGGGGACAGGGTGGGCAGCAAAGAGATGTGGGACCCTCAAGGACCCTTCCCCTTCCCCTTCCTCTCCCTCTCCCTCTTCCCCTTCCTCTTCCTCTCCCTCTTCCTCTTCCCCTTCCTCTTCCTCTCCCTCTCCTCCCTCCCTGCACTTCCCCCCCACAGCGGTGTCCGCACCCTCCACCCCCGTCCGGGCCGCCTGGAACCGGATCCAACCGGTTTGAACCTGTCTCACCCCACCCCCGTTCCCGCCCTCCTTTTCCCGCGCTCCTCCCCTTTCCCGCCCTTTCTTTCCCGCCCTTCCCCTTCCCGCGCTCCTCCCCCTTCTTCCTTTTCCCGCGCTCCTCCCGTTCCCGCGCTCCTCCCCTTTCCCGCCCTTTCTTTCCCGCGCTCCTCCCGTTCCCGCGCTCCTCCCTTTTCCCGCCCTCCTTTTCCCGCCCTCCCCGTTCCCGCCTCGCCCTCCGTGACGTCATCGCCGTGCGCCGCGCGTTGCCATGGAGTCGTGGGGCAGCGATGGCGGAGAGGAAGAGGAAGAGGAGGATGAGGAGGAGGCGGCCGAGGCTGCAGCGGACGCGTGGCTGGTGCAGTCCCTGCGGCTGTGAGGGTCCCCCCAGACCCCCCCCAGACCCCTCCCCACCCCCAGACCCCCCCCAGACCCCTCCCCACCCCCAGCCCCTCTCCCCCCCCCCCGCCCACCTCCGGTTCTCCCCGCAGGTACCGGGACCTCCACAGCTTCGAGCTCCAGGCGCCCACCCGTGTCATCGAGTGGGCCCCGGGGAACCGTGAGTTGGGGGGTGAAGGGGACGGGAGGGTTTGGGGTGGGAGGGGGCACCCAGGGGGGTTGTGTGGGGGTTGTAGGACGGGGTCCCAAGGGGAGGGAAAGGGGGGAGGGGGTGTGGGGGGAACCCCCCGGGGGTGGGGGCTCAACGTGAGACCCAGAACGGCGGCTTGGGGGAATTGCAAGTGCAAACCCAGGTGAGATGGAGAATGGATGGAGGGGAAGGACCTGGGGGTGAGGAGTTCAGCCCAGAAACCCCCCCTGTGCTGGGCTGCACCCCCAGCAGGAGGTTGGGTTGGGTTGGGTTGGGTTGGGTTGGGTGGGATGATGGGGATGGGATGGGATGAGATGGGATGGGATGGGATGGGTTGAGTGGTGATGGGATGGGTTGGAATGGGTTGGATGGGTTGAGATGATTGAGAGGAGGTGAGGAGGGTTGGGTGGAGTGGGGGGATGGGATAGGTGGGTTGGGATGGGTTGGATTGGGATGGGATGGGTGTTGGTGGGGATGGGATGGGATGGGATGAGATGAGTTGGGTTGGGATGGGATGGGTGGAATGTTGGTGATGGGATGGGATGAGTTGGAGATGGGATGGGTTGGGTTGGATTGGATTGGATTGGGTGGAATGGTGGGATGGGATGGGTTGAGATGAGATGGGATGGGTAGGGTGGATGGGATGGAATGGGTTGCGTTGGGATGATGGGGATGGGATGGGATGGGTTGGGTTGGGTGGAGTGGTGGGGATGGGATGGAATGGGTTGGGATGGGTTGAGTGAAATGATTGAGAGGAGGTGAGGAGGGTTGGGTGGAATGGTGGGGATGGGTTGGGTTGGGTTGAGATGGGATGTAGAATGGTGGGGATGGGTTGGGTGGAATGGGGGGATGGGATGAGATGGGATGGGTTGGGTGGAATGATGGGGATGGGTTGGGTGGGGTGGGGTTGGGTAGAATGGTGGGGATGGGATAGGTTGGGTTGGGTTGGGATGGGTTGGGTTGGGTGATGGTGGGGATGGTGGAATGGGTTGGGATGGGTTGAGTGAAATGATTGAGAGGGGGTGAGGAGGGGTGGATGGAATGGTAGGGATGGGATGGGATGGGATGGGTTGGGTTGGGATGGGTGGAATGGGATGGGATGGGTTGGGTTGGGTTGAGGGAAATGGTTGAGAGGAGGTGAGGAGGATTGGGTGGAATGGTAGGGATGGGATAGGTTGGGTTGGGGTGGGGTGGGTTGGGATGGGATGGCATTGGGTTGGGAGGAATGGTGGGGATGGGATGGGATGAGTTGGGTGGAGTAGTGGGGATGGGATGGTTTGAGATGAGTTGGGTTGAGATGGGATGGGTTGGGATGGGATGGGAGGAATGGTGGGGATGGGATGGGTTGGGTTGGATTGGATTGGATGGAATGGTGGGGATGGGATGGAATGGAATGGGTTGGGTGGAATGGTGGGGATGGGATGGGTTGGGATGGGAAGAATGGTGGGGATGGGATAGGATGAGTTGGGTGGAGTGGTGGGGATGGGATGGTTTGGGATGAGTTGGGATGGGATGGGTGGAATGTTGGGGATGGGATGGGATGAGTGCAATGGTGGAGATGGGATGGGTTGGATTGGATTGGGTTGGATTGGGTGGAATGGTGGGAATGGGATGGGTTGGGATGGGATGGGTTGGGTTGGGTGGAGTGATGGGATGGAATGGGTTGCGTTGGGTGGGATGATGGGGATGGGATGGGATGAGGTGGGTTGGGTGGAGTGGTGGGGATGGGATGGGATGGGTTGGGATGGGTTGAGTGAAATGGTTGAGAGGAGGTGAGGAGGGGTGGGTGGAATGGTGGGGATGGGTTGGGATGGGCTGGGTGGAATGGTGGGGATGGGTTGGGTGGGGTGGGGTTGGGTAGAATGGTGGGGATGGGATAGGTTGGGTTGGGATGGGATGGGTTGGGTTGGGTGAAATGGTGGGGATGGGGTGGAATGGGTTGGGATGGGTTGAGTGAAATGATTGAGAGGAGGTGAGGAGGGGTGGATGGAATGGTAGGGATGGGATGGGTTGGGTGGGGTGGGGATGGGTTGGGTTGGGTTGGGATGGGTGGAATGGGATGGGATGGGTTGGATTGGGTTGGGTTGGAAGGGACTTTGCAGATGGTCTGAGTTTGTATGGGCAGGGACACCTCCCCCCAGCAGAGGTGGCTCCAACCCCATCCAAGCTGGGCTGAGCCCCTGCCAGGGCTGGAGGTTTGGAGGTGTTGGGTGAGGAGAAGCTCAACGGGAGGCACCAAACCCCCCGTGTCCTGGGCTGCATCCCCAGCAGTGTGAGCAGCAGGGCCAGGGAGGGGATTGTCCCCTCTGCTCTGCCCCGCTCTGGGGAGACCCCCCTGGGGTAAAGCTGTGTCCAGGTCTGGGGTCCCCAGCAGCAGGAGGACACGGAGCTGTTGGAGCCAGTGCAGAGGAGGTGATGGAGGTGCTGGGAGGGCTGGAGAGGGGAGAGAGAGAGAGAGAAAAGGGAAAAAGGAGAGAGAGGAAGAAAGAGAGAAAGGGAAAAGAGAAAAAGAGGAAGAAAGGGAAAGGAAGAAAGAAATGAAAAGAGAAAGAAAGGGAAAAAGAGAGAAAGGTAAAGAGAGAAAGAAAGGGAAAAAAAGAAAGGGAAAGAGAGAAAAGGAAAGAGAGAAAGAAAGGGAAAGAAAGGGAGAGAAAGAAAGGGGAAAAGGAGAAAGAGAGGGGGAAAGAGAGAAAGAAAGGAAAAAGGAGAAAGAGAAAGGAGAGAGAGAAAAGGAAAAAGGAGAAAGAAAGGGAAAGAGAGAAAAGGAAAGAGAGAAAGAAAGGAAAGAGAAAAAGGGAAAGAGAAAGGGAGAGAAAGAAAAGGGGAAAAGGAGGAAGGAAGAAAGAGAAAAAGAAAGGTAAAAAGAGGAAGAAAGGGAAAGAGAAAGGGGAAGACAGAAATGGAAAGAAAAAGGAAAGAAAGGGAGAAAGAAAGAAAGGAAGAAAGAAAGGAAGAAAGGAAGGAAGGAAGGAAGGAAGAAAGAAAGAAAGAAAGAAAGAAAGGAAGAAAGGAAGAAAGGAAGAAAGAAAGGAAGAAAGGAAGAAAGAAAGGAAGAAAGAAAGGAAGAAAGGAAGAAAGAAAGGAAGAAAGAAAGGAAGAAAGGAAGAAAGAAAGGAAGAAAGAAAGGAAGAAAGGAAGAAAGGAAGAAAGAAAGGAAGAAAGGAAGAAAGAAAGAAAGGAAGAAAGAAAGGAAGAAAGGAAGAAAGGAAGAAAGGAAGAAAGGAAGAAAGAAAGGAAGAAAGAAAGGAAGAAAGAAAGGAAGAAAGAAAGAAAGAAAGAAAGAAAGAAAGAAAGAAAGAAAGAAAGAAAGAAAGAAAGAAAGAAAGAAAGAAAGAAAGAAAGAAGAAAGAAAGAAAGAAAGAAAGAAAGAAAGAAAGAAAGAAAGAAAGAAAGAAAGAAAGAAAGAAAGAAAGAAAGAAAGAAAGAAAGAAAGAAAGAAAGAAAGAAGGAAAGAAAGAAAGAAAGAAAAGAAAGAAAGGAAAGAAAGAGAAAGAAAGAAAGAGAAGGAGGAAGAAAGAAAAGGAGAGAAGGAAAGAGAGAAAGAAGGAAGGAAAGAAAGGGAAAAAGAGAGGGAAAGGAGAGAAAGAAAGGTAAAGAGAGAAAGGGAAAAAGAAAAAGAGAAGGAAAGGAAGAAAGAGAGAAAGAGAAAGGGGAAAAGGAGAAAGAGAAAAAGGAAAAAGAAAAAGAGAAAGAGAAAGAAAAGGAAAGAGAAAAAAAGGGAAAGAGAAAGAATGGGGAAAAGGAGAAAGAGAAAAATAAAGACCAAGAGAAGGTTGTGGGGAGCCCTTGGAGCAGCTCCCAGTGTCTGAAGGGGCTCCAGGAAAGCTGGGGAGGGACTTTGGGCAAGGGCCTGGAGGGATGGGATGGGGGGGAAGGGTTTCCAGCTGCAAGAGGGGAGATGGAGAGGAGATCTTAAGAAGAAATTCTTGAATCTGAGGGTGCTGAGCCCCTGTCCCAGGCTGCCCAAGGAAGCTGTGGCTGCCCCATCCCTGGCAGTGTCTCAGCCCAGGTTGGATGGGGCTTGGAGCACCCTGGGCTGTGGGAGGGGTCCCTGCACATCCAGGGGTTGGGACTGGAGGAGCTTTTGGGTCCCTTCCAACCCAAACCAGTCTGGGATTCCATGGTTTAGGGTGTCAGGGCTGAGCTGGGGACTGGAGAGCAGGGAGAATGCCCTGGGGCAAGAGGGGGCTCAGGATGAGGCTGGGCCAGGGAGGTCTGGATCCAGGGTCCAGGAGGGGTGTTGGGAATTGGTGGAGTCCCCATCATCCCTGGGGGGATTTCCAAGCCCTGGAGCTGTGGTGCTGAGGGATGTGGGGAGGTGGTGGTGGCCTTGGCATTGCTGGGTTAAGGGTTGGGTCTGATCTTGAGAGTTCTCTTCCTACCAGAAGGGTTGGATGGTTGTGTCCTGCCATTGGGGTCTGGCTCAGGGGAAGGTGGCCCTGGGATGGGGTTGGGGACATCCCTCACCGTGTCCCTGGTTCTCCCTCTCCCACCTCCAAGGTGTCTGTGTGGCTGGGTATGGAGACTCTGGTGGGAATGAGATCCTGCAGCTGCTTCCTCCACCAACTCTGCAGGTGAAGGAGACCCAGGTGAGTGTCCCAGCCACCAGCTGTGCTGGGGGGGTCTGAACAAAGTGCCCACCTTGCTCTCCAAAGGGTTTGGGCAGGTTTTGAGCAGTTTTGGTTAAAAGGTCAAGCAGGGAAGTCACCTGGCTCTTGCTTTTTGAGGTGGCAGAGGTTGGCACCCCACTCTGTCCATCCTGGAGCAGCTTGTGCCAGGGAGAAGCTTCATCTCCAGAAGGATTTTTTTGGGGGGGAACAGGAGCTCTGAGGACACTGCTGAAGGGATTGGGTGAGGTGGCCAAGCCTGGGACACCCCACTTCTGGACAGTGAGGTTGTCCCTTGGGTGGGTGACCCCCACACTGAAGCAGGAGGTGACCCCTGGTCCCTTCTGATCCAGGGCTGCATGGCTGGCAGCACACCCAGGCTGAGCTCTGGGCAAGGCAGAGATTTTTACCTCTTTTTTTTGGGGGGGATCCTGTTGAAATGAGCCCAACAGGACAGGCAGGAGCTTTACTGCAAGTGTGTTGTGTGTCTCTTCTCTTGCCTTTTTCCCGTGGCCACTGAGCACAAAACTCCTCCCCTGGGACATGCTGGGGAATGATTTTTTGCTTCTGGTTGCCAGGACCTGTGTCCAGAGAGAGATTTCAAGGTGGAATGTGGGGGCTTCTCAGACCGCCCCATCTACAGCCTCAAAGCCATCCCAGACACCAGGTACAGCCTCCAGGTCCCCCCAGCTTCCCTTGGGAGATGGAGAAGAGGGATTGCCCTCTGAGGGGACACCTTTGCTTTGCCTCCTTCCCGACCCAGCTGCTCGATCCTGACACCTCCCAGAGCACCCCAAGTCTGGGAGTTGCTGCCCTGCATGGGCACCTCCCCCTGTACCCCACTTTGGAGCTCTGGGTTGTTTCATTGCCCTCCCCACCCCATCCCCAAACAATTTCTCCCTCCCCAAGATCTCCTCTCCATCTCCCCTCTTGCAGCTGGAAACCCTTCCCCCTCATCCCATCCCTCCAGGCCCTTGCCCAAAGTCCCTCCCCAGCTTTCCTGGAGCCCCTTCAGACACTGGGAGCTGCTCCAAGGGCTCCCCACAATCCTCTCTTCTCTTCTCTTCTCTTCTCTTCTCTTCTCTTCTCTTCTCTTCTCTTCTCTTCTCTTCTCTTCTCTTCTCTTCTCTTCTCTTCTCTTCTCCTTCTCCTTCTCCTTCTCCTTCTCCTTCTCCCTCTTCTCCTTCTCCTTCTCCTTCTCCTTCTCCTTCTTCTCCTTCTCCCTCTTCTCCTCCTTCTCCTTCTCCTTCTTCTCCTCCTTCTCCTCCTTCTTCTCCTTCTTCTCCTTCTCCTCCCTCTCCTTCCTTCCTCTTTCCCTCTTCCTTTCTTCTTCCTTCCTCTTCCTCCTCTCCTCCTCCTCCTTCTCCTTCTCCTTCTTCTCCTTCTCCTTCTTCTCCTCCTTCTTCTCCTTCTTCTCCTCCTTCTCCTTCTCCTCCTCCTTCTCCCTCTTCTCCTTCTCCTTCTCCTTCTCCTTCTCCTTCTCCTTCTCCTTCTCCTTCTCCTTCTCCTTCTCCTTCTCCTTCTCCTTCTCCTTCTCCTTCTTCTCCTTCTCTCTCTCCCTCTTCCTCTCCTCCATCTCAACTCCCTCTACTCTCTCCTCCTGTTCCAGGCTCTCCCCACCCTCCAATTCCAGAATTCCTTCCCCATCTCCAACCTCAATCTCCCCTTTCTCTCCAACTTTTAACCCAGTTCCCTTCTCCTCTCCCTACCCCCCCGTCTCCAAAGCCCTCCCCCAGCTTTCTTGGAGCCCCTTCAGATATTGGAAGGTTGCTCTGAGCTCCCCTGGGAGCCTCCTCTTCTCCAGGCTGAACAACCCCAATCCCTCAGCCTGGCTTCCCAGGGAGCTGCTCAGCCCTCTGAGCATTTCAGTGCCTCCTCTGGACACCTTCCAGGAGCTCTATTTTATCCCAGCCCAGGGGGGAAAAAAAAATTCCAATTTTTGGTGATGTTTTGTTTTGTTTTTCTTGCTTCCCCAGCCTGTTGGTAACGAGTGGGCCACCAGACAGCTCCCTCCAGGTCTGGCAGGTGTCAGCAGAGGACTCTGGTGAGGGAACTTCTCTTCTGGAGCAGTTTCTCAATGCCCCAGCTCCTGCTTCCCCTTCTTCCCGGGATGGAAATGAGGAAGGGAGTGTCCAGTGCCATCCTGAGTGACTGCTCCTGTCCTGTGTCTGGCAGGAGCTGGAGAAGGGCACAAGAGAATGCTCTGGGTTGTTTGGTGCCTTGGAAAAGAAGCAGAGTTGAGAGCACAAACCTCATCAGGGAGTTGAGGGGGTGTGGGTCTGTCACAGCAGCTCCCCACTTCTTCTTGGTGATGGAAACGAAAACCCCAATCCTAAGTAGCCCAACATTCCCTGCAAAACTCCAGGGGTTGGAAGTAAAGAGCTTCCCCCCATCACCCCTCAGCATCTGCCTTGCTCCCCCTCTGCCCCTCTCTGCCCACTTCAGGGTTGCAGCTGCTGGGGCTGCTCTTGTGAAACCCTTTGCAAGCCCCAGAAAGGAAATGCAGAATGGTACTGGAGGTTTTCTGGTTCTCCTCACTGCAAGCAGACTCAGCAAGTTTGCTGATGACACTAAGCTGGGAGGAGTGGCTGACACACCAGAAGGCTGTGCTGCCATTCAGAGAGACTTAGACAGGCTGGAGAGTTGGGCAGGGAGAAACATGATGAAATTCAACAAGGGGAAGTGTAGAGTTTTGCATTTGGGGAAGAACAACACGATGGCCCTGTAGAGAGACATTGTCAACCAGGTGCCTTGAGTTGCCAAAGAGTGGGTGAGAGTCCACCTGTGCCTGATTAGGACAGGCCCCTATTGGGCATGAGCAAGACCAGGGGGCCAATAAAGGTGGGACACACACCCACAGAAGGCACCTCAGCTCACTCTGGTGTGAGGCATGGAGAGGCCAGCAGCTCGTCGAGCTTCTGGAGCAAGAAAGGCTCTTCCTGCTACACTTCTACCCTGGAAGCGCTGTGTGGTGGCTGGAGTCCTGGAAGAGACCAGCAGCTCATCGAGCTTCAGGAGCAAGAATGGCTCCTCCTGCTACATGGCCCAGTATAGGTTGGGGGCTGACCTGCTGGAGAGCAGTGTAGGTGAAAGAGACCTGGGGGTCCTGGTAGACAAGAGGATGACCATGAGCCAGCAATGTGCCCTTGTGGCCAAGAAGGCCAATGGCATCCTGGGGTGCATTAGAAAGGGGGTGGTTAGTAGGTCAAGAGAGGTTCTCCTCCCCCTCTATTCTGCATTGGTGAGGCCGCACCTGGAGTATTGTGTCCAGTTCTGGGCCCCTCAGTTCAAGAAGGACAGGGAAGTGCTTGAAAGAGTCCAGCGCAGAGCTACTAAGATGATTAAGGGAGTGGAACATCTCCCTTATGAGGAAAGGCTGAGGGAGCTGGGTCTCTTTAGTTTGGAGAAAAGGAGACTGAGGGGTGACCTCATCAATGTGTTCAAATATGTAAGGGGTGAGTGTCAGGGAGATGGAGTTAGGCTCTTCTCAGTGGTGACCAGTGATAGGACAAGGGGTAATGGGTGTAAATTGGAGCACAGGAGGTTCAAGTTGAATATCCGGAAAATTTTTTTCCTGTAAGGGTGACAGAGCCCTGGAACAGGCTGCCCAGGGGGGTCGTGGAGTCTCCTTCACTGGAGACATTCCAAACCCGCCTGGACACGTTCCTGCGCGATGTACTCTAGGTGGCCCTGCTCTGGCAGGGGGGGGTTGGACTAGATGATCTTTCGAGGTCCCTTCCAACCCCTGGGATTCTGTGATTCTGTGAACTTCCCCTCTGGGTTACTCCAGTTTTCAAGGGCTTGCTGGCTGGGTTGGGAAGAGGGGCTTTGTTCTGCAGAGGGGGTTGGTTTGGTCATCATTTGATTCCTTCTGAGTTTAGTAGGTCACTTGGAGCTTGGTGGGCTCTGAAACTGCTTTATCATGTGGGTTATTTGACTCCTGGTGTGTCTTACAACTGCTGCTCTCTCCTCCAAACAGATGTTATTAAAGCTGTCAGTGCCATCCCTGCTGCAAACAGCACTGGGCAACCTTGGGCTAAGATTGCAACCATGTCAGGCAGAGCCCCCTGGGTCCTTCATGGCTCAAACCTCAACAGCATCCAAATCACAGAGGTGGAATCAAGGAAAAACGTCTACACAGGAGGTATTAAACCCAACATCTCACCTGGGGTAATCTGGAGTCTGTGAGGGGAGCTACACAACATGGGGAGGTGTTCCAAGTGTTGGATCCAGGGGAGCTGAGCCCAGGGAGTGCCAAACACTCCCCAGAAGCTGTCAGTCTGTGTCCCAGCAGTGCTGAGCACAAGGAAGGGCTCTTGGTCACCTCTCTGCCATGTCCCTGCCCCAGTGACTCCCCGGGCAGCCCCTCTGCTCAGGGGGTAGTGTGAGAGTCACAGAATCACAGAATTAACTCATCCAAACCATGTTCCTACCCAGAAAGGTTGCACAAGGTGATCCTTGAGGTCCCCTCCAGCCTGGAGTTCTGTGATTCTGGGAGTTCTTTTTCTTGGAAAAGACCTTTAAGCTCATCCAGTCCCACTGCCCAGGCCACCCCCACCCCATGTCCCTCATCCCCACATCTCCAGGGCTCTGAAACCTCTCTAGGAATGGGGACTCCAGCCCTGCCCTGGGCAGCCTGGGCCAGGCCCTGACAACCCTTTCCAGGCAGAAATTCTTCCCCAGCTCCAACCTAAACCTCCCCTGGCACAACTTGAGTTGTGCCCAAAGTTCCTCTTGTCCCTCCCCAGCTTTCCTGGAGCCCCTTCAGACACTGGAAGATGCTCCAAGGGCTCCCCACAATGCTCTCTTCCTCTTCTCTTCTCCCTCTCCCTCTCCCTCTCCCTCTCCCTCTCCCTCTCCCTCTCCCTCTCCCTCTCCTTTTCTCCCTCCCCCTCTTCCTTTCTCCCTCTTCCTTTCTCCCTCTTCCTTTCTCCCTCTTCCTTTCTCCCTCTTCCTTTCTCCCTCTCCCTCTCCTCCCTCTCCCTCTCCTCCCTCTCCCTCTCCTCCCCCCTCTCCCTCTCCCTCTCCCTCTCCCTCTCCCTCTCCTCTCCTCTCCTCTCTCTTTTCTCTTCCCTTCTATCCCTTTTCCCTCTCCTCTCCCTCTCCTTCTCCTTCCCTTCTCCTCTTCTCCAGGCTGAACAACCCCAATCCCTCAGCCTGGCTTCCCAGGGAGGTGCTCAGCCCTCTGAGCATTTCAGTGCCTCCTCTGGACACCTTCCAGGAGCTCTGTGTCCTTCTGATGCTGGGGACTCCAGAACTGGGCACAGGACTCCAGGTGGGACACTCACACACTCAGAGTTACCACCTGAACCTCCATCTCTCTTTATTTGTGCTTTTGTTTTTTATTTTTTCTTTCCCAGCCTCCACAAACAACGAGCAGCTCAGTGCTGTGGCCTTCCTGGACTCCAACTCCTTCCTGCTCTGCTGTGCCCAGGGCCAGCTCTGCCTGGCTGATGTCCGGCAGCCACGGTTGCCCTTGGAGGCCTCGTCCATCCCCTCAGCACCCTCTGGTGGGTGCTGGGCCATGGGGGTTCAGCACAGCCCCCCAGGTTCTGCCTCCACCCCCCAGCCCGTTGCTCAGCTCTCAAGTGAGGGGCACCTCATCCTGAGAGATGTGAGGAAGACCTCGGAGGCTTTGGCTTGGGTGAGGTGCAGAGTTCCCTCTGCTCCCAGCTCCACCACTGAGTTCCTCTGCATCTCCTGGGCTCCTGCTCTGGAAAACTGCCTTGGAGTTTCAGGTGTGTCCTGAAATCTGGGAAGCCAGGCTGAGGGATTGGGGTTGTTCAGCCTGGAGAAGAGGAGGCTCCCAGGGGAGCTCAGAGCAACCTTCCAATATCTGAAGGGGCTCCAAGAAAGCTGGGGGAGGGCTTTGGACACGGGGGGGTAGGGAGAGGAGAAGGGAACTGGGTTAAAAGTTGGAGAGAAAGGGGAGATTGAGGTTGGAGATGGGGAAGAAATTCTGGAATTGGAGGGTGGGGAGAGCCTGGAACAGGTTGAGAGAGTTGGGGGTGTTCAGTCTGGAGGAGAAGGAGGAGGAGGAGGAGGAGGAGAAGGAGAAGGAGAAAGAAAGAAAAGGAAAAGGAGAAGGAGAAAGAAGGAGAAGGAGAAGGAGAAAGAAGGAGAAGGAGAAGGAGAAGGAGAAAGAAGGAGAAGGAGAAGGAGAAGGAGAAGGAGAAGGAGAAGGAGAAGGAGAAGGAGAAGGAGAAGGAGAAGGAGAAGGTTCTGGGGAGCCCTTGGAGCAGCTCCCAGTGCCTGAAGGGGCTCCAGGAAAGCTGGGGAGGGACTTTGGACAAGGGCCTGGAGGGATGGGATGAGGGGGAAGGTCTTTAAACTGGAAGAGGAGAGATTTAGGGGGTGCTGAGCCCCTGTCCCAGGCTGCCCAAGGAAGCTGTGGCTGCCCCATCCCTGGCAGTGTCTCAGCCCAGGTTGGATGGGGCTTGGAGCACCCTGGGCTGTGGGAGGGGTCCCTGCACATCCAGGGGGTGGAATTCAATGATCCTGAAGGTCCTTTCCAACCCAACCCATTTTATGATTCTTTTACCTCCTTTTCTGGATGTTTTGTGGGGTTTTTGAGCTCCCTGAGGCTCAGGTCACCTCCCTTTAAACATCCCCCTCTGGGGCTGTTCCGAGCCAGCAGCATGGCCATGGAATCCTCCTCTGGAGCTGCCTCTCTCCCATAACTCCAGAAAGAGCCTGGATGGCTTCTGGTGGGGTTCCTGCTTCTCTCCTGGATGAAGAGAACCCTCAGGCCCTTGGGCTACCCCTGACTGATAGTTCCAGGCCAGCCTGGCCAAGGGGATGCAGCAAATCCAGTGGCAAATCCAGCCTCTCCTCTGCCAGCTTTGTGCCTGGGGCACTGCGATCCCCCCAGAACCTCTGAGCCTGACCCAAACTGCTGGCAGGGAAGCTCTGGTTGTCACAGAACCTGAGCTTTTGTCCTGGTTTCTGTCTCAGCCCTGCTGGGAGATGAGCATGAGCCCAGCAGGAGGAAGAGAAATGACTTTTCATTTTAATTCCTCTTCTCGTCTCTCCCCGTTTCCCCTTTTTAATTTCTTTCTTTTTCTTTTCTTTCAAGGTTTCGACGGGACCGTGCACGTGTACCAGCAGAGGCAGAGCTGGGGCAGCTCTGGCAGGGAAGCTGAACCCATTTTTGTTCACAAAGGCCACGTCTTTGGGGCCGGGGGGGACCCTGCCCTGGTGACCGTCCACACGTGGCACCCCCAGAAACCCCGAACTCTGCTGTCAGCAGCGGGCGATGGGTCCCTCCAGGTCTGGGACTGGGTTGAGTCTTGTGGGGAGCGTGGGCAGATCTGAGTCTGGGGAGATGGCAGGGGTTGGGGGGAAGGGTTTCCTGTCTGTCTGCTCCTCTCTGTGGGTTGCAAGGTGGCTCTTTGCCTGCAGATAACGTTGGGAGACGTTTGCGGCCAACAGCCCCAACTGTAACCAAAAAAAAAAACCCACCCCAGTATTTTAATAGAGTAAAAAGTTCCCATCCTGGGTTGTTTTGTTGTTGTTTTGTTCAAATCCTGTATTTAAAATGGGGTGGGGGGCTACAAAGCAGATGGAGACTTCCTGGTGACAAGGAGAAACCAAGGGGCAATGGGCACAAGGTGCTCCTGGTGAGGCTCTGATGGGACACGAGGAACACGTTCCAGTCTGAGGAACTGGGATGGTCTCCCAGGGGAAGGGGGGGATTCCCACACTTGGGGAATTTTGAAGTCTCAGCTCCAGGGGGTGCTGGGACATCTCAGATAAAGAATAATATCAGAGGTGTAGGAGCAGATGGGCCTTGGGGTCCCTTCCAGCCTCACCTGCTGGGATTCTGTGGAACCAAAACCCAGGAAAAATTTCTACCTTGTTGTTTTGTTTTGTTTTTTAATTCTCCCAGGGCTTCAAATGAAACTGTGACTCTGCCAGGCTGTAGTTCTGCTCGTGTCCACCATCAGGGAACACCCTGCTCTCATTCTCTTCCCTCCTAGCCCCAGCTCCTGGCGTGGTGGCCACCGAGAAAACCAAGAGCAGCCCGAACGCCTCCGCTTTAACCCGGTGCCTTCCAGGTTTGAGCAGGCAAAGGAAAAGGTTCTGACACCCTTGGGTGTGTGTTGGGTGTGTGTGTTTGGGGGTTGTTGGCATTTCATGGTGTGTGTCACCAGCAGTGGCCTCTCAGCTCAGGAAGTCGCTGTGTGAACGCAGCTGCTTTGCAGCCACCGAGAAGGAAGAGGAACAAAAAAAAAACCCCATTTTACAACCCCAAACCTTCAGCCCCTGCTCCACCCCATCCTCCCCAGGGTAAGGGGAAAAAACCAAACCAAAACAACACCCCACAGCGTTGGGAGCTTTTTGGCTCTTTGCAGTTTAAGTCTCCTCGGGTTAATGTGATTTTCCTGGGCAATAATGAGTTTTGCCAACGCCTACGCTGTTACCAAGGTGTTACTGGGAGGAAGCAGGGAAGGGAGGGGGGTGAGGGATAAACTGGTCCTGAAACCATTGAACTGGGGAGCTGGGGAGGGAACTGAGGAGCTGGGGAGGGAACTGAGGAGCTGGGGAGGGAACTGAGGAGCTGGGGAGGGAATTGAGGAGCTGGGAAGGGAATTGAGGAACTGAGAGGGAATTGAGCTGGGAAGGGAATCAAGGAGCTGGGAAGGGAACTGGGGAGCTGGGGAGGGAATCGAGCTGGGAAGGGAATCAAGGAGCTGGGAAGGGAATCAAGGAGCTGGGAAAGGAATCGAGCTGGGAAGGGAACAGAGGAGCTGGGAGGGAACTGAGGAGCTGGGAAGGGAATCAAGGAGCTGGGAAGGGAATCAAGGAGCTGGGGAAGGAATTGAGCTGGGAAAGGAATCGAGCTGGGAAGGGAATCAAGGAGCTGGGAAGGGAACTGGGGGGCTGGGGAGGGACTTGAGGATCTGAGAAGGGAATTGAGGAGCTGGGGAGGGAATTGAGGAACTGAGAGGGAATTGAGCTGGGAAGGGAATCAAGGAACTAAGAGGGAATTGAGGAACTGCAGCAGAGCCTGGAAGTGGGAAAGGGGAAGGACATTTTCCTCCTTTAGATATTAAGAAGTTCTTCACCATGAGGGTACTGAGCCCCTCTCCCAGGTTATCCAGAGAGGTGGTGGAAGATTCCCCATCCCTGGCAGTGTCTCAGCCCAGGTTGGATGGGGCTTGGAGCACCCTGGGCTCGGGGAGGGGTCCCTGCACATCCAGGGGTTGGGACTGGAGGAGCTGGAAGGTCCCTTCCCACCCAACCCATCCCATGATTATGATTCCCCTGCCATGTGAAGAGGGGACCTTGGATTGCTCTGGGAGCACCAGCCTGGATTTTGTGGTGCAAACACTTGTGTGGGACCTGCCAAGTCCTCTCCCCCCTGCTCCATGTCCCAGCACCCCCTTTTTTTTGCTGTCCCTTCCTGCCTTCCCAAGGTGGGGAAGTGCCACTCTGCTTCCCTCCAGAGGGAAAAAACTAAAAGCTTCTAAAACCCCCCCGAAAAAGCTCTTTTTGATCAGGAGGTGAGGTCAGGAGGGAGTTGAGGATGGGTAAAAATGGGTGCTGGGTGCTGGGGTGATGCCATGTTCCCAACCACTGTCTCCTGGCAATGAGCTCGCTGCTGCCAGGGGCTGAGGCTGAAACCTCCTCCTGGTTTCCTTCCCAGCACCAACCACAAACACCCAGGAATGGCCCTGCCAAGGGGTGAAAACCAGAGGGAGGGTTGGGGTGGTCCTCACAGAGCCACAGAAACCTTCTGGTTAGAAGTCAATGAATACAACTCTAAGATCAGTGAACCCAATCCTAAGATTAATGAACCCAATCCTAAAATGAATCCAACCCTAAGATTAATGAATCCAGCCCTAAGATCAATGAACTCAATCCTAAAATCAATGAACCCAACCCTAAGATCAACGAATACGACCCCAAGATCAGTGAATCCAACCCTAAGAGGAATCCAACCCTAAGATGAGTGAATCCAACCCTGAGATGAACCCAACCCTAAGATCAGTGAATCCAACCCTAAGATGAATCCAACCCTAAGATCAGTGAATCCAACCCTAAGATCAGTGGATTCAACCCTAAGATGAACCCAACCCTAAGATAATGAACCCAACCCTAAGATCAACAAATCCAACCCTAAGATGAATCCAACCCTAAGATCAACCCCAACCCTTCACCCAGCTCTCCCAGTCCCCACAGCTTGAACCTCAGCACCACATCTACCAGGGCTTTGGAACCCCTCCAGACATGGGGCTTCACCCCCAAACTGGGCAGCCTCCAACCTAAACCTCCCCTGGCACAACTTGAGTTGTGCCCAAAGTTCCTCTTGTCCCATCCCTTGTTCCTTGGGAGCAGAGCCCGACCCCCCCTGGCTCCAACCTCCTCTCAGGGGGTTGCAGAGAGCCACAAGGTCTCCCCTCAGCCTCCTCTGCTCCAGGATCAGCACCCACAGGGCCCTCAGATGCTCCTCACAACTTCTCCACAACCTTCTCCATCTTCTCCAGACCTTTATTCCTGTTCTCCACAACCTCCTCCTTCCTCTCCAGACCTTCTCCTTGTGCTCCAGAACCTTCTCCATGTTCTCTAAACCATCTCCATGTTCTCCTGACCTTTATTCCTGTTCTCCACAACCTCCTCCTTCCTCTCCAGCTCCTTCTCCATCTTCTACAGAACCTCCTTCTTGTTCCCCAGACCTTCTCCTTGTGCTCCAGAACTTTCTCCATGCTCTCCAGACCCTCTCCCTTGCTCTCCAGACCTTTCCTACATTATCCAGTCCCTTCTCCATGTTCTCCAGCTCCTCTTTGCTCTCCAGAACTTTCCCCATCTTCTCCACAACCTCCTTCTTCCTCTCCAGCTCCTTCTCCATCTTCTCCAGCCCCTTCTCCTTGCTCCCCAGACCTTCTCCTTGTGCTCCACAACCTTCTCCATGTTCTCCAACCCCTTCTCCATCTTCTCCAGTCCCTTCCCCATGTTCTCCAGCTCCTCCTTCCTCTCCAGCCCCTTCTCCATCTTCTCCACCCCCTCCTCCTTGCTCTCCAGCCCCTTCCCCAGCTCCATTCCCTTCTCTGGACACTCTCCCACCCCTCAATCTCCTTCTTGTCCCTGAGGACCCCAGAACTGACCCCAGGATTGGGGGTGCCTCCTCAGCAGTTCCCAGCCCAGGGGTTATTTTCTCACTCACATGATTTTGTGTCACCACAAAACCCCCCTGGGAGCCCAGGAGGTGATGAGCAGGAGGGGGGCAGTGCCTGGACCCCTGGTGGAACCCCAGTAAAACCAGTACAGCTGTGGCCATGTGGATGTGTGGTTGGGTTTCTGCCTCTCCTGGTTCCCCAGTCTCCATCTCCTGGTGGGCACAACCTCTCCCTCCAGGTCCAGGTGGTTTGGTGGTGACGTTTTTGACCCAAGGTTGGGGCCAGGATGAGGAGGAGGCAAAGTGGCCAATGGGCACATGAAGATCCTCCAGGTGGGATCCTGCAGCTCCAGGGCTTTACATCAAAGGGATTCACATTTACTCCAGGGAGTTGGTTTGGCAAAGTTCTGCTGAGCTCCTCCACCACATTTTTGGGTGGAAACCCCCCAAGGGGAGGCTCTGAGGAGGAGAAGCCACCACCCCAACATCCAGGCTGTGTCTTCCTCCCTCCATCCTTTGGGGGAATGTGGGGGAGAAGTTGAGGAGTAGAACCAAACCTGACCCCATCCCACCTCCCCGTGATGAGTCCATCACCAGCACATTCCCAGATGACCCCAAGCTGGGGGGGAGTGTGGATCAGCTGGAAGGCAGGAGGGCTCTGCAGAGGGACCTGGAGAGACTGGAGAGTTGGGCTGATCCCAATGGGATGAGGTTCAAGACAAGAACCCCATGGGGAGCTGCAGGCTGGGCACAGAGTGGCAGAAAGGGAGCTGGGATTGGCAGGAAGCTGAAGAGGAGGCAGCAGTGTGGCCAGGTGGCCAAGAAGGCCAATGGCATCCTGGGCTGGCTGAGGAAGAGCGTGGCCAGCAGGTCCAGGGAAGGGATTCTGCCCCTGTGCTCAGCTCTGGGGAGGCCACAGCTTGAGTCCTGTGTCCAGTTCTGGGCCCCTCAGCCCTCAGGAAGGAGCTTGAGGTGCTGGAGCAGGTCCAGAGAAGAGCAAGGAGGCTGTGAAGGGATCCAGCAGAAATGCTGTGAGGAAGGGCTGAGGGAGCTGGGGGTGTTGAGGCTGGAGAAGAGGAGGCTCAGGGGAGACCTCATCACTCTCTGCAACTCCCTGAAAGGAGGTTGGAGCCAGGGGGGGGTTGGGCTCTTTTCCCAGGCAACTCTCAGCAAGACAAGAGGGCAGGGTCTCAAGTTGTGCCAGGGAGGTTTAGGTTGGAGATGAGAAAGAATTTCTTTCTGGAGAGGGTGATCAGGCATTGGAATGGGCTGCCCAGGGAAGTAGTGGATTCTCCGTGTCTGGAGATCTTTCCAAAGAGCCTGGATGTGGCACTGAGTGCCATGGGCTGGGAACTGCAGCAGTAGTGGATCAAGGGTTGGACTTGATGAGCTCTGAGGTCCCTTCCAACCCAGCCCATTCCATGATTCTCTGAGCAGCAGCTCAGGGAGGACACAGAACCCACTTTGGCTTCTCAAGAGAAAAACCTAAACCTCTTAAGCAATCGGCCACTTCCTGCTCATCTCAACTTCCCTTTTAGTTTTCTCCCAAAATAACTTAAAACTTCCTGGTCCAGCCTGAACCACATCTGAGAGGAGAGGTCCAAAACCAGAGAGAGGTCCAAAATATCAAGTACTTGCAGCTGCCATCCGAAGGGATGAGCCATGGAGCAGGGACCTCCCTTCAAACGTGAGGTGGGACAATTTCCACCCAATTGGTCGGGACATTGATCCAAGGAATCCACCCCGGGGACCTTCAGGAACCACCTGGATGTTTGCTCAGCAGGTTTGGTGGTGGGGACCTCAGAGCCAGATTTGCCCTTGGTGAGGAAAGTTGGGATGGTTCCCTGCTCCAAAATGGACAAATGGGATGGTTCAACCTCAGGACCTTCAGAGCATCAGTGAAGGATGAGCACAGCTCTGCTGTGGCCTTCTGGGGAGAAGGGGGAGGATTTTGGGGCCTCCATCCTTGCTGGGAAGGTGGAATTTCAAAGCCAGGGTGAGTCTGGGTTCTAGAGAAGTATTTTGGCTGGAGAAGACCTTGAGGATCATGGAACCCAACCCTGACCCCATCCCCACTGTCCCATGTCCCTCATCCCCACATCCCCAGGCTCTGAAACCCCCCCAGGGATGATGGGGACTCCAGCCCTGCCCTGGGCAGCCTGGGCCAGGCCCTGACAACCCTTTCCAGGCAGAAATTCTTCCCCAGCTCCAACCTAAACCTCCCCTGGCACAACTTGAGTTGTGCCCAAAGTTCCTCTTGTCCCATCCCTTCTTCCTTGGGAGCAGAGCCCGACCCCCCCTGGCTCCAACCTCCTCTCAGGGGGTTGCAGAGAGCCACAAGGTCTCCCCTCAGCCTCCTCTGCTCCAGGATCAGCACCCACAGGGCCCTCAGATGCTCCTCACAACTTCTCCACAACCTTCTCCATCTTCTCCAGCTCCCCCTCCTTGCTCCCCAGACCTTCTCCTTGTGCTCTAGAACCTTCTCCATGCTCTCCAGAACCTCCTCATTGCCCTCCAGACGTTATTCTTGCTCTCCAGCCCCTTCCCCAGCTCCATTCCCTTCTCTGGACACTCTCCAGACCCTCCATGTCCTTCTTTTCCACCAGAAGGCTGGAAAACACTTGGGAAAACACCTGAACTAATGCACATGGAGCACAAGTCTCCCCCCACGAGTGTTCCCCAACCCTCAGCCTCCTTTGCTGCAGGCAGAACACCCTTGGGTGCCTCAGCTGCTCCTCACAACTTCTCCAGAACCTTCTCCATACTCTCTAGAACCTTCTCCATGTTCTCCAGAACCTTCCTCAGTCCCATTGCTCATCTCTGGACACTCTCCATCCCTCAATGTCCTTCTTGTCCTGAGGACTCCAGAAGTGACCCCAGGATTCCAGGTGGGACCTCACCAGTTCCCATCACATGGGGACAATCCCTGCCCTGGTGCTCCTGAACCTCACCCAAACGACTCAGAATTCAGCCCAAAGCTGAGGGTGCTGGGACTGCTGGGAGCTGTGGTGGTTGTGCCAGGGCCAGGCAGATCCCTGGATGTGATTCCTGAGGTGCCTGAACATCCAACCCTGGGGATGAGTCCCTCAGGTGTCTGAACATCCATCCCTGGGGTTTCTGCTCCAGCCTGGAGCTGGCAGAGGACACGAGGACGTTTGATGTGGGACAAGGCCAGGAGCCAAAACTCCAACCAGGAGAGGGTGAGGAGCAAGGATGGGGACAGGATGGGCCAAGATGTCCTCCAGCCAACAAGAAAGGGTTGGGAGGAACATCTGGGGGTGGGCACTGAGTCCCAGGCCCAGTTCCAACTGGGCTGCTGGGAGCACTGGGATGGGGCTGGAGCCTGAATTAAGGGAGGAAGGAATTAATTGGCTAAGGAGGAAGCGTGCAGGGAGGTCAGGAGAGGAGGAGATGCTGTGAGCAGGAGATGGGTCTGGGGGTTGGGTCAGACCCTCCCTACCACCCCCCACACCTTGTAGAAGCTCCTCAAGGATTGTCCCAGCTCCCCTGGCCTGAGCCAAGAGAAGTGTCCAAGCACCAGGACTTGGCTGTGTTATTACCTGGGGGTTGGGTTGGTTGGTGGTGTTGGATTGGTTGTTTGTTTGTTTGTTTGTTTGTTTGTTTGTTTTTTGTTGTTGTTCTGATTTTAATAAACTAGAATAATTTATTTTGACAGAAACACAGAAACGTCACAAGATCTGGGGTGCTGAAACCCAAAGAAGAAGCCAGGGATCAATGACCAATACAAAGGAACCACTTTACAAAACCCCAGAAGTGCCACACTGCCCCCCAGCCTCACCCCAAAGGAACAGGGGGTGGGGGGAGCAGAGGGGGCTCAGCTCTAAACACCCCCCACCCACCCACCCACCCACCTCCAGACACGAGAGGGACCCTTCTCACCCCTTGGGTTGCTTCTCAGACAATGCTGACTGCAAGGGCACAATGAACAGGAAGGAGGACCTCGGGTTGGTTGGTTTGATTGGTTGGTTGGGTTGGTTGGCTTGATTGGTTGGTTTGATTGGTTGGGTTGTTTGATTGGTTGGTTGGATCGGTTGGTTGGGTTTGTTGGGCTGGTTGGTTGGGTTGTTTGATTGGTTGGGTTAGTTGTTTGATTGGGCTGGTTTGACTGGTTGGTTGAGTTGGTTTGATTGGTTGGTTGAGTTGGTTTGATTGGTTGGTTGAGTTGGTTTGATTGGTTGGTTGGGTTGGTTTGATTGGTTGGTTGGGTTGGCTATTTGATTGGGCTGGTTTGATTGATTGGTTGGGTTGATTGGTTTGGTGGTTGGTTGGGTTGGTTGGTTGGTTGGTTGGGCTGCTTGGTTTGACTGGTTGGTTGGTTTGGTTTGTTGGGTTAGGCTGGTTGATCGGTTGGTTGGTTTGGGTTGGTTTGATTGGTTGGTTGGGTTGGTTGGTTGGCTGGGTTGGTTGGGTGTTGGCTGGGTTGGTTGGTTGGATTGGTGGTTGGGTTGGTTGGTTAGGTTGGTTGGTTTGGTTGGGTTGGTTGGGTTGGTTGGGTTGGATTGGCTGGTTGGTTGGGTTGGGTTGGGTTGGTTGGGTTGATTGGCTGGGTTGGGTGGGTTGATTGGCTGGGTTGGTTGGGTTGGGTGGGTTGGTTGGGTTGGTTGGTGGGTTGGGTGGGTTGGGTGGGTTGATTGGCTGGGTTGTTGGTGGTTGGGTTGTTGGTGGGTTGGTGGGTTGGGTGGGTTGGTTGGGTTGATTGGCTGGGTTGGTTGGGTTGGTTGGGTTGGTTGGGTTGATTGGCTGGGTTGGGTGGGTTGGGTGGGTTGGGTGGGTTGATTGGCTGGGTTGGTTGGGTTGGTTGGGTTGGGTGGGTTGGTGGGTTGTTGGTGGTTGGTGGGTTGTTGGGTTGATTGGCTGGGTTGGGTGGGTTGGTTCATGGTGGGAAACCACCTCCCACCCCAGGCAGACGCTGGTGGGGGGCCCAGGGGTGCAAGGATTGGCACCACCCAACTGGGTGGCACAAGCATCAGGTAAAGCAGGGGTGACACAGAGCTTGAGCCCCTTCCCCCCCTCCCCAAATAGGTGCTTGACCCCACAAAGAGGGGGGGAGGGACATCAACCAGGGGAGCTTGGGTTGGGAGAGGGGAGCAAAGCCCTTGGTGTCACCCCGTGGGGGACAAGGCCATCATGCAGGGACACTCCTGGGCTGAGAAGAGGTCCCTGCAGCCTCTCCCAGAGCAGGGAACCCCCGGGGGGGGTTGGGTACCTCCGCCCCCACCCCCCAATCAGCCCCCCCAGGAACTCTGGGAAGGTTTTCCAAGTGTCCAAAGCTGGATAGAGCTGAAGGGGAAACCCCCGGGGTTGGTTTGCAGAAGACTTTGGGAGGAAGAGGTGGGGGAAACGATGCCCACCCCCCCCTGCCAGCTCCAGAACCAGGATGGGGGGGGTCAAACCTTTGCCCAGGGTGGGGGTCCCAAGGTCCAAGGGGTCTCTGGTGCACCCCAGGGAGGGGACACATGCAGCAGGACTGGAGAGGAGGGGACAACCAAAGGGGGTGCAGGTGCCCTTTCCCATGAGCAAGGCTGCCTAAAAACCCAAAGATCCCCCCCCTAACCCACCCCCCCCCTCCCCATCCCCAATCCCAGCCCTCTTCCCCATTCCAGTAGCAAACTGGTGAGACTGGACTTGTAGAAAAGACATGGAAGAGGCAGCTCAGAGGAAAGGGCTCCGAGGGAAGGGGGAAGAGGGAGGATGGGGAGAAGGGGGCAAGGGGTGATGAGCAACCCCCCCCCCCCAACTCCTCCTCCAACCTTCAGGACCCTCTCCCTCCCTTGGGGAAACCAGCAGCTGGATGAAGAGTGAGGACACAGCAGGGCTGGAAGGTTATAATTGATGTCACCATCCGCAGAGAGGTTCCCAAAACCCCCAGAAACCTCCCCAAATGAGTCATGATACAAAAAAAAACCAACAAAAAACCCCCCAAACCCCTAATAATAATAATAATAATCATCATCATACCCAACAAACAAACAAACAAACAAACGAAGAAGCCGGAGCCGTGGGGAGGAGTTCCTGGAGAGTGACTTGAGGTGGGGGGGTGAGGAGGAGGAGGAGGAGGAAGGGGGTGGTCGCTTATCTGTCGTTGAGCTGGGGGGAGTTTGTCCTCTCCTCCTCCTCCTCCTTGTCGTCCTTCATGCCCTTGAGTCGCTGGCGGGCGAAGTCTTCGAAGACGATGTCATCGTCACTGCGGGGACACCGGGGACGGAGGTTTAACCCAAAAAGGGGGGGGAATGCAACTGCCCACCCCCAGCCCACCCCTGGAAGTCCTGAAGGCCAAATGGGGTGAGGTTTGGGGCACCCTGGCTCAGCAGGAGGTGTCCCTGGCCATGGGGTGGGGTTGGATGAAGGTCCCTCCAACCCAACCCAACCCAACCCAACCCAACCCAACCCAACCCAACCCAACCCAACCCAACCCAACGGTCTCTGCTTCCAAACTCTTCCCTGATTCCATGATTTTTATCAACCACCAGCCCAGAATTTAATTTTTTTTTTGGGGGGGAGGAACCCAATTTCAGACCATCCCACCACGAGTGCTCCCACCTGCTCCCCCCATCACCAGTTTGGGCTGAAAACCCCAACTTTCAGCCTCGCTTTGCAAAGCTTTACCGATTCTCACCCCCCAAGCCCCCACCCCAAATAAAACCCCTGAATTCATGGCCCCCCCCTCCCCAGTTTACCCAGCTCCTCAGCAACCCCACTGCACAACAACACCAACAACACCAGAAACCCAACAAACCTCCCCAATCCCCACGTTTTTTTTCCAGAAAAGCTGAATTTAGGGATTAACCCAACGGGTCCAACGTGACCACGGAATTAACACCCCCACCCCCCCAAGGACCATCCCACCCCCCCACGGCACAAAGCGGGCGCTTTCTTACTGCGTTTTCTTCTGATTTTTAAATTGTTTTGTGTTTTTTTTTGTTTTTTAGGGGGGGGGGAGGAGGAGAAGCCGTGCAGGGAGATGGAAAAGGGAGGGAGAGAAGAGAGAGGGGCAGGGAGTGCGTTAGGGGTCAGCGAGCATGAGTTAGTCCATGAGTTAGATGGGGGGGGGGTGACAGTGACAAACCCTTCCCACTCCCACACAGGACACTCTCTCCCCCCCCCCCCCACCTCCCAACCTCACCCTAGGGTGGGGGGTGAATTAAATTGGGGGGTTTTGGGTTTTTTTTTTTTTTTTTGGGGTGTTTCTTACTTTGTGTCAAGCTCTATCAGGTTTGTATCTATGGGGGCTTCGTGCTCTGGGACTGGAGAGAAGGGAAAGGCAGAGTGGGGGTCAGTCACCCAGGGGGGTGACACACACACACGTGTCACCCGTGTCCCACCATGACCCCCCCTCAATACACCCCAGGGTGATGAAGGTCACCCCCCCACCCACCCCCCCATGGGATCTTCTGCCCTGGGTTCGATGGGACCCTCAAAATCTCCATCAGGGAGCCACAGATTTAGGTACCCAGGGGGGGGACACAAGTGTCACCCGTGTCCCACCACGTCCCTATGACCCCCCCAACACACCCCGAGGTGATGGAGGTCAACCTCAACCCACCTCCCCCTCCCCCCATGGGATCTTCTCCCCTGGGTTTGATGGGACCCTCAGAGAAGCCACAGATTTAGGTGTGGGGGGGGGATGCTCTCTGCACATCCCCCCCCAAAAAAACCCCAAACCACCCCAAAATGGGGGTGCTGGAGATGGAGGGGGCACTCACCATCCCGATGTGCTGGTTCCTCCTTGGGTTTGGGATGCATCAGCGTGAAGGGCAACTCCACTGCCACGTCACTGGTGGGAACATTTGGGGGGTGGGGGGGAGTTTAAGGAGGTGGTGGGGGGGGAGAACAAACCCCAACCCCCCCTTTCAGCTGCTGAGGAGACCCTAAAACTGCCTTAAAAAACCCCAAAACCTTCACAGAGCTTCTTGCTGGAGCTTGACCTGGGGGGTGGGATCAGCACAGAAAGAAAGCTGTGGGGGGGGGTGGGAAAAGCTGAGCCCTGGGGGGGGGTTTGGGGGGGATCAGGGTGGTGAAAACCCCTGAGGTTTAGCAGCTCAGCAGCAGCTGCAGAACCAAATCCCCCCCTGACCCCCCCGGGTTTGGGCAGAGCCACGTGAATGGGGGGGGTGGGTGCAGGGAGTTCGCTGGTGCTCAGCAGGAAGGGGACGGGGGGGTTGGGACAACCTGAAGGTGTCCCCAGTGTCCCCCCAGGAATGGCAAAGGGGCACCAGGATCCCCCCGTGGGATTCTCCTCCCCAAGGCTGGAGGTGCTCAGCTCCCCAAGGAGCCACCCCCAGGCCCTGCTCAGCGACCCCGGCAGCACCCATGGGTGCGACGTGGGAGAAGTCAACGTGGGATGAGTGGGTGGGGGTCAACCCAAGGGTCAGCTCTGCAGGGGTCAACCTGCACTGGGCAGGTCTCCAGGGGTCATCCCTGAAGAGGTCAACTCTACAGGGGTCAACCAACACTGGACAAGTCCATATGGGTCAACTCAACTCTGCAGGGTCAACCTGCACTGGAGAGGTTGAAATGGGTCAACCCTACAGGGGTCAACTCTACTCTTGTCAATGTCCACTGGACAACTCTACAGGGGTCACCCTACACTGGACAAGTCCATAAGGGTCAACTCAACTCTGCAGGGGTCAACCTGCACTGGACAAGTCCATAAGGGTCAACTCAACTCTACATGGGTCAACTTGCACTGGGGAGCTTTACATGGGGTCAAGCCTACAGGGGTCAACTCTACTCGTGTCAATGTCCACTGGACAACTCAACATGGGTCAGCTCTACATGGGTCAACCTATACTGGGGAGCTTGACATTGGTCAACCCTACAGGGGTCAACTCTACTCTTGTCAATGTCCACTGAACAACTCTACAGGGGTCAACCTACACTGGGGAGCTTTACATGGGTCAAGTCTACACGGGTCAACTCTACATGGGTCAATGTCCACTCTACAACTCAATATGGGTCAGCTCTACACAGGTCAACCAACACTGGACAAGTCCATATGGGTCAACTCAACTCTACATGGGTCAACCTGCACTGAAGAGGTTGACATGGGTCAAGCCTACAGGGATCAACTCTCCATGGGCCAACTCCACAGAGGTGAACTCTGCGTGGGTCACCCTGCCCAGGACAGCTCAGTGTGGGTCAGTCCTGCACGGGACACACAACGGGGGCCAACTCTACGTGGGTCAACTCCATGAGGTCAGCCCCACGTGGGGCAACACAGCTCGTTTGATGTTGTTGCCTTTATCTCATCGTTGCTCTTTAATTATCTCCTCAATGGTGGCATCTTGGGGACAAGCATGGGGTTGGGGTGGCAGAGGAGGGGACAGAGGGAAAGGAAATAGGGGAGGGGGTTGTGGCAGCCATTTGGGGGGGAGCAGCATGGGGGTTACCTGGAGGCGAGGTCTCCCAGGAGGCTGGTGGGGGTGAAAGGAGAGACCGCATGAGTGACCATCCCCCAGGACACGTGTCCCCCCCATGTCCCCCCCATGTCCCCCTCACACTGCTGAGTCCCGAGGGAGGTTTGGGGGGGTGATGGGGCTCATCCAAAACGTGGGGGGCCACGAGGAGCCCCCCTGCTGCAGGGGCTGCAGGACAGAGGGGGGGAGAGCAGGGTCCCCAGAAAGGGCCCCACTGGTGTCCCCTGAAAGGGTCACATTGGGGTCCCCAGAAAGGGTCACATTGGGGTCCCCAAAAAGGGTCACACTGGTGTCCCCAAGGGTCACATTGGTGTCCCCAGAAAGGGTCACATTGGGGTCCCAGAAAGGGTCTCACTGGTGTCCCCAAGGGTCACATCAGTGTGCCCAGAAAGGGACAGGCTGGTGTCCCCAGAAAGGGTCTCACTGGTGTCCCCAGAAAGAGTCACCGGTGTCCCCAAGGGTCACATTGGTGTCCCCAGAAGGGGTCTCACTGATGTCCCCAGAAAGAGCCATGTTGGTGTCCCCAGAAAGGGCCACATTGGTGTCCCCAGAAAGGGTCAGGCTGGTGTCCCCAAAAAGGGTCACATTGGTGTCCCCAGAAAGGGTCAGGCTGGTGTCCCCAAAAAGGGTCACATTGGGGTCCCTAAGAAGAGCCACATTGGGGTCCCCAAAAAGGGTCACACTGGTGTCCCCAGAAAGGGTCACTGGTGTCCCCAAGGGTCACATTGGTGTCCCCAGAAAGGGTCTCACTGATGTCCCCAGAAAGAGCCATGTTGGTGTCCCCAGAAAGGGTCACACTGGTGTCCCCAGAAGGGGTCTCACGGTGTCCCCAGAAAGGGTCAGGCTGGTGTCCCCAGAAAGGGTCTCACTGGTGTGCCCAGAAAGGGTCACATTGGGGTCCCCAAGGGTCACATTGGTGTTCCCAAAAAGGGTCACATTGGGGTCCCCAGAAGGGGTCTCACGGTGTCCCCAGAAGGGGTCAGGCTGGTGTCCCCAGAAAGGGTCACATCGGTGTGCCCAGAAAGGGCCAGGCTGGTGTCCCCATAAAGGGTCACTGGTGTCCCCAAGGGTCACATTGGTGTCCCCAGAAAGGGTCTCACGGTGTCCCCAAAGGGGTCCCCTCGCCCCTCGCCGGGTTCTGCTGCATTTTCACCACCCACCTCCTGGGTGCAGCCCCCTGGCTGGGGTTGTCCCCTCCCCTCACTCACCCTCCTCGTGACACCACCAGCTTCACCTTCACCTTGTAGGACACGATGATTCCCAGGATCTCCTTGTTGGCTCCGTCTCTCAGCCTGGAGGGGGAACCAGGGGGAGCTCAACGAGGAGACACCCGTGGGGACAAAGCCCCCACCCCAAATCCTGCCCCTGAAGGTCCCCCCAGCTGCTCCCTCCCCTCTTGGACCCAGGATGCTGGGTGCCCCCCAGGGCTCGGTGCTCTCCCCCCGGGGAGGCAGGAGGGGGGCACGAGGACCCCCGGGGGTGTTGGGGGCTCACAGGGTGCTGGAGGCCAGGTTGGTGTCCTCGTGCTTCAGCTTCCCGTCCAGTGCCAGCCCCCGCTTCTCCCGGTTGTTGGCCAGGAAGGGAGTGAGGGTGTAGACCTTGCAGAACGTGGAGCTGGGGGCCACCATGTCACTGGGGACAACGGGACAAGAGTCCAGTGGTCACCTTCAGACAGAGCCCCAGCTCCACCCCATCCCTGGCAAACCCATGGATCCACACAGAGGTCTCCATCTCAGCATGAAGGAACATCTCCATCCCAGCATGAAGAAACATCTCCACCCCAGCCTGGTGAACATCTCCATCCCATCCTGGTGATCATCTCCATCCCAATCTAATGATCATCTCCATCCCAGCCTGGTGAACATCTCCATCCCAGCCTGGTGAACATCATTTCCATCCCAACTCCAGACCCAGCCCAGGAATCTCCATCCCATCCTTAGGAACATTTCTATTCCAGCTCCAGACCCAGCTCAGACATCACCATCTGAGCACCAGCCTGGTGATCATCTCCATCCCATCCTGGTGAACATCTCTACCCCATCCTGGTGAACATGTCCATCCCATCCTAGTGAACATCTCCAACCCAATCCCAGACCCAGCCTGGTGAGGGTTTGCATCTGAACTGTAATCACAGCCCAGGAATCTCCACCCCATCCTGGTGAACATCTCCACCCCATCCTGGTGAACATCTCCACCCCATCCTGGTGATCATCTCCATCCCAACTCCAGACCCAGCTCAGATACCTCCATTCAAGCACCAGCCCCATGAACATCCCCACCCTCACCCCACCCTGCTGACCATCTCCATCCCACGCCCACCCTGGTGACCATCCCAAGTCCACCCTGGTGACAATCTCCATCCTAACCCAACCCTTGTGGCCATTTCCATTCCATTCACACCCTGGTGACCATCCCCATCCTAAGCCCACTCTGGTGACCATCTTCCATCCCAATCCCACCCTGGTGACCATCTTCATCCCAAGTCCACCCTGCTGACCATCCTCACCCTAACCCCAACCTGCTGATCATCTCCATCCCAATCCCACCCTGCTGACCATCCCCACCTTAACCCAACCCTGCTGACCATCATCTCCATCCCAAGTCCACCCTGGTGACAATCTCCATCCTAACCCAACCCTGGTGACCATCTTCCATCCCAATCCCATCCTGGTGACCATCTTCATCCCAAGCCCACCCTGCTGACCATCCCCACCCCAAGCCCACCCTGCTGACCATCCCCACCCCAACCCCACCCTGCTGACCATCTCCACCCCAACCCCACCCTGGTGACCATCCCCACCTGGCCAGGAGGCCCTGGGAGGTGACATCCCTCCGGATGCCATCCAAGAGGACTCTCTCCCCATCCTCCCTCCCACCAGGACCTCTTCTCCAGCCACAACATCCCCATCCCACTGCTCCCGAGGTTCTGCACTGGCTCAGGAGTCCCCCAAGGCTGCTCCGAGGTCCCCCCCAGGGTGTCCCCTCCCGATGTCCCCACGCTGCTGCCACTCACTCCGCGTCCTCCACGGCCACGGGACACTTGTACTGGGCGGTGTTGAAGAGGCAGATGTCCGCGTACTGGCGCACTGGGGGGAGGTGGAGACACGGGGTGGGGGTCAGGGAGGGTCCCCACGGGGCCGGGGACAGCTGGAGGGTTCTGCCTCAGTTTCCCCGCGGTTCCTCACCTGAGATTTTGATCTTTTTCACCGTTTTGTTGGTGTTGTTGGTGACGTGGACGTTGACGCTGATGGGTTCCCCGTGGTAGTAAATCTACAGGGGGCAAAGGAGGGAAGGGGGGGGGGACACAGTGAGGTCCCCGTCACCCCCCCGGGGTCACCTCCTCAGCCCTCGCCCACCTCCTTGTCCAGGGAAGCCTCGAGGTGCAGGGGTTTGTCAGACATCAGGAACTGCCGGGTGGTCTCTGCCATGGGCTGGGGGCCGGGGCGCTCCGGGGCGTATTGGACCTTCCGGATCACCAAGCGCACGGAATTCCTGGGGACGGGGACAGGAGGAGCCAGGTGTCCACCCAGGACCCCTCCTTGGCCACTCTGGGGGTCAGGAGTGTCTGTTTTCCCAGAAGGGTTTGGGCTCCTTCCCCACGGAGCAGAGGTGGAACCTCCAGCCCAACCTCACCCCATCCTGACTCTGGGAAGGATGGATCTTCATCCCAGCCCCAAGATGGAGGACATCTCCATCCCACCCCTAACCTGAAGGACATCCCAGCCCCAAGATGGAGGACATCTCCATCCCATCCCTAACCTGAAGGACATCCCAGCCCCAAGATGGAGGACATCTCCATCCCACCCCTAACCTGAAGGACATCCCAGCCCCAAGATGGAGGACATCTCCATCCCACCCTAACCTGAAGGACATCCCAGCCCCAAGATGGAGGACATCTCCATCCCATCCCTAACCTGAAGGACATCCCAGCCCCAAGATGGAGGACATCTCCATCCCACCCCTAACCTGAAGGACATCCCAGCCCCAAGATGAAGGACATCTCCATCCCATCCCTAACCTGAAGGACATCCCAGCCCCAAGATGGAGGACATCTCCATCCCATCCCTAGCCTGAAGGACATCCCAGCCCCAAGATGGAGGACATCTCCATCCCACCCCTAACCTGAAGGACATCCCAGCCCCAAGATGGAGGACATCTCCATCCCATCCCTAACCTGAAGGACATTCCAGCCCCAAGATGGAGGACATCTCCATCCCATCCCTAACCTGAAGAACATCCCAGCCCCAAGATGAAGGACATCTCCATCCCAGGCTCAGCAGGGGGACAGCTCTGTCCCAACCCAACCTGAAAGACACTTCCATCCCAACCCCAGCCTGGAGAACATTTCCATCCCAGCCCCAACCTGAAGGACACCTCCATCCCAACCCAATCTGGAGAACATCTCCATCCTAACCCAACCTGGAGAACATCTCCATCCCAGCCCCAACCTGAAGGACATTCCATCCCAACCCCAACCTGGAGAACATCTCCATCCCAGCCCCAACCTGAAGAACATCTCCATCCCAACCCCAACCTGGAGAACATCTCCATCCCAACCCCAACCTGAAGGACACTTCCATGCAAAGTCCAGCCTGGAGAACATCTCAGTCCCAACCCTAACCTGAAGGACATCTCCATTCCAACCCCAACCTGGAGAACATCTCCATCCCAACCCAACCTGAAGGACATCTCCATCCCAACCCAACCTTGAGAACATCTCCATTCCAACCCTAACCTGGAGAACATCTCCATCCCAACCAACCTGGAGAACATCTCCATCCCAACCCAACCTGAAGGACATCTCAATCCCAACCTGAAGGACACTTCCATCCCAACCCAACCTGGAGAACATCTCCATCCCAACCTGACCTGAAGGACACTTCCATCCCAACCCAACCTGAAGGACATCTCTGTCCCAACCCCAGCCTGAGGACATCTCCATCCCAACCCAACCTGAAGGACACCTCCATCCCAGATGGAGATGATCACCAGATGATCACCCAGCTGGAGAACATTTCCATCCCAACCCAACTGAGGACATCCCAGCCCCAACCTGGAGAACATACCACCTGAAGGACATCTCAATCCCAACCTGAAGGACCCATCCCAATCCTGGAGAACATCTCCATCCCAACCGACCTGAAGGACACTTCCATCCCAACCCAACTGAGGCATCTCCATCCCAGCCCCAACCTGGAGAACATTTCCATCCCAACCCAACCTGAAGGACACCTCCATCCCAACCCAACCTGGAGAACATCTCCATCCCAACCCAACCTGAAGGACACCTCCACGCAAGGCCCAGCCTCACCCTGGTGAACATCTCCTCACCTCCATCCCCAGCCTAACAAACATCCCTGTCCTAACCCCACTGTGGAGGACACCCCTGTTCCAGCCCTGGCATGAAGGAGATCTCCATTCCAGTTCCATCCTGGAGGTCACCTCCATCCCATTCCCATCTCCAGGTTGGGGTTGTCCTTTGCCCCCCCCGGGGATGCTGCTCCCACCTGGATGGATCTTCTCTGCTCACCTCTTGTGGATCTTCTCCTCCAGGTTCTCTGCACAGAAAGCTTTCACTTCATAGTCCACACCACAGGCCTGGAGACCAGGATGGGAAGAGAAGGAGTTGGAGGAGCCTCTTCCCAACCTCCCCCCAGCAGATGGACCTGGACCTGGACCTGGACCTGGACCTGGACCTGGACCTGGACCTGGACCTGGACCTGGACCTGGACCTGGACCCGGACCTGGACCTGGACCTGTTCCTTACCTTCCCCGTGTCCTCTGGGCCTGGCTGCAGCGTCACGGAGCAAGGCAGGTTGGGGGGGATCTGGGGGGACATGGCAGGAGGTCAGGAGGGGGCTGGGACCCCCGTGGTGCCACCACCCTGGTCATACTGAGGGCAAGGGCCTTCTGCCTCAGTTTCCCCATTGGTGGGTGGTTTCTCCTCCCAAGTTTGAAGATCCACCATCCAAAGCTGCAGCTTCAGCATGGGTGGCAACACCTCCAACCCTAAATGTGTGTGTCCATGACCCTACAGGACCTTGATGTCCCCAAGGTGGGTCACCATCCCTTCCACCATCCAAAGCTCCATCTTCAGCATGAGTGGCAACACCTCAAGCCCCCCAGCCATGACCCTACAGGACCCTGATGTCCCCTGGGTCACCATCCCTTCCACCATCCAATGAGTGGCAACACCTCACTCCCCAGTCCTGACCTTCCAGGACCCCAATGTCCCCAAGGTGGGTCACCATCCCTTCCAACATCCAATGAGTGGCAACATCTACCCCCCCCAGCCATGACCCTACAGGACCTTGATGTCTCCAAGATGGGTCACCATCCCAAGCTCCAGCTTCATCGTGGGTGATTCATCATGGCTGGCAACATCTCAACCCCCAACCATGACCCTAGGTGACTCTGATGTCCCCAAGGTGGGTCACCATCCCTTCCACCATCCAAAGCTCAACCTTCAGCTGTCCCCTGGGTCACCATCCCTTCCACCATCCAATGAGTGGCAACACCTCACCCCCCAGCCATGACCCTACAGGACCCTGATGTCCCCTGGGTCACCATTCCTTCCAACATCCAATGAGTGGCAACACCTCAACCCCCAACCATGACCCTACAGGACCCCAATGTCCCCAGGGTGGGTCACCATCCCTTCCAACATCCAATGAGTGGCAACATCTACCCCCCCCCAGCCATGACCCTACAGGACCTTGATGTCCCCAAGGTGGGTCACCATCCCAAGCTCCAGCTTCATCATGGGTGATTCATCATGGCTGGCAACATCTCAACCCCCAACCATGACCCTATGTGACTCTGATGTCCCCAAGGTGGGTCACCATCCCTTCCACCATCCAATGAGTGGCAACACCTCAACCCCCAACCATGACCCTACAGGACCCCAATGTCCCCGGTGGGTCACCTCCCTTCCACATCCAATGAGTGGCAACACCTCAACCCCCAACTATGACCCTACAGGACCTTGATGTCTCCAAGGTGGGTCACCATCCCAGTCCAGCTTCATCTGGGTGTTCATATGGCTGGCAACATCTCAACCCCCAACCATGACCCTATGTGACTCTGATGTCCCCAAGGTGGGTCACCATCCCTTCCACCATCCAAAGCTCCATCTTCATCACGAGTGGCAACACCTCACCCCCCAGCCCTGACCCTTCAGGACCCCGATGTCCCCAGGGTGTGTCCCCCCCAGGAGCAGTGTCCCCTACCTCGAAGGTGAAGGGGTAGGCGTGCTCGCCCAGCTTCTTGATCAGCCTCTCCTGCAGCCTGGTCAGGGGCTTCTTCTCCTCGGGCAGGGGGGGGAAGGCCTGGCTGTTGGCCACGAACAGGTCCTTGCGGAACGTCAGGCCCAGCACGTCCAGGTCCTCCCGGCCGTAGCGGAAGGCGCAGGTCAGGGTGACAAAGACTGGGGAGAGGGGGGACAAGGTGGCATCGTGGGCTGGTGGCCACCACGGTATTATGGTGTGGTGACACCACGGCATGGTGGCATGCGGGGGGTGGTGGCGTCATGGCATGGGGACATCATGGCACAGGGACATCACCAGCATGGGGACATCGTGGTGTGGGGACATCACCAGCATGGTGACATCATGGCATGGGAACACCATGGCACAGGGACATCACTACCATGGTGACATCATGGCACAGGGACATCACCAGCATGGTGGCATCATGGTGTGGGGACATCACCAGCATGGTGGCATCATGGCATGGGGACATCATGGCATGGGGACATCACCAGCATGGGGACATCACCAGCATGGTGACATCGTGGCACAGGGACATCACCAGCATGGTGACATCACAGTGTGGTGGCACCATGATGTGGTAATAAAATGGCATGGGGACATCATAGCATGGTGACATCATGGCATGGGGACATCATCATGGTGGCATCACCATCATGGTGGTTGGCATGGGGACATCACCAGTATGGTGGCATCATGGCATGGGGACATCATGGTGGCATGGTGGCATCATGGCATGGGGACATCATGGCATGGTGGTGACAGGGCATGGTGCTACCATGCTGTGGTGGCACCAGGGCATGGTGGCACCATGATAACAGTGGTGTACCACCATGGTGACATCATGGCACAGTGACATCATGGCTTGGTGACATCACAGCATGGTGACATCATGTCATGGTGACATCATGGCTTGGTGACATCATGGCATGGTGGCATCCTGACACTGTGACATCATGGCTTGGTGACATCACAGCACGGTGACATCACGGCATGGTGACATCATGTCATGGTGACATCACGGTGACATCACAGCATGGTGACATCACAGCATGGTGACATCATGTCACGGTGACATCATGGCACAGTGACATCACGGCACGGTGACATCACGGCATGGTGACATCACGGTTGACCCCATTCCCAGGCAGGTGCCACGCTGGGGACACAGGAGCACAGCCCAGGGACCAGCAGATGCCCCAGGGGGCACCCAGCACCACAGGACCCTTTGTCACCCGAGGGCCCGGAGATGGCAGCAGCAGGACAGGATGGCCCGGGGCCACCCCCCACCCCCCGTGGCGGTGTCACCTCCGTGTCCCCAGGGACCCCCAGGGAGCCTTTACCTTTGCGCTCCTTCAGGTACTCGGGGTCCACCAGCACCACCCCATCTGCAAGGGAAGAGGGGGCAGGGGACACGGGGGGGACAGGGGGGACACGGGGGACAGGGGGGACACGGAGGGGACAGGGGGACAGGGGGGGCAGGGGGACACGAGGGACAGGGGGACACGGGGGGACAGGGGGACACAGGGGATGTGGGGGTACATGGGGGACAGGAGGGATACGGGGGGACATGGGGGACATGGAGGGGACGAGGGGGACAGGGGGGCAGGGGGTACACGGGGGGGACAGGGTGACACAAGGGGGACAGGAGGGAACATGGGGGGGACACGAGCAACATGGGGGACAGGGGGACACAGTGGGGACATGGAGGGGATGAGGGGACAGGGGGACATGGGGGACACAGGGGACAGGGGGGGAGAGGGGACGGGGGGGACATGGGGACAGGGGGACAGGGGGGAGGGACACAGGGGGAAGGGGGGACATGGGGGGGACATGGGGGGACAGGGGGGATGTGGGGGACATGGGGGACAGGGGGGACATGGGGGGGACATGGGGGACAGGGGGACAGGGGACAGGGGACAGGGGGGACACGGGGACAGGGGGGACAGGAGGGGACAGGGGACAGGGGGGACAGGGGGACAAGGGACATGGGGGGACATGGGGGGAGGGAGGGGGACAGGAGGGACAGGGGGGGACAGGGGGACAGGGGGACAGGGGGGGACAGGGGACGGGGGGACAGGGGGACATGGAGGGGACAGGGGGACATGGGGGGACAGGGGGACACAGGGGATGTGGGGGACATGGGGGACAGGAGGGACAGGGGGGACATGGGGGACATGGAGGGGACAAGGGGGACGGGGGGGCAGGGGGGACACAGGGGGGACAGGAGGGAACATGGGGGACAGAGGGGGGACAGGGGGAACAGGGGGGACATGGAGGGGATGGGGGGACAGGGGGACATGGGGGACACAGGGGACAGGGGGGACAGGGGGGACAGGGGGGGCAGAGGGGACGGGGGGGGACATGAGGGACAGGGGGGACAGGGGGGACATGGGGGAACATGGAGGGGTCACAGGGGACAGGGGGGACATGGGGGACAGGGGGACACAGAGGGGAGAGGGGGGGACATGGGGACATGGGGTGCAGGGGGGACATGGAGGATATGGGGGGACATGGGGGACAGAGGGGGGACAGGGGGGACACACAGGGGAGACATAGGGGACACAGGGGACATGGGGGACAGAGGACAGGGGACACAGGGGGACAGGGGGACATGGGGGACAGGGGGGACATGGGGGACAGGGTGGGGACAGGGCGATGGGGGGGACACGAGGGACACAGGGGGGACATGGGGGGACATGGAGGGGACAGGGGGGACACGAGGGACACAGGGGGGACATGGGGGAAATGGGGGGACATGGGGGAAAGGAGGGACACAGGGGATACGGCGGACAGGGGGGACATGGGGACACGGAGGGGACATGGGGACACAGGGGGGACACAGGGGGGACACAGGGGACAGGAGGGACAGGGAGGACATGGGGGATATGGAGGAGGCAGGGGGGACATGGGGGACAGGGAGGGGACAGGGGGATGGGGGGACAGGGGGGGCACGGGGGGGACATGGGGGACACAGGGGGGACATGGGGGACACACAGGGGAGACACAGGGGACAGAAGGGACAGGGGGGACACGGAAGGGACAGGGGGGGCAGGGGGGACACAGGGGACAGGGGGGACAGGGGGACACAGGGACATGGGGGGACATGGGGGGACATGGGGGGGACAGGGGGACAGGAGGGACAGGGGGGGGACAGGGGGGACACGGGGGACAGGGTGGGGACAGGGCGACGGGGGGGACACGGGGGACATGGAGGGGGTAGGGGGGACACAGGGGACACAGGGGACATGGGGGACATGGAGGACATGGGGGGGACAAGGGGGATAGGGGGGTGACACGGGGGGGACAGGGGGACACGGCAGGAGGAGGAGGAGGACACTGGTCAGGAGGGGGACACGGTGCCAGGGGGAGGTGGCAGCAGGGGACACCCCAGCACCTAGATGGTGGCAGTGCCACCAGATGTCCCCAAGGCACCTCCCAAGGGTGGTCCCGTTCCCCAGGAACCTCCCACCCACGGGAGCTCAAGGGACCCCAACCCACCCGGGGGCATCCCCCCCCCCCCCATTGTGTGTCCCCCCCACCCACACTGTGTCCCCCCCACCCACACCGTGTCCCCTCCCCAGGCTGTGTCCCCTCCCCAGGCTGTGTCCCCCCACGTACCCACGGGATCCACCACGTCGATGTGATCCACAAAGTCCCTCTTCCCAAGGTAGACAGTGAGCTGGAAGGGGGGACAGGGGTGTCCAGCACAGCTCTCAGGGGGGGCTTGGGGTCCCCCCACCCCCAGGTCCCCACGTGCCACCACCCAGTGGGTGTCTGGGGCACCCAAAAGCCCAAAACCCCCCCTAGATGGCTCCAGGTTTGGTGTCACCTGAGGGACACTTCACATCCAGAGGACATCTGGGTCAAGGCCCAGCTGGCACCCCAGGGGTTTGTTCCCAAGGGTTTGTCCCCATGGGTCTTTCCCTACTGGGTCTGTCCCCATGGATTTGTCCCTATTGGGTTTGTCCCTACGGGTTTGTCCCCATTGGGTTTGTTCCCATGGACATGTCCCCATTGGGTTTGTCCCCTTGGGTTTGTCCCCATGGACTTGTCCCTATTGGGTTTGTCCCCATGGATTTGTCTCTATGGGTTTGTCCCCACGGGTTTGTCCCCATTGGCTCTGTCCCCATGGACTTGTCCCCATTGGCTCTGTACCCATGGGTTTGTCCCCAAGGGTTTGTCCCCATTGGGTTTGTCCCCACAAGTCTGTCCCCACGGGTTTGTCCCCATTGGGTTTGTCCCATGGATTTGTCCCCAATTCTTTGTCCCCATGGGTCTGTCCCTATTGGCTCTGTCCCCATGGCTTTGTCCCTATTGGGTTTGTCCCCAAGGGTTTGTCCCCATGGACTTGTCCCTATGGGTCTGTCCCCATGGGTTTGTCCACATTGGGTTTGTCCCCATTGGGTTTGTCCCCATGGACTTGTCCCCATTGGGTTTGTCCCCACAGGTTTGTCCCCATGGGTTTGTCCCCATTGGGTCTGTCCCCAGGCTTTGTCCCTATTGGGTTTGTCCCCAAGGGTTTGTCCCCATGGACTTGTCCCTATTGGGTTTGTCCCCATGGCTTTGTCCCTATTGGGTTTGTCCCCATTGGGTTTGTCCCCACAGACTTGTCCCCATGGGTTTGTCCCCACAAGTCTGTCCCCATGGATTTGTCTCCATTGGGTTTGTCCCCATGGACTTGTCCCTACGGGTCTGTCCCCATGGGTTTGTCCACATTGGGTTTGTCCCCATTGGCTTTGTCCCCATGGGTTTGTCCTCATGGGTCTGTCCCTATTGGGTCTGTCCCTACGGCTTTGTCCCCACAGCTTTGTCCCCATTGGGTTTGTCCCCATGGATTTGTCCCCATTGGCTTTGTCCCCATGGCTTTGTCCCCATGGCCCTGAACCCCCGGCAAAGCCCTGAACCCCCCCGATGTCTCCAGGTTTGGTGGCACCCAAGGGACATTTGGGTCCAGATGAAGTCCCAGCTGTCCCCCCGTGGCCATGGTTGGGTTGGGGTCTGGGGTCCCATCCCTGTCCCCCCCCGGATGTGCTCCATGGGTTTTAGGGGGGGTGGAAGGTGTCACCCCCTGGGGTCACCAGCTCTGGCCGTGTCCCCCCCGTTGCCCCGTTCCTCACCTTCCCGTTGGGACTGGCTTTCTTAAACACCCTGGAAAAGAGCAGAGAGGGGTTGGGGGTGAGCAGCTGGGGGGCACCCAGGGGTGCTCATCACCCCACAGCACCCCAGGGACCCTGTGGGGACACAGGGGGCACCTCTCCTGTCCCCAGGTGGCACACAAGGGACCTGGCGTGCAAGGTGCAGTGCAAGGAGCAGTGCAAAGGCCCCGTGGTGCAAGGTGCAGTGCAAAGTCCAGTGCAAGGTGCAGCACAAGGGCCCTGCTGTGCACGGTGCAGCACAAGGTGCAGTGCAAGGTGCAGCACACGATGTCGTGCAAGGTGCAGTGCAAGGGCCCTCTTGTGCACGCTGCATCAAAGTGTGCAGTGCAAGGTGCAGTGCAAAGGCCCCGTGGTGCAAGGTGCAACTCTAAGTCCAGTGCAAGGTGTTGTGCAAGGTGCAGTGCAAGGTGCAGCACAAGGGCCCTGCTGTGCATGGTGCAGCACAAGATGCTGTGCAAGGTGCAGCACAAGGTGCAGTGCAAAGTCCCTCTTGTGCACGGTGCAGCACAAGGTGCAGTGCAAGGTGTCCCCCACCCCTCAGAGCTGCCCAGCCCACCACAGAACCTCCCCGATCCCTTCCTCTTCCTCTTCCTCTTCCCCTTCCTCTTCCTCTTTCCCTTCCCCTTCCTCTTCCTCTTCCCTTTCCCTTTCCCCAGCCCAGCAGGATGGGGGAGGCTCCCTGGGGAGGGGGGGGGGCTGTGTGACCCGACTGTCCCCCCCTCATCCTCCCCCCCAGATGGTGACAGAGCAGCCAAAGCCACTGCCAGCACCTGGGGACACAGGGCACCCAGCATGGGGACACAGGACACCCAGGTGCCACCACGATGGGCAACGAAGTGTCCCCCCCCCCCCCTCCAGCCACTTCCTCCCAGTTCTGGGGCTTTAATTGGCCTCGGATTACTCAGAAATAAATAAAACACAAAAAGGGGTCTGGGGAGGCAGCAGCACTGCAGGGACAGGGATGGGGACAGGGCCTGGAGGGGCCCAGGGAGGTGACAGCAGCGTTGGGACCCCAGGGACACCTCAGTCAGGGATGAAGCCCCTGGCACTGCACTTGCCGTGGGCTGAAGGTCCCCACTGCCACCTCCTCCCCGTGGGATGTGGGGGGTGTGGATGGGTCCCAGAGCCACCAGAGAGACCAGGGTGCTCCTGTGCCTGGGGTTTTCCATCCATCCATCCATCCATCCATCCATCCATCCATCCATCCATCCTCCCTCCATCCATCCCTCCATCCCTCCATCCATCCATCCATCCATCCATCCATCCCTCCATCCCTCCATCCATCATCCATCCATCCATCCCTCCATCCATCCATCCATCCATCCATCATCCATCCATCCATCCATCCCTCCATCCATCCATCCATCCCTCCATCCATCCATCATCCTCCTCCTCTCCTCCTCTCTCATATCCATCTATCTCATCTCTCTCTCTCTTCATCCATCCATTATCCTCCATCCTCCATCTCCATCATCCATCCTCATCCATTCATCCATCCATCCATCCATCATCCATCATCCATCCATCATCCATCCATCCCTCCATCCATCCATCCATCCCTCCATCCATCCATCCATCCCTCCATCCATCCATCCATCCATCCATCCATCCATCCATCCATCCATCCATCCATCCATCCATCCATCCATCCCTCCATCCACCCCAAGGATTCTCTTCACAGCAGAACCCCCTCACCCCCCCATCCCCAATCCCTCTGCAGACCCCAGGAGGAGGAAGGCTGTGGATCCAACCCCCCTTCAGGTGCTCCAGGAAAGCCAGACCATCCTGAGGAGCAGGCAGAGCTCCAAGCTCCAGCACCCCCACATCCTGGGATGGGTTTTCCCGGGACAATCATCCCAGCACCTCCCAGTTCCATCCGAGCCACCCCAGGAGATGGGGCAGGAGGGGCTGGGGGGGACTGGAGGAACTGGAGCCCCTCTGGGTGCTGCTGGGATGGAGCCTCCCCCCCCATGGAGCCACCAGAGTCCCCCCAAGGGACAGGGATGGGACCCAAAGTGGTGGCACTGGGGAGCAAGGGGGACCAGGACGTTGGTGCTGGAGTGGGACATGCTGGGGACACATCTGGGTGTTGGGGACACATCCTGATTATGGGGGACACATCCTGGTGCTGGGGACACATTCTGCTGCTGGGGGACACATCCTGGTGCTGGGGGACACAACCTGGAGCTGGGGACACATCCTGGTGCTGGGGACACATCCTGATCCTGGGGGACACATCCTAATTATGGGGGACACATCCTGGTGTTGGGGACACATCTGGGTGCTGGGGACACATCCTGATCCTGGGGGACACATCCTGGTGCTGGGGACACATCCTGATTATGGGGGACACATCCTGATTATGGGGGACACATCCTGGCGTTGGGGACACATCTGGGTGCTGGGGGACACATCCTGGTGCTGGGGGACACATTCTGATCCTGGGGGACACAACCTGGAGCTGGGGACACATCCTGAATATGGGGGACACATCCTGATCCTGGGGCACACATCCTGGTGCTGGGGGACACATCCTGATCCTGGGGGACACATCCTGGTGCTGGGGACACATCCTGATCCTGGGGGACACATCCTGGTGCTGGGGACACACCCTGGTGCTGGGGACAGCTGGGAGGTGGTGGCTCAGTCCCCAAGGGATGGGAGCAGCCCTGGGTCTGCTGCGTGTCCTGGGGTGTCCTTTGTCCCCAGGGCCACGTGCCAGGGTCACCTTCAAAGCCATTCTTGCCCGACAAGGTGACCCTCACCCCTGTGTCCCCATGTCAGGGTGACCCTCACCCCTGTGTCCCCGTGTCAGGGTGACCCTCGAACCCATCCCTGAGTGTCCAGGTGACCCTCACCCCCATGCCTGTGACCAAAGTGACCTCACCCCCATGTCCCCATGCCAAGGTGACCCTCAATCTTGTGTCCCCATGCCCAGGTGACCCTCACCCCTCTGTCACCATGCCCAGGTGACCCTCAGCCCTGTGTCCCCATGCCCAGGTGACCCTCACCCCCATGTCTGACCCTCAATACTTTGTCCCCATGCCCTTTGTCCCCTCACCACCATGCCCCCATAGCCAAGGTGACCCTCAAACTTGTGTCCCCATGCCAGGGTGACCTTCCCCCCCATGTCTGAGAGCCAAGGTGACCTCACCCCTGTGTCCCTCTGCCAAGGTGACCCTGACCAACATGTCCCCATGCCCAGGTGACCTTCAAACGTGTGTCCCCATGCCCAGGTGACCCTCACCCCCATACCTGTGACCAAGGTGACCTCACCCCTGTGTTCCCCTGCCAAAGTGACCCTCACCCCTCTGTCCCCATGCCCTTTGTCCCCTCATCCCCATGCCTGTGACCAAGGTGACCCTCAATCTTATGTCCCCATACCAGGGTGACCCTCACCCCCATGTCTGAGAGCCAAGGTGACCCTCAGTCCTGTGTCCCCTTGCCAGGGTGACCCTCACCCCCATGTCTGACCCTCAATACATTGTCCCCATGCCCTTTGTCCCCTCACCCCCAAGCCTGTGCCCAAGGTGACCTCAGCCCTGTGTCTTTGTCCCCAAGCCCACGTGCCAGGGTGCCCCCCACCCCCATGGCCACACGTTGGCTCCTGCAGAAGGGACAACGGTGCCAGGAGAGCTCCTGAGTGCCACCAAACCCCCCCCCTCTGGCCTGGCACAGCCCTGGGTCACCAGGAACAATCATCTGCCATGTCACCCACCCCGTGTCACCCCAGGGGACAGCTGGAGGAGGTGGCATTGCTCCTGCAGGGAGCAAACGTCCCCCAGCCCTGAAATCCCAGGAACATCTCAGGAGATGGAACCCAGGGGGATGGGCAGGAGGAAGAGGAGGGTGGGGGGACTGAGGTGCCCCCCAGCATCCCTGTGTCCCCATGTCCCTGTGTCCCATTTCTGCATCCGTGTCCCCATGTCCCTGTGTCCTTCTGTCCCCACATTTCTGCATCCCTGTGTCCCCAAGTCCCTGTGTCCCCATGTCCCATTTCTGCATCCCTGTGTCCCCATGTCCCTGTGTCCTTCTGTCCCATTTCTGCATCCCCATGTCCATGTGTCCCCTACATTTCTACATCCCTGTGTCCCCGTGTCCCTGTGTCCCCATGTCCCCGTGTCCCACTGTCCCATTTCTGCATCCCTGTGTCCCTGCATCCCTCTGTCCCCAAGGGCTCTGCTTCCCTGTGTCCCCACACCCACAGCTCTGTCCTTGTGTCCCTACAATTCTACATCCCTGTGTCCTCACATCCCTGTGTCCCTGTGTCCCCATGTCCCTGTGTCCCCGTGTCCCTGTGTCCCCATGTCCCTCTGTCCCCATATCCCTGTGCCCCCGTGTCCCTATGTACCTGTGTCCCCATATCCCTCTGTCCCCATGTCCCTCTGTTCCTGTGCCCCCATGTCCCACTGTCCCCATATCCCTCTGTCCCCATGTCCCACTGTCCCCATATCCCTCTGTCCCCATATCCCTGTGTCCCCATATCCCTCTGTCCCCATATCCCTCTGTCCCCATGTCCCTCTGTCCCCATGTCCCTCTGTCCCCATATCCCTGTGTCCCCATATCCCTCTGTCCCCATATCCCTCTGTCCCCATATCCCTCTGTCCCCATGTCCCTCTGTCCCCATATCCCTCTGTCCCCATATCCCTCTGTCCCCATGTCCCCGTGTCCCCATGTCCCAGTGTCCCCACACCTCTGTCCCCTCTGTCCCCACGTCCCCAGGAGCCATGGGGACCCAGCACACTCCAGCCAGGCTCTGGCTGGGGGGGGTGAGTGGGGGCATCCTGAATCCTCCCTGCATCCCACCTCTCATCCCCACTGCATCCCACCCCTCATCCCCACTGCATCCCACCCCACATCCCCACTGCATCCCCACTGCATCCCCACTGCATCCCACCCCACATCCCCACTGCATCCCCACTGCATCCCCACTGCATCCCACCCCTCATCCCCACTGCATCCCCACTGCATCCCCACTGCATCCCACCCCTCATCCCCACTGCATCCCCACTGCATCCCACATCCCCATCGGATCCCACCCCTCATCCCCACTGCATCCCCACTGGATCCCACTTCATCCCCACATCCCCACTGCAACCCCACTGCATCCTGCACCTTCACTGCATCCCACCCCACATCCCCACTGCATCCCACTGCATCCCACCCAACTCCAGCTCCAGAAGCTGGGAAGGAGGAAGCCCTGGAGCCTCCTCTGCCCCCTCCAGCCCTTCCTGGTGTCCCCAGCTCTGGAGCCACGAGGCAGGACCTGACCCTGGATGGGGTGGGGACACCCAAGTGTCACCCAGCCCCGGGATGGGTCCCTCTCTCCCTCTCTCTCTCTCCCTCCCCATTTTCCTGACACGGATCTGTTCTCCTCAGGCACAAACCCAGAGCTCCCCCTTCCTCAGGAAAGATTCCAGGAAGGATTCCAGGAAGGATTCCAGGGAGATCCGGAGTCGAGCAGGGAATTTCTGAGAAGGATTTTGGGTTCTGGGAGGGGGACAGGAGGTGGGGGGTGCAGGGGGGGGGTGATGCCATCGACTTTGTCTTGGAATAGGTTGGGGGGGGGGAAGGTTGGAGAAGCTGGGAATTAATTCCCCCCCATCTCAGGAGGTTCTCATTAACCAGTACTTAACCAGTACCACATCTCATTAACCAGTACTTAACCAGTACCACATCCCATTAACCAGCACTGCATCTCATTAACCAGCACTGCATCTCATTAACCAGTACCACACCCCATAAACCAGTACCACGTCTCATTAACCAGTACCACATCTCATTAACCAGCACTGCATCTCATTAACCAGCACTGCATCTCATTAACCAGTACTTAATCAGTACCACATCTCATTAACCAGCACTGCATTTCATTAACCAGTACCACATCCTATAAACCAGTACCACATCTCATTAACCAGTACCTAACCAGTACCACTTCTCATTAATCAGCACCACATCTCATTAACGAGCACCACATCTCATTAACCAGTACCACATCCCATTAACCAACACGACACCTCATTAACCAGTACATCTCATTAACCAGTACCACATCCCATTAACCAGCACTGCATCTCATTAACCAGTACCACATCCCATTAACCAGTACCACATCCCATTAACCAGTACCACATCCCATTAAGCAGTACCACCCCCACTAACCAGCACCACATCCAATTAACCAGTACCACATCCCATTAACCAGTACATTTCATTAATCAGTACCACATCTCATTAACGAGCACTGCACCTCGTTAACCAGTACCACCTCTCATTAACCAGTACCACATCCAATTAACCAGTATCACCATAACAGCACATCTCATTAATCAGTACCACATCTCATTAACGAGCACTGCACCTCGTTAACCAGTACCACCTCTCATTAACCAGTACCACATCCAATTAACCAGCACCACACCTCATTAACGAGCACTGCATTTCATTAACCAGTCCCACACCTCATTAACCAGTCCCACACCCCATCAACCAGTCCCAGTCCCAGTCCCAGCCCTCAGGCAGTCCCAGCCTGGGAAGGTCCCTCCCAACCTCTGCGGTTCCGGGACAGCCCCGAGGATCCGGGAGGAGCCCGGAGGATCCCAGAGGAGCCCGGAGGATCCGGGAGGATCCGGGAGGAGCCCCTGGAGCTCCCGGGTCAGCCCAGAGCAGGAGCAGCACAGCAGGGGCTGGAAGGCTGCAGCATCCCCACTGCATCCCCACTGCATCCTGCATCCCCACTGCATCCCACCCCACATCCCCACTGCATCCCATCCCATCCCATCCCATCTCCCTCTTGCACCCCGCATTCCTACTGCACAATCCCACATCCCAGCTGTATCCCCAGTGCAATCCCATCCCACACCCCTGCTGTATCCCATGCCCCATCCCCACTGCATCCCGTATTCCCAGTGCAATCCCATTCCTCATCCCATCCCTCAGCCCCACTGCATCCCATCCTGGATACCCACTGCACCCCATCCCAAATCCCTAACGCATCCCACCCCAGATCCCATCCCAAATCCCTGCTGCATCCCATTCCACATCCCCACTACATCCCATCTCTCATCCCATCCCAAATTCCCACTGCATCCCATCCCAGATCCCATCCCTCATCCCCACTGCATCCCATCTCACTGCATCCTATCCCAGTATCCCATCCCTATTCCTGCTGCATCCCATCCATCCCATCCCACCCCATCCATCTCATCCCATCCCACTCCATCCCATCCCATCCATCTCATCCCATCCCATCCCCCATCCCATCCCACCCATCCATCCCATCCCATCCATCCCACTCCATCCCATCCCATCCATCTCATCCCATCCCATCCCACCCCACCCATCCCACCCCATCCCATCCATCCCACTCCATCCCATCCCATCCCACCCATCCCATCATCCATCCCATCCCACTCCATCCCATCCCATCCCATCCCATATCCCACTCCATCCCATCCCATCCATCCCACTCCATCCCATCCCATCCCATCCCATCCCACTCCATCCCATCCCATCATTCCATCCATCCCATCCCATCCCACTCCATCCCACTCCATCCCATCCATCCCATCCCACCCCACCCCATCCCATCCCATCCCATCCCATCCCATCCCATCCCATCCCATCCCATCCCACCCACCCCATCCATCCCATCCATCCCATCCCACCCCCATCCCTCCATCCCCCATCCACCATCCATCCCACATCCATCCATCCCATCCATCCATCCCCCATCCCATCCCACCCATCCCATCCCATCCCATCCCATCCCATCCCACCCCATCCCATCCCATCCCATCCCCCATCCCATCCCACCCCACCCCAGATCCCCCCCAGGCCAGGCAGGACCCTCCCCTCCAGTCCAGGCCGGATTCTTCCCTGGCAGGGCAGAGCCTTGACCGGGGGCTCCGGGCTGGGCCTGGATCCTGGGGATGTGCCCGGGGTTTGTTCTCCAAAGAGGAGCCAGGAAGCAGGAATCTCCCCCCCCAACCCCCCCAGGGCCCCTTCCAGGCACCTCCTGGGCTCTTCCCAGCAGAGCTCCCAGGAGGATGCGGGGGGAGCATCCCTAAGGACCTGCCCACCTCCCACTGCACCCACGGGGCCACCAGCCCCAGCACCCCACTGGCCCACGGGGTCACCCCATGGCATGAGGGGGAGAAGATGGAAAGGGGGGGTTGGGGGTGGGATTGGGGTGGGATTGGGGTGGGATTGGGGGTTTCTGGAGGAGCTGCAGCAGAGGAGACGTTTGGGGCTGCCAGACCCCCAACACCTCCCCTTCCCACCACGGGAGGTTGGGGACAAGGGGACACACGGAGCCACCCCCCCACGCACCCCCCAACACCTCTCAGCACCCCACTGAACCCCAGGCAGCACCCACCCAGCCCCCCAACACCTCTCAGCACCCCACTGAACCCCAGAGAGCACCCACCCAGCCCCCCAACACCTCTCAGCACCCCACTGAACCCCATAGAGCACCCACCCAGCCCCCCAACACCTCTCAGCACCCCACTGAACCCCAGAGAGCACCCACCCAGCCCCCCAACACCTCTCAGCACCCCACTGAACCCCAGGGAGCACCCACCCAGCCCCCCAACACCTCTCAGCACCCCACTGAACCCCAGGGAGCACCCACCCAGCCCCCCAACACCTCTCAGCACCCCTCTGAACCCCAGGGAGCACCCAGGGAGCTGGGTGACCCCAAACCCGGTGTCACCAAGGAGGGGTGGGGGCAGATACAGACTCCCCCCCCCCAAAAAAAAACACCCCCAAACTGGGGGGACCCCAAATTGGCACCCAAGGGATCAGGAGGAAGGATGGTTTGGGGGGGAAAGTCAACACCAATCCCCCCCCCCCTGGTGGTTTTGGGGTGAATCCCAAGAGATTTAGGGCTGGAGCTCCAAAAGGGAATTGGGGGGGGGATTTGTCAGCCTGACCCCCCCTCCCCAACCTCCCCCCCCTCTGCCTGCACCCTGGGTGCTGCCTACCCCCCAACCCCACCCTGGGCACCCCAAAACCTCCTGGGCTTGAACCACCTGCATCCCAGGAAGGACCCAATGGGTGCTCCAAAAGGGAGGGGGGGTCCCCCCCAGCCCCCCAACTCAAAGGGTGGGGGGGTGCTCACCCACTCCAGGTGGTTCTGGAGAACTTGGGGTGCTGAGCTGGGAGGGGTCAGGGTGCTGTCACCCACATCCTGGGGGGTAACCCCCCCCCTGAGCCTCTCTGCCACCCCCCAGCCCCCCCATAACGCAGGGGGTGTGGGGGTGTCAGTGGGAGAACCCCCCCAAAACTCATCCCACCCCCCCAAAACGCTGCAGCCTTTCTGGAAGCTTCTGCCAAAATAGGGTTGGATCCCCCCCATGTCCCCCCCCAATCCCCCCCCCACGGGGGACAGTGGTGACATGGGGGGGGGACAGTGGTGACATCGGCCACACTGGAGCACCCCAGGTGACACGGACCCCCCCACCCCATCTGCCCACTGCTCGTGGGGTCTGAGCAGGAGCACCCCAAAACCACCCATGATGGGGAGACCCAGGGGGGGGGACACAGAATTAACCCCTCAGCCACCCCAGAGGTGGCCAGGGAGGGGGGGTCCCAGAAGACACCCCCAGACCCCCCAGTGCCAGGGGCTGGGGGGGTCACCGGGGTCTCCCGTGGGGTCCCCAAAGCTCTTTTCTGGGGTGGGTCAGTGCAGGGGGGGCCCTGGGTAATGTGGGGTCACGGGGGACCCCAAAAAAGGGTGACAGCCCCCCTGGTGCCCCCCCCCCAGGAACCAAGGGTCCCCCATTGCCATAGGGGTCCCTGAAAGGTGACAGCCCCCCTGGTGACCCCCCCGGGACAGAGGTGTTGGGGGCAGTCCCTGTGTCCCCAACCCCCCCACAACACCACGGGGGGAAGGGGGGGGTCTGGTGCCTTTCTCTGGGGGGCTCCCACCCGAACCACGAGCTGGGGAGACCCCCCCAAAATAAAACACCCAACACCCCCCCCCCCCAGACTCCAGAACCCCTGCGAGCCCCGGGCTGGGGTGCAGGAGGGGCTGTGCCACCCCACGACCCTCGGGACCCCCCCCCTTTCCCCACGGCCTCAAAGCCCCCCCGTGTGGGGACCCCCCCAGCCAAAAGAGGGGCTGGGGGGGGGCACCCAGATGCTGTGGCTTAAGCGGGGCTGTGCCACCTCCTGGGGGTCCCCAGGACCCCCCCCTTGCCCCACGGTCCCCCCCAGGCAAAAGGGGTTGGGGGGGGCACCCAGATATTGTGGCTCAAGTGGGGTGCAGGCAGGGCTGTGCCACCCTCTGGGGGTCCCCACGACCCCCTGGACCCCCCCTTTCCCCACGGTCCCCCGGTGGGGACCCCCCCAGGGGCACCCAGATGTTGTGGCTCCACCCTCTGGGTGTCCCCACGACCCCCGGGGTCCCCCCCCTTTCCCCACGGCCTCAAAGCCCCCCCGTGTGGGGACCCCCCCAGCCAAAAGAGGGGTTGGGGGGGGGCACCCAGATGTGGCTCATGCGGGGCTGTGCCACCCCCTGGGGGTCTCCACGACCCTTGGGACCCCCCCTTTCCCCACGGTCCCCCGGTAGGGACCCCCCCCAGGCAAAAGGGGTTGGGGGGGACACCCAGATGTTGTGGCTCACCTCTGGAGTCACCCCGCTTCCCAGGACCCCCGGTAACCCCAGGGGCACCCAGATGTTGTGGCTCCACCCCCTGGGGTCCACGACCCCCGGACCCCCCCTTTCCCCACGGTCCCCCGGTGGGGACCCCCCCAGGCAAAGAGAGGGGTTGCGGGGGGGCACCCAGATGTGGCTCATGCGGGGCTGTGCCACCCTCTGGGGGTCTCCACGACCCTTGGGACCCCCCCCAGCCAAAAGGGGTTGCAGGGGGGCACCCAGATGTGGCTCAGGCAGGGCTGTGCCACCCCCTTGGGGTCTCCACGACCCCCTGGACCCCCCCTTTCCCCACGGTCCCCCGGTGGGGACCCCCCAGGGGCACCCAGATGTTGCGGCTCCACCCTCTGGGGGTCCCCACGACCCCCGGGACCACCCCCCAGCCAAAGGGGGTTGCAGGGGGGGTCACCCAGATGCTGTGCCTCGGGCCGGGTGCGGGGCAGGGTGCGGGGCAGGGTGCGGGGCGTTCCGGGATTTCCTTCCTCCCCTTCCCCCCCCCGCCATACCGGGGGCTGCTCCCCCCCCCCAGGGGTGTCCCGGGGGTGCCCCCCCGGCCCTCGCCCCCCACTCACCGGGTGCCTTTGTCTCCCATGGCCCCGCAGCTCCCCCGGGAAGCTCCAGCGGGAAGCGCCGGGCTTGGAAAATTACTGGCTGGATGGTGGAGGGAGAGGCGGCGGCAGCGGGGCGGGAGCTGGGCTCGGTCCGGCCGCGAAACTGGACCGGTTCGGCTCGGCTGGGTTCGGTTGGGCTCGCCTAGGCTCAGCTGGGCTCCGCTCGGTTGCGCTTGGATGGGTTCGGCTCGGCTGGGTTGGGCTCGGCTCGGCTCGGTTCGGTTCGGCTCGGCCGGGTTGCGTTGGGCTCGGCTGGGCTCGGGTTGGCTGGGTTCGGTTGGGCTCGGTTCGGATGGGCTCAGCTCGGCCCGGTTTGGCAGGATTCGGTTAGGCTCGGCTCGGCCCGGTTTGGCTGGGTTCGGTTGGGCTCGGCTTGGCTGGGTTCGGTTGGGCTCGGCTCAGCTTGGCTGGGTTCGGCTCGGATGGGTTCGGCTCGGATTGGTTCGGCTTGTCTGTGTTCCTTTGGGCTCGGCTGGGTTCGGCTCGGCTGGGTTCGGCTCGGCTGGGTTCGGTTCGGCTGGGTTCAGCTCCGCTCGGCTGCGTCGGGTTCGGTTGGGTTGGGTTCCGCTGGGCCGGGTTGGGTTCCGCTGGGCCGGGTTGGGTTCCGCTCGGCCCCTCCTCGGTTCGGTTCCGCCTCGGCCCGGCCCGATCCGGTGCGGGCGCTGCCGCCACCGCCACCGCCACCGCCACCGCCACCGCCCCCGAGCGGCCCCGGGGCGGGGGGCGGCGGCACGCGCGGGGCCACACGGGCGGGGGGGGGACACGAGTGGGGGGGGAGAGTGGGGGGGCGGGGGGACAAACGGAGGGCGGGGAGGAGGAGGAGGAGGAGGAAGGATGGGAGGGGATGAGGGGGTGGGAGGGCGGAACGGGGCGGGAAAGGGAGGGCACAGGGACACGGCGCCCCCTGGTGCAGGAGAGGGGACATGGGGGGGCAAGGGGACATTGGGGGGACAGTGTGGGGGGCTGCTGGGGGACAGGGGGGCAAGGGGGACATTGGGGAAAGGGGGGACATTGGGGGGACATTGGGGGCAAAGGGAGACAGTGGGGGGACACGGGGAAGGGGGGACACTGGGTGGGGGACATGTGGGGGCAAGGGGGAGTACAGTTGGGGGGACACTGGGGCAAGGGGGGGGACATTGGGGAAAGGGGACAGTGGGGGACAGTGGGGGCAAGGGGGACAGTGGGGGACATGAAGGGGGACAGTGGGGGCAGGGGGACACTGGGGGAGAAAGGGACAGTGTGGGGGGGACACGGGGGGGGACATTGGGGGGGACACTGGGGGGGACAGTGGGGGGGGCAAAGAGGGGGACAGTGAGGGGGGGGACATTGGGGGGGCAAAAGGGGGACACTTTGGGGGGACACTGGGGGGCAAAGGGGGGGACAGTGGGGGGGCAAAAGGGGGGGACACTGGGGGGGGATAGTGGGGGGGGACATTGGGGGGGGCAAAGGGGGGGACACTGGGGGGGCATTGGGGGGGGAAGGAGGGGGACAGTGTGGGGGGGACACGGGGGGGACATTGGGGGGGGAAAGGGGGGGACAGTGGGGGGGGCAAAGGATGGGGACAGTGGAGGGGGAAAGGGGGGGACATGGGGGGGGAAAGAGGGGGACAGTTGGGGGGACATTGGGGGGGGGACACGGGGGACACACACACTGGGGGGGGGACATTGGGGGGGGACACTGAGGGGGGGTCGGGGACAAGCAATGGGGACATTGGGGACCCCCCCCCATTATTTCCTCTTCCCCCCCCCCCCCTCGGGCAGTGACGTCAACGCTACCGGTAGTGGAAAGCCCCGCCCCCGCGTCCTGATTGGCTGCCGCTGTGTCCCTCAGCCAATCAGAGCCGGGCTTGTAGGGGGACGGGGAGAGGCGGGGACGGGAGGGAGGGGCGGGCAGGGACCCCCCAGGGACCCCCCCAAGGACCTCCCAGTGACCCCCAGGAACCCCCCCCCAGGGACCCCCCAAGGGACCCCCCAGTGACCCCCAGGACCCCCCCCAGGGACAGGCAGGGACCCCCCGAAGGACCCCCCCAAGGACCTCCCAGGGGCCCCCCCGGAGGACCCCAGGGACCCCAGGGACCCCCAGGGACCCCCTCCCAGGGACAGGCAGGGACCCCCAGGGACCCCCCAGGGACCCCACAGGGTCCCCCCAAGGGACCCCCAGGACCCCCAGGGACCCCCCAAGGGACCCCCCAGGGACCCCCCAGGAACCCCCCGAGGACCCCAGGGACCCCCAGGGACCTCCCAGGGACCCCCCGAGAGACCCCCCGAAGGACCCCCCCAGGGTCCCCCCCAGGGACCTCCCAGGGACCCCCCCGGGGACCCCCCGAGGCACCCCAGGGACCCCCAGGAACCACCCCCCAGGGACAGGCAGGGACCCCCCAGGGACCCCCATGGACCCCCCCGGGGACCCCCCGAGAGACCCCCCGAAGGACCCCCCCAGGGTCCCCCCAAGGGACCCCCCCAGGGATCTCCCAGTGACCCCCCAGGGACCCCCCAAGGGACCCCCCAGGGACCCCCATGGACCCCCCGGGGACCCCCCGAGGGACCCCCCCGGGGACCCCCCGGGCACCCCAGGGACCCCCAGGAACCCCCCCAGGGACAGGCAGGGACCCCCCAGGGACCTCCCAGTGACCCCCAGGGACCTCCCAGGGACCCCCCGAAGGACCCCCCAAGGGATCCCCCCAGGAACCCCCCGAAGGACCCCCCAAGGGATCCCCCCAGGAACCCCCCGAAGGACCCCAGGGACCCCCCAAGGGACCTCCCAGGGACCCCCCCAGGGATCCCCCCAGGAACTCTCAGGGACCCCCCAGGGACAGGCAGGGTGCAGGCAGTCTCTTGGGAGTCAGGCACTGGGGAGTGGTACTGGGAGCACTGGGAGGTGGCACTGGGAGTGGGGGGGGGGGCACTGGGAGCACTGGGGGACACTGAGGGGGCAATGAGAGCACTGGGGGGTGTGGCACTGGGGAAGACTGGGAGCGCTGTGGGGTGGTACTGGGAGCACTGGGGAACACTTGGAGAACAGTGGGAGCGCTGGGAGGTACTGGGGAGTGGCACTGGGAGCACTGGGGGACACTGGGAGCACTGGGATGGTACCGGGAGCACTGGGGAGTGCTGGGAGCACTGCAGGATGGTACTGGGAGCACTGGGAGTGCTGGGAGCACTGCAGGATGGCACTGGGAGCACTGGGGAGTGCTGGGAGCACTGGGATGGCACTGGGGGACACTGGGAGCACTGCAGGATGGCACTGGGAGCACTGGGGAGCACTGGGAGCACTGGGATGGCACTGGGAGCACTGGGAGCACTGCAGGATGGTACTGGGAGCACTGGGGAGTGCTGGGAGCACTGGGATGGCACTGGGAGCACTGGGAGCACTGGGGGACACTGGGAGCACTGGGAGCACTGGGAGGCACTGGGAGCACTGGGAGCACTGCAGGATGGCACTGGGAGCACTGGGGAGTGCTGGGAGCACTGGGGAGCACTGGGAGCACTGCAGGATGGCACTGGGAGCACTGGGGGACACTGGGAGCACTGGGATGGCACTGGGGAGCACTGGGAGCACTGCAGGATGGCACTGGGAGCACTGGGGAGCGCTGGGAGCACTGGGATGGCACTGGGAGCACTGGGAGCACTGGGGGACACTGGGAGCACTGGGAGCACTGGGAGCACTGCAGGATGGCACTGGGAGCACTGGGAGTGCTGGGAGCACTGGGGGACACTGGGAGCACTGGGAGGGCACTGGGAGCACTGGGGGCACTGGGAGCAGTGAGGATGGCACTGGGAGCACTGGGAGCATGGGATGGCACTGGGAGCACTGGGGAGCACTGGGGGCACTGGGGGACTGGGAGCACTGGGATGGGACTGGGAGCACTGGGGAGTGCTGGGAGCACTGGGGAGCACTGGGAGCACTGCAGGATGGCACTGGGAGCACTGGGGGACACTGGGAGCACTGCAGGATGGCACTGGGAGCACTGGGGGACACTGGGAGCACTGGGAGCACTGGGAGCACTGCAGGATGGCACTGGGAGCACTGGGGAGTGCTGGGAGCACTGGGGGCACTGGGAGCACTGAGGAGGCACTGGGAGCACTGGGGGACACTGGGAGCACTGCAGGATGGCACTGGGAGCACTGGGAGCACTGGGATGGCACTGGGAGCACTGGGGGCACTGGGAGCACTGCAGGATGGCACTGGGAGCACTGGGGAGCACTGGGGGACACTGGGACACACCACAGGTCCCGTGGGAACATCCCCGGGAGCTCAGAGGGGTGTGGGGGGGTTCTGATCCGGGACGAATCCTGCCCCAAACCCGGTCCAGATGTGGGAGATGTCCCATTCCAGGTCAGTTCCTGCCCTGAACCCAGTCCAGATGTGGAGGGCGTCCTGCTCCAGGCCATATTCTGCCCGAAACCCCATCCAGATGTGGGGGGAGTTCTGATCTGGGCCATATTCTGCCCCAACCCCAGTCCAGATGTGTGGGGGTCCTGTTCCGGACCAAATCCTGCCCTGAACCCAGTCCAGATGTGGAGGGCGTCCTGCTCCGGGCCATATTCTGCCCCAAACCCAATCCAGATGTGTGTGTGGGGGTCCTGTTCCAGACCAAATCCTGTCCTGAACCCAATCCAGATGTGGAGGGGGTCATGTTCTGGACCATTCTACCCCAACCCCAGTCCAGATGTGCAGAGAGTCCTGTTCCGGGCCAGATCCTGCCCCAAACCCAGTCCAGATGTGGAGGGCGTCCTGCTCCAGGCCATATTCTGCCCGAAACCCAATCCAGATGTGGGGGGGGGGAGTTCTGATCTGGGCCATATCCTGCCCCATTCCCAGTCCAGATGTGGAGAGGGGTTCTGCTCTGGTCCATATTCTGCCCCAAACCCAGTCCAGATGTGGAGGGCGTCCTGCTCCAGGCCATATTCTGCCCTCAACCCAATCCAGATGTGGGGGGAGTTCTGATCTGGGCCATATTCTGCCCCATTCCTAGTCCAGATGTGCAGAGGGTCCTGTTCCAGGACAAACCCTGTCCTGAACCCAATCCAGATGTGGAGAGGGGTCCTGCTCCGGTCCATATCCTGCCCCAATCCCAGTCCAGATGTGGGACGGGTCCTGTTCTGGGCCAGATCCTGTCCCAACCCCGGTCCAGATGTGGGGCAGTGATGTGGGGCAGTCCCATTCCAGCCCAAACCCTGCCCTGAACCCAATCCAGATGTGTAGAGGGGTCCTGCCTCGGGCCAGATCCTGTCCCAATCCCAGTCCAGATGTGGAGAGGGGTTCTGCTCTGGTCCATATCCTGCCCCAAACCCAGTCCAGATGTGTGTAGGGGGTCCTGCTCCGGGCCATATTGTGCCCCAAACCCAATCCAGATGTGGGGGGAGTTCTGATCTGGGCCATATTCTGCCCCATTCCCAGTCCAGATGTGGGGAGGAGTTCTGCTCCGGTCCAGATCCTGCCCTGAACCCAATCCAGATGTGGAGAGGGGACCTGTTCTGGACCATATTCTGCCCCAAATCCGATCCAGATGTGGGGGGAGTCCTGATCTGGGCCATATTCTGCCCCAATCCCAGCCCAGATGTGTGGGGGGGTTCTGCTCCGGGCCAGATCCTGCCCTGAACCCAATCCAGATGTGGGGACGGGTCCTGTTCCAGGCCAAACCCTGTCCCATTCCCAGTCCAGATGTGTGGGGGTCCTGTTCTGGACCAAATCCTGCCCCGAACCCAGTCCAGATGTGGAGAGGGGTCCTGCTCTGTACCATATTGTGCCCCAAACCCAATCCAGATGTGGGGAGGGGTCCTGTTCCGGGCCAGATCCTGTACCAATCCCAGTCCAGATGTGGAGAGGAGTTCTGCTCTGGTTCATATCATGCCCCAACCCCAGCCCAGATGTGGAGGGCGTCCTGCTCCAGGCCATATTCTGCCCTCAACCCAATCCAGATGTGGGGGGAGTTCTGATCTGGGCCATATCCTGCCCCATTCCCAGTCCAGATGTGGGGGGTCCTGTTCTGGACCAAATCCTGCCCCGAACCCAGTCCAGATGTGGAGAGGGGTTCTGCTCTGGACCATATTGTGCCCCAAACCCAATCCAGATGTGAGGAGGGGTCCTGTTCCGGACCAAATCCTGTCCTGAACCCAGCCCAGATGTGGGGGCGGGTCCTGTTCTGGACCATGTTCTGCCCCAAGCCCGGTCCAGCTGTGTGTGTGTGGGTCCTGTTCTGGGCCAGATCCTGTCCCAACCCCGGTCCAGATGTGGAGCAGTCCCAGTCCAGCCCAAACCCTGCCCTGAACCCAATCCAGATGTTGGGGGTCTCAGCGGGGCCCGATCCCGCACCCCCAGCCCCGGGGTCCCCCCCAGGAGGCTCCTCCCGACCCCTCCCGACCCCTCACGGGGAAATCGAGGTAAGAAATTTATTTAGGAAAAGCAAAACCCACAAAAATAATAATTAATAATTAATAATTAATAATAATTAATAATAATATTAATAGAGGAGGAGGAGGGGAGGGGGGAGGAGGAGGAGGAGGACGAGGAGGAGATGGAGGAAGAGGAGGAGCAGGAGGAGGAAGAGGAGAAGAAGGAGAAGAGGGAGAAGGAGGAGAATGGGAAAGGAGGAGGAGGAGGAGAGGAAGAGGAAGAAGAGGAGGAAGAGGCAGAGGCAGAGGCAGAGGAAGAGGAAGAGGAAGAGGAAGAGGAAGAAGAAGAGGAAGAAGAGGAGGAAGAAGAGGGAGAAGAGGAGGAAGAGGAAGAAGAAGAGGGAGAAGAGGAGGAAGAAGAGGGAGAAGAGGAGGAAGAGGAGGAGGAAGAAGAGGAAGAAGAAGAGGGAGAAGAGGAGGAAGAAGAATGGGAGGAAGAGGAAGAAGAAGAAGAGGAAGAAGAGGAGGAAGAGGAAGAAGAAGAGGAAGAAGAGGACGAAGAACGGGAGGAAGAGGAAGATGAAGAGGAAGAGGAAGAAGAGGGAGAGAGGAGGAAGAAGAAGAGGAAGAAGACGAAGAAGAACGGGAGGAAGAGGAAGAGGAAGATGAAGAGGAAGAGGAAGAAGAGGGAGAAGAGGAGGAAGAGGAAGAGGAAGAAGAAGAAGAGGAAGAAGAGGAGGAAGAAGAACAGGAGGAGGAGGAAGAGGAAGAGGAAGAGGAAGAGGAAGAGGAAGAGGAAGAGGAAGAGGAAGAGGAAGAGGAAGAGGAAGAGGAAGAGGAAGAGGAAGAAGAAGAGGAAGAGGAAGAAGAAGAGGAAGAAGAGGGAGAAGAGGAGGAAGAAGAACGGGAGGAAGAGCTGTCTCCTCCTCCTCCTCCTCCTCCTGGGTCTCCCTGGGGCCAGGGGGGGGTCAGAGAATCCCGAGGGATTTTTTCCTCCCCCCCCGGATCCCTCAGGAGCTGCAGGGGGGGGGGGGGAAGCATCGACCCCTCCCCAGCCCGGGGGTTTGGGGGGGCTGTAAAGCGGGTTCCGGGTGGGCAAGGGACCCCTCCCTCTGCCCCCCACCCCCACGACCACCCCACGGCAGGACCCCCCCCCCCATTCCCATCCCCATCCTCATCCCACCCCCCATTCCCTCGGGATTGTCCCTGGAGCCGGGAGCCCCTCGGTGACACAGCCCACGCCGCTGTCCCGCCACGCGTGGAGCTATTGTCCTCCTCTTCCACGGGTCCCGTGTCTCCGGGGACTTCCCTGTCCCCCCCCCCGAGGGTCACAATGGGTCTGGGGGGTGGGGGTCTTGGTGAAGCCGTGGGGCAGCAGCAGAGGTGTCACCAGCTGAGTCCATCCCGGCGTGGGGGGGGTCACGGGTGGGTGGGGGGGGGCAGAGCTCCTGACTGAAGGCAGCGCCGAGTCCGTAAGGCAAAAGGAACTTGAGGCCCCCCCCGTGTCCCCCCCCGAGTGGGTCTGGGGGCTCCCGTTGGTCCCGTGGCCCCTCCAGGGACCAAGGTGTCACTTCTGGAGATGTGGAGAGGCCACCCCGGAGCTCAAACCCGGTGGTCCAGGGACACGGCTGCACCCTGGGGGGCTCCTCTGGCACCCCTGGGTGGGGGGGATGATGGGGGGGGACAGGGGGGGCCGATGGCCCCATGGCTGCACCCGGGATGTCCTTGGCCAACCCTGGTGGCACCAAACCTGGGGACACCAACGCCAGCTGGGACTGAGCCTGGGGGGACCAAACCTGGGGACAACAAACCTGGAGGAGCTGAGAAGTCCAGACCTGGGGAGACCACCCTGGGGGGACCAACCCTGGGGGGACCAACCCTGGGGAGACCAACCCTGGGGGCACCAACCCTGGGGGGACCAACCCTGGGGGGACCAACCCTGGGGAGACCACCCTGGGGGGACCACCCTGGGGGGACCAACCCTGGGGGGACCAACCCTGGGGGGACCAACCCTGGGGAGACCAACCCTGGGGGCACCAACCCTGGGGGGACCAACCCTGGGGGGACCAACCCTGGGGAGACCACCCTGGGGGGACCACCCTGGGGGGACCAACCCTGGGGGGACCAACCCTGGGGGGACCAACCCTGGGGGGGACCAACCCTGGGGGGACCAGGGGTGACCCAAATGGGACCAACCCTGGGGGTTCTGAGCCTTGAGACCACCCTGGGGGGGACCAGGGGTGACCCAAATGGGACCAACCCTGATGGGACCAACCCTGGGGAGACCACCCTGGGGGGACCAACCCTGGGGGCACCAACCCTGGGGGACCAGGGGTGACCCAAATGGGACCAACCCTGATGGGACCAATCCTGGGGGTCCTGAGCCTTGAGACCAACCCTGGGGGGACCAACCCTGGGGGGACCAGGGGTGACCCAAATGGGACCAACCCTGGGGGTTCTGAGCCTTGAGACCACCCTGGGGGGGACCAGGGGTGACCCAAATGGGACCAACCCTGATGGGACCAACCCTGGGGAGACCAACCCTGGGGGCACCAGGGGTGACCCAAATGGGACCAACCCTGGGGGTTCTGAGCCTTGAGACCAACCCTGGGGGGACCAACCCTGGTGGGACCACCCCCAGTGGGACCAACCCGGTGGGAACCACCCTGGTGGGACCAGCAGTAACTGGGCTGACCCAAATGGGACCAACCCTGATGGGACCAACCCTGGGGGTCCTGAGCCTTGAGACCACCCTGGTGGGACCAACCCTGGTAGGACCAGCAATAACTGGGCTGACCCAAATGAGACCAACCCTGGGGGTCCTGAGCCTTGAGACCAACCCTAGTGGGACCAGCAACAACTGGGCCGACCCAAATGGGACCAACCCTGGTGGGACCAATCTTGATGGGACCAGCAGTAACTGGGCTGACCCAAATGGGACCAACCCTGATGGGACCAGCAGTAACTGGGCTGACCCAAATGGGACCAACCCTGGGGGTCCTGAGCCTTGAGACCAACCCTAGTGGGACCAGCAACAACTGGGCCGACCCAAATGGGACCAACCCTGGTGGGACCAATCTTGATGGGACCAGCAGTAACTGGGCTGACCCAAATGGGACCAAACCTGGTGGGAACAACCCTGTTGGGATCAGCCCTCGTGGGACCAACGCTGGGGGTCCTGAGCCTTGAGACCAACCCTGGTGGGACCAACCCTGGGGGGATCAACCCTGATGGGACCAGCAGTAACTGGGCTGACCCAAATGGAACCAACGCTGATGGGACCAACTCTGGTGGGTCCAACCCCGATGGGACCAGCAGTAACTGGGCTGACCCAAATGGGACCAGCCCTGGTGGGACCAGCAGTAACTAGTGGTGATGAACCCCAGAGCTCCCCTGGACCAGGGGGCTCAGCACCCCCAGAACTCAGCACCCCCAGAACTCAGCACCCCAGAGCTCAGCACCCCCAGATCTCAGCACCCCCAGAACTCAGCACCCCCAGAACTCAGCACCCCAGAACTCAGCACCCCAGAGCTCAGCACCCCAGATCTCAGCACCCCCAGAACTCAGCACCCCAGAGCTCAGCACCCCCAGAACTCAGCACCCCAGAACTCAGCACCCCAGAGCTCAGCACCCCAGAACTCAGCACCCCCAGAACTCAGCACCCCAGAACTCAGCACCCAGAACTCAGCACCCCAGAACTCAGCACCCCAGAACTCAGCACCCCCAGGTCTCAGCATCCCAGAGCTCAGCACCCCAGAACTCAGCACCCCCAGAACTCAGCACCCCAGAACTCAGCACCCCAGAACTCAGCACCCCAGAGCTCAGCACCCCCAGAACTCAGCACCCCAGAACTCAGCACCCCCAGGTCTCAGCATCCCAGAGCTCAGCACCCCAGAACTCAGCACCCCCAGAACTCAGCACCCCAGAACTCAGCACCCCAGAACTCAGCACCCCAGAGCTCAGCACCCCCAGAACTCAGCACCCCAGAACTCAGCACCCCCAGGTCTCAGCATCCCAGAGCTCAGCACCCCAGAACTCAGCACCCCCAGAACTCAGCACCCCAGAACTCAGCACCCCAGAACTCAGCACCCCAGAGCTCAGCACCCCAGAGCTCAGCACCCCCAGATCTCAGCACCCCAGAACTCAGCACCCCCAGAACTCAGCACCCCCAGAACTCAGCACCCCCAGAACTCAGCACCCCCAGAGCTCAGCACCCCAGAGCTCAGCACCCCCCCTCCTTCTCCATCCCCCCTTCAGCTCAGCCCCAGCAGGGCTCCCCCTGCCCTGCTCCTCCTGCTCCTGGGTGATTTGGGTGGCTTTGGTTGGGGGGAAACAGAGCTGGGGGGACACAGAGCTGGGGGACACAGAGCTGGGGGGTGGCCCCGGGGCTAGGGGGGTCCCTACGTGTGGGGTTGTGGGGGTGAAGGGATCGGGGGGGGGTCAGTAGGGTCCATGCATGGGGTCTGTAGGATCAGGGGGATCCCAGGAGACCATCTGTATGGGGTCTGTAGGGCCATCAGGATCATGCATGGGGTCTGTGGGATCAGAAGGACCCCAGGAGACCATCACCATCCATGCATGGGGTCTGTAGGACCAAAAGAACCTCAGGAGCCCACCACCATCCATGCATGGGAGTCTGTAGGATCAGAGGGATCCCAGGAGACCATCACCATCCATGCATGGGGTCTGTAGGGCCATCAGGATCATGCATGGGGTCTGTAGGATCAGGGGGATCCCAGGAGACCATCACCATCCATGCATGGGGTCTGTAGGACCAAAAGGACCTCAGGAGACCATCACCATCCATGTATGGGGTCTGTAGGGCCATCAGGATCATGCATGGGGGTCTGTAGGATCAGGGGGACCCCAGGAGCCCATCACCATCCATGTATGGGGTCTGTAGGATCAGGGGAACCCCAGGAACCCATCACCATCCATGTATGGGGTCTGTAGGATCAGGGGGACCCCAGGAGCCCATCACCATCCATGCATGGGGTCTGTAGGATCAGGGGGACCCCAGGAGACCATCTGTATGGGGTCTGCAGGGCCATCAGGATCATGCATGGGGTCTGTGGGATCAGGGGACCCCCAGGAGGATGGAGGTGTCCCTGTGTGGCAGCCAGCAGGACAGGAAGGGTGGGGGGAGCCCAGTGGGGTCCATGCATGCCTGGAGGGGGAACAGGATCCTTGGATCTGGGATCTCCTGGCTTGGAGCTGGGTGGGAGCAAGGAGAACACCAGAGGCCGTCAGTGGCCATGCAGGAGCAGGCAGGAGGATGGGGGCGGCCAGAGGGACCTCAGCAGGATGGCAGAGAGGGGGTCAGGACCCCAAGAGACCACCAGGGGCCATGTAGGGTGGTCTGCAGGACCAGAGGGGCCATGGGATGTCAGCAAGGTCCATGCTCAATGGTCTGGGGGACCAGAAGGACCAGAAGGACCCCAGGAGCCCCTCAGGGTGGTCTGGGGTTCTAGAGGGGCTGTGGGATGCTAAAAGGGTCCATGCAGGGTGGTTTGGGGCACCAAAAGGACCCCAGGAGCCTCTCAGGATCCATGCAGGTGGTCTGTAGGATTGGAGGGGCCATGGGATGTCAGCAAGGTCCATGCTCATTGGTCTGGGGGATCAGAAGGACCCCAGGAACCCCTCAGGGTGGTCTGGGGGTCCAGAGGGGCTGTGGGATGCTAAAAGGGTCCATGCAGGGTGGTCTGGGGCACCAAAAGGACCCCAGGAGCCCCTCAGGGTCCATGTGGGATGGTCTGTAGGATTGGAGGGTCCATGGGATGTCAGCAAGGTCCATGCTCAATGGTCTGGGGGATCAGAAGGACCAGAAGGACCCCAGGAGCCCCTCAGGATGGTCTGGGGGACCACAGGGGCTGTGGGATGCTAAAAGGGTCCATGCAGAGTGGTCTGGGGGACCAGAAGGACCAGAAGGACCCCAGGAGCCCCTCAGGGTGGTCTGGGGGTCCCGAGGGGCCGTGGGGTGTCAGCAAGGTCCATGCAGGGTGGTCTGGGGGACCAGAGGGACCCCAGGAGCCCCTCAGGGTAGTAGGGGGACCAGAGGGGCTGTGGGATGTCAGCAAGGTCCATGCTCAATGGTCTGGGGGATCAGAAGGACCCCAGGAGCCCCTCAGGGTGGTCTGGGGGTCCCGAGGGGCCATGGGATGTCATCGAGGTCCATGCAGGGTGGTCCAGGGGAGCAGGAGCCCCCAGGCAGGTCCCAGACCCGGGGATCAGCGTGTCAGGAGTTGTGAAGCCACCACCAGGAGCTGGGGACCCTCGGGGACACGGGGGTCCCCACTTGGAGGAGGAGGAGGAGGAGGTCACCAGGGTGCTGAGCCAGACAAAGGGTCCCACCAGGGCTGGGGACACGTTGGGGACACCCAAACCTCCTGTGGGTGCCCCTGGGAGCTCCTCCAGGCTCGTCACCCGTGGAGCCCTCGCAGGGGACACAGCTGGGTGAGGGGACACGAGTGGGTCTGGGGACCCGTGGGGACCTTTCATTGTCACACAAGGTCCCCACTGTCCCCCCCCTGCAGGGGACAGGACCTGCAGCCTTAAGGCAGCTGAAAGGAGGAAACCCCATCCTGGTGTCCCACCCCGTGTCCCCTCGGTGTCCCCAGCCCCAAACCAAGGGGTGTCTGGAGGCCACCAAGTGCAGGGGACACCCGAAGACCTGTCCTGGAGGGAGGGGACAGTCACCCACGGGTGGGTGGCACAGGGTAGGTCCAGCATCACCAAGGTGTGTGTGTGTGTCCCCCCCCTCACCATCACCCCAAACCTTCTCCCCTTTGGCCAGCAGGTTGGGGACGTTCCTCAGCCCCCAGCTTTGTCCCACCCCACCACCCACCCTGTGCCCCCCACCCTCACTCAGCCCCCGCCTCGGGCTGTGCCCCCTCAGGCTCCAAGCAGCCGTTGAGTTGGGGGTCTGGGGGCTCCTGGGGGTCGTATTCCTCATCCAGAAAGTCCAGGGAGTTGTTACTGGGCAAGCCCCGGATGGTGAACTTGTGGGACACCTTGGTCCACTGCTCCCTGTTGCTGGCCACCCGCTCGTAGAGCTCTGCTGCCTTGGGGAAGAGGTCCTGGAGCAGCCTGGGAGAGGGGGGGGACACCTCATCAGCACCCCCAGAGAGGGCTCTGAGCCCAGGGTGGGGGTGGGTGGGGTGGGTGGGGGTCTCCTCACTTGTAGATGGGCATGGCAATGTGCTCCATGAAGCTGATCTGCAGCTCGGGGATGTAAGCCTTCTCCCTGTCCATCATCTCCAGAGGACGGTTGCCCATGGCCTTCTCCTGTGGTGTGGGCAAGGAAGAGGTCAGTGCTGGTGGCCACCTTCAGCCCCTGCATGGCCAAGACCTCCCTGCCCACCCCAACCTCATGCCCATGGCCTTCTCCTGTGGTGTGGGCAAGGAAGAGGTCAGTGCTGGTGGCCACCTTCATCTCCTTCCTGGCCAAGACCTCCCTGGCCACCCTCAACCTCATGTCAGTGGCCTTCTCCTGTGGTGTGGGCAAGGAAGAGGTCAGTGCTGCTGGCCATGAAGGCCCATGGCTTTCTAGAGTGGTGGCAAGGAAGAGGTCAGTGCTGGTGGTCATCTCCTCCCCCTCCTGGCCAAGACCTCTCTGTGCACCCCCAACTGTCTAGAAGGCCCATGGTCTTCTAGAGAGGTGGCAAGGAGATGGTCCCTGTTGGTGGTCATCTCCCTGTTCCTGGCCAACACCTCCCTGACCACCCCAACCTCATGTCCGTGGCCTTCTCCTACAGTGGTGGCAAGAATGTGGTCAGTGCTGGTGGCCATCTTCACCCCCTTCCTGCCCAAGACCTCCCTGTCTACCCCCAATCTCATGCCCATAGCCTTCTAGAGTGGTGGCAAGGAAGAGGTCAGTGCTGGTGGTCATCTCCTCCCCACTCCTGGCCAAGACCTCTCTGTGCACCCCAACCTCATGCCCATGGCTTTCTAGAGCAATGGCAAGGAGATGGTCCATATTGGTGGTCATCTCCTCTCCCTTCATGGCCAACACCTCCCTGTCCACCCTCAACCTCATGCCCATGGCCTTCACCTACAGTGGTGGCAAGGAAGAGGTCAGTGCTGGTGGTCATCTCCTCCCCACTCCTGGCCAAGACCTCCCTGACCACCCCCAACTGTCTAGAAGGCCCATGGTCTTCTAGAGAGGTGGCAAGGAGATGGTCCATGTTGGTGGTCATCTCCCTGTTCCTGGCCAAGACCTCCCTGACCACCCCAACCTCATGTCCATGGCCTTCTCCTGCAGTGTGGGCAAGGAGGAGGTCAGTGTTGGTGGCCATCTCCTCCCCCTTCCTGGCCAAGACCTCCCTGCCCACCCCAACCCCATCCAAGCCCGCCTGGTGCTTGCCAAGAGCCTTGGCCAATCCCAAGGCTCCACCAGGTCCTGGTGGTACCCACCAGGTCACCCTGGGAGAAGAATTCCTTGTAGATCAGTTCCTGCAAGGGACAGAGAGTCAGCACGGGGGGAGCCTGCTTGGGGTGAGCTCCCCATCCCATCCCATCCCATCCCATCCCATCCCATCCCATCCCATCCCATCCCATCCCTCCCATCCCATCCCATCCCATCCCATCCCATCCCATCCCATCCCATCCCATCCCATCCCATCCCACCCCATCCCATCCATCCCATCCCATCCCATCCCATCCCATCCCATCCCATCCCATCCATCCCACCCCACCCTATCCCATTCCCATCCCATCCATCCCATCCATCCCATCCATCCCATCCCATCCCATCCCATCCATCCCATCCCATCCCATCCCACCCTACCCATCCCATTCCCATCATCCATCCATCCATCCCACCCATCCCATCCATCCCATCCCATCCCACCCCATCCATCCATCCCATCCATCCATCCCATCCCATCCCATCCCTCCCATCCCATCCATCCCATCCCATCCCATCCCATCCATCCCATCCCATCCCATCCCATCCATCCATCCCATCCCATCCTCCCATCCCATCCCATCCCATCCCATCCCATCCCATCCCATCCCATCCCATCCATCCATCCCATCCTCCCATCCCATCCCATCCCATCCCATCCATCATCCCATCCCATCCCACCCCATCCCATCCCATCCCATCCCATCCATCCCATCCCATCCCATCCCATCCCATCCCATCCCATCCCACCCCATCCATCCCATCCCATCCCCCCCATCCCATCCCATCCCATCCCATCCCATCCCATCCCATCCCATCCCATCCCATCCCACCCTACCCCATCCCATTCCCATCCCATCCCATCCCATTCCCTGCCCTGGGGTTGCCCCCAGCTGGTGCCTCCATGGGGACAGCTCCTCCAGGGGCTGCGATGCCAGCAGAGGGGACAGCCCAGTGCCACCCCCAGAGCCAGGGGGTGACATTCCCAGGGGTCACCTCCAGGGGGGTGGGGGACACCCAGGGGACCCTCACCGCGATCTTCCTGGTGGTTTTCCAGCCCTTGGTCTGGTCGGAGAGGTCACAGGAGGTCATGAGCAGGCAGAGCAGGAGGCTGCGGTGCTGCTTGTTCTTGGGGTCGTAGCCCACTGCCAGAAACAGGGAAAAGGGGGGTTTGGGGTGAGGGGGGGGCTCAAGCAGAAGCCTCCTGACCCCCATCCCCCCCTCCTCCCGTTTTAGGGCTGTTCCCAGCAGAGGTTTGGGGGGGGCTTCACCTTCTGCCATCTTCTGGAGGTCTTTGAAGATGCGGAGGTGATGGGCCAGGTCGGTGGCCAGGATGATGTCCCTCATGAGATCCAACATCCGCTGGTAATCCTGAGGGAGAGGAAGGGGGGGGTCACCTCCCCGACACCCCCACAGCCCCAGGGAGATCTGGGGGGGGCTTCATCCCCCGGCAGGGAATTGGGGGAGGTGGGAGGAAACCCCAAGTTCGGAGACGTCACCTTGCGGGAGAAGTGGTCGAAGATGTTGCAGCCCTGGCTGTTGAGGATGGCGATGGCCTGGGCAAAGTGGTGCCTCTGCGGGAGAATCCCAAGGGATGGGAGCAGGGAACAGGGAATGGGGACAGGGAACAGGGAGCAGGGAATGGGAACAGGGAGCAGGGAGCAGGGCACAGGGAATAGGGAGCAGGGAGCAGGGAATGGGAACAGGGAGCAGGGAACAGGGAGCAGAGAATAAGGAATAGGGAGCAGGGAGCAGGGAACAGGGAATGGGAACAGGGAACAGGGAGCAGGGAACAGGGAATAGGGAGCAGGGAGCAGGGAGCAGGGAATGGGAACAGGGAACAGGGAGCAGAGAATAAGGAATAGGGAGCAGGGAACAGGGAATGGGAACAGGGAGCAGGGAATAGGGAATGGGAACAGGGAACAGGGAGCAGGGAGCAGGGAATGGGAACAGGGAACAGGGAGCAGGGAACAGGGAGGGAATAGGCAGGGAGCAGGTAGAGTGCAGGAAGGGAGCAGGGAACAGGGAATGGGAGCAGGGAACAGGGAGCAGGGAATGGGAACAGGGAGCAGGGAACAGGGAACAGGGAGCAGGGAATGGGAACAGGGAGCAGGGAATAGGGAACGGGAACAGGGAGCAGGGAACAGGGAGCAGGGAATGGGAACAGGGAGCAGGGAGCAGGGAATAGGGAACGGGAACAGGGAACAGGGAATGGGAACAGGGAACAGGGAACAGGGAATGGGAACAGGGAATGGGACAGGGAACAGGGAGCAGGCAAGGAACAGGCAGGGAACAGGGAGCAGGGAGCAGGGAGCAGGTAGGGTGCAGGAAGGGTGCAGGAAGAATAGGGAATAGGGAACAGGGAATAGGGAGCAGGGAACAGGGAACAGGGAACAGGCAGGGAACAGTGAGCAGGGAGGGAGCACAGAGCAGGCAGGGAGCAGGGAGGGAGCAGAGAACAGGGAAGGAACAGGGAACAGGCAAGGAACAGGCAGGGAACAGGGAACAGGCAGGGAATAGGCAGGGAGAAGGTAGGGTGCAGGAAGGGAGCAGGGAACAGGGAGCAGGGAACAGGGAGCAGGGAACAGGGAGGAGGAAGGGAACAGGCAGGGAGCAGGGAACAGGCAGGGAGCAGGCAGGGAGCAGGCAGGGAGCAGGAAGGGTGCCGGAAGAATAGGGAATAGGGAACAGGGAGTAGGGAGCAGGCAGAGAACAGGGAGCAGGGAACAGGGAACAAGCAGGGAATAGGCAGGGAGCAGGTAGGGTGCAGGAAGGGAGCAGGGAACAGGGAATAGGGAACAAGGAATAGGGAACAGGGAACAGGGAACAGGGAGCAGGGAGGGAACAGAGAGGAGGAAGGGAGCAGGGAGCAGAGAACAGGGAACAGGAGGAACAGGGACAGGGAACAGGGAGGGAACAGGGAACAAGACAGGGAGGGAGCAGGGACAGGCAGGGAACAGGGAGCAGGAGGGAGACAGAGCAGGCAGGGAGCAGGGAACAGGGAGCAGGGAGCAGACAGGGAACAGAGAGCAGTGGCAGGGAACAGGCTGGTAGCAGGGAGGCAGGAGCAGGCAGGGAACAGGGAACAGGCAGGGAGCAGGCAGGCAGGATGCAGGCAGTGATGCAGGCAGGATGCAGGCAGCATGCAGGCAGTGATGCAGGCAGTGATGCAGGCAGGATGCAGGCAGGATGCAGGCAGTGATGCAGGCAGGATGCAGGCAGGATGCAGGCAGGATGCAGGCAGTGATGCAGGCAGGATGCAGGCAGGATGCAGGCAGTGATGCAGGCAGTGATGCAGGCAGGATGCAGGCAGTGATGCAGGCAGTGATGCTGCTGCCACCCATCTGGAGCTGGGCAGGAGGGAGGAGGCCTGGGGACAGGACTTTACCTCCATGACAGAACCTTCCGAGCTGTACAGAGCAGCCAGGACGGATTTCTGCAAGGCAGAGGGTCTGGAGTCAGGGAGCTGTGGGGGTCAAGCCCCCGTCCCCAGCTTTGTCCCCGTCCCTGTCCCCAACCACCGGTTCCGTGTCCCCCCCCTCGGGCTCGGGCTCACCGAGGCCACCTGGAAGGAGTTGTTGGTGCCTCTGTGGTCCAGGTCGTGGCACATGCAGGAGATGAAGAGGGCAAAGATCTCGATGTCTCTGGGAGAAGGGGATGGGGGGAGGGAAGGAGGGAAACTGAGGCAGGCGGGAAGGCAAGGAGAGCCCTGGGCGGGCTTGGTGACAAGGGACAGGGATGGGGAGGGGGCCATCCAGGGGCTTACTCCAGGTAGTTGATGAGCTCCAGGTTCTTGTAGAGCAGGTAGCAGAAGTGGGAGACGGAGAAGGCGTGCATCCAGTTGTGGTACGGGGGGTCCCGGTAGCCCTTCTTCACCATCAGGCAGAACCTGGCAGGGAGGGGACAAGGACACGAGGTCAGAGGAGGCTTTGTCCCCTCCAGGACCTCCCCCACCCCCAGCCAGAGGTCCCCTGGGTGGGGGTGTGGGGAGGGGGACCAAGGGTGGGGAGGTACCTGGTGAGCGTCTGCCGGTCCATCTTGTAGTTGTTGATGAAGTTCATGTCCTGCAGCATGCTGAGGATGGCCTGGGAGGGGACAGGGAGGGCACAGGGGGTGACAATGGCCCTGCCACCCCTCCCTGGCTGGCAGGGGGTGAAGACTGGGACCAGGGCACTGGAATGGAGGGCACCAAAGTGTGTGGTGAGGGAAGGGATGGATCCAGAGGGAGCTGGACAGCCTGGAGAAGTGGGATGGTGCCAAGGGCAGGGAGTTCCCCAAAGTGCAAGGGTCTGGGGTTGGGGGGAGGAATCCCGGGGGGGAGAAGGAAAAGGGCAGGGGGGGAGAAAAAGGGTGGGGGAAAAGGATGGGAGGGGAGAGAGGATGGGGGAGAAAAAAGATGGAGGGGAAAAGATGGAGGAGAAAGGATGGAGGGGAAAGGATGGGGGGGAAAGGATGGAGGGGAAAAGGGGAAAGGATGGGGGGGAAAGGATGGAGGGCAGCCCTGAGGTGGAGGACTTGGGGGTGTTGGTGGAGCAGAAGCTGAAGCTGAGCCCAGAACCCCCCCAGGTCCTGGGGGCATCAGCAGAAGCCCAGAGAGCATTGAGGGAGGGGATTCTCCCTCTCTGCTCTGCTCTGCTGAGACCCCCCCTGGAGTCCTGTGTCCAGTTCTGGAGTCCCCAGCAGCAGAAGGACACAGAGCTCCTGGAAGGTGTCCAGAGGAGGCACTGAAATGCTCAGAGGGCTGAGCAGCTCCCTGGGAAGCCAGGCTGAGGGATTGGGGTTGTTCAGCCTGGAGAAGAGGAGGCTCCCAGGGGAGCTCAGAGCAACCTTCCAATATCTGAAGGGGCTCCAAGAAAGCTGGGGGAGGGCTTTGGACACGGGGGGGTAGGGAGAGGAGAAGGGAAATGGGTTAAAAGTTGGAGAGAAAGGGGAGATTGAGGTTGGAGATGGGGAAGAAATTCTGGAATTGGAGGGTGGGGAGAGCCTGGAACAGGTTGAGAGAGTTGGGGGTGTTGAGGCTGGAGGAGAGGAGAAGGAGAAGGAGAAGGAGAAGGAGGAGAAGGAGAAGGAGAAGGAGAAGGAGAAGGAGAAGGAGAAGGAGAAGGAGAAGGAGAAGGAGAAGGAGAGGAGAGGAGAGGAGAAGGAGAGGAGAAGGAGAGAGAGAAGAGAGAAGGAGAGAAGGAGAAGGAGAAGGAGAAGGAGAAGGAGAAGAGAAGGGGAAGAAGGAGAAGGAGAAGGAGAAGGAGAAGGAGAAGGAGAAGGAGAAGGAGAAGGAGAAGGAGAAGAAGGAGAAGGAGAGAGGAGGAGAAGGAGAAGGAGAAGGGAGGAGGAGAAGGAGAAGGAGAAGAAGGAGAAGGAGAAGGAGAAGGAGAAGGAGAAGGAGAAGGAGAAGGAGAAGGAGAAGGAGAAGGAGAAGGAGAAGGAGAAGGAGAAGGAGAAGGAGAAGGAGAAGGAGAAGGAGGAGAAGGAGAAGGAGAAGGAGAAGGGGAAGGAGGAGAAGGTTGTGGGGAGCCCTTGGAGCAGCTCCCAGTGTCTGAAGGGGCTCCAGGAAAGCTGGGGAGGGACTTTGGGCAAGGGCCTGGAGGGAGGTGACAAGGAGAGATGGTTTCAAAGTGGAAGAGGGGAGCTGGAGAGGAGCTGGGAGGGAGAAGTGAGGGTGGGGAGAGCCTGGGAGAGGTTTCCTGGAGAAGCTGTGGGTGGTGGGGATGTTGGAGTTGAGGTTGGATGGGGTTGGAGCCCCCTGGGCTGGGGGAGGGGTCCCTGCCCATGGCAGGGGTGGCACTGGGTGACCCTCAGGTCCCTTCCCACCCAAACCCCTCTGGGATTCTGTGAATCTATGAAGCTACAACCCCCCCCATCTCCATAGGGTTGGGGTATGGCAGTTGATGTGTAGGGCAGGCAGTTGGGGACATCTGGAGACATCTGGGGACATCTGGGGACATCTGGGGACTGTCCCCATGGTGCTCACCATGGAGGTGTCATCCTCAGGCAGGGAGCGGGGGGTGTAGGTGAAGCTGGCAAAGTTGGGGTCGATGGTGGCCACGGGCTGGATGCCCTCACTCAGCAGCTTGGTGTACTCATCATCAGACACCTACAGAGCCCATTGGTGGTGACAATGTCCCACGCTGTCACCAGGTCCCCAGAGTGTCCCCAAGCTGGGGCCAGACCAGCTCCTGGGATGTCACCACCCCCCCATACACCATGCCACCACCTCGGGGGTGGAAGGTGGGGACACAACGCTGTCAAAGGGGGTGCCAGGGGGTGTCCCTGTCCCCTGTCCCCTCACCTTCATGTGGTACATCATCATCTCGTTGGCCAGGTGGCTGCGGTACTGAGCCTCGTTCACCTTCTTGTAGAGCAGGGACTGCAGGGGGGAGGAGGAGGTGGGCTCAGGACCACCCCCCCAGCACCCTATGGGTGCCCTCCCCACGGGGAGGACATTGGGGACCAGACCTTCCCAGTTTGGGGACCTCCCCGTGACACCTACGTGGGCGATGCTGATGCCGCAGTAGATGGAGAAGGCGGTGGCCAAGTCCTCATCAAACTTGCTGAACCAGGGCCCGTTGATCTTGTTGACCAACTCGGCCACCCCAATGACCTCTGGGGGCAGAGAGAGGGGACAAGGGGACAGGATCAGGACCCCCTGCTGGGGACAGGGTCGAGCCACATGCTGGGGACAGGGTGATGAGCATGGGTTGGGGACAGGATGGTGTCAACTTGGTGGGGACAGTTTCATGACCAAAGTCTGGGGACAGGGTCACAACCATGGGCTGGGGACAGGGTGATGAGCATGGGTTGGGGGGTGTGGTGGGTGGGGACAGGGTGATGACAAAGTTCTGGGGACAGGGTGATGAGCATGGGTTGGGGACAAGTTCATGACAAAGTTCTGGGCACAGGGTCATGACCAAGGTCTGGGGACAGGGTGGTGTGAACCTGGTGGGGACAGTTTCATGACCAAAGTCTGGGGACAGGGTCATGACCATGGTCTGGGGACAGGGTGGTGTGAACCTGGTGGGGACAGGTTCATGACCAAGGTCTGGGGACAGGGTCACAACCATGGGCTGGGGACAGGGTGATGACCATGGGCTGGGGACAGGATGATGTCCAAGGTCTGGGGACAGGGTCATGACTATGGGCTGGGGACAGGATGGTGTCACCTGGTGGGGACAGGTTCATGACCAAGATCGGGGGACAGGGTCACAACCAAGGTCTGGGAACAGGGTCACAACCATGGGCTGGGGACAGGGTCATGACCATGGGCTGGGGAGAAGATGGTGTCAACCTGGTGGGGACAGGATGATGACCAAGGTCTGGGGACAGGGTGATGACCATGGGCTGGGGACAGGGTCAACCATGGGTGGGGACAGGGTGATGACAAAGTTCTGGGGACAGGGTGATGACCATGGGCTGGGGACAGGGTATGAGCATGGGCTGGGGACAGGATGGTGTCAGCCTGGTGGGGACAGGATGATGACCAAAGTCTGGGGCCAGGGTCATGACCAAGGTCTGGGGACAGGGTCACAACTATGGGCTGGGGACAGGGTGATGTGAACCTGGTGGGGACAGGATGATGACCAAGCTCTGGGGACAGAGTGATGAGCATGGGTTGGGGACAGGTTATAAGCATGGGTTGGGGACAGGATGGTGCCAGCCTGGTGGGGACAGGTTCATGACCAAGATCTGGGGACAGGGTGATGACAAAGTTCTGGGGACAGGATGGTGTCACCCTGGTGGGGACAGGATGATGACCAAGGTCTGGGGACAGGGTCATGACCAAGATCTGGGGACAGGGTGATAAGCATGGGTTGGGGACAGGATGGTGCCCATATGGTGGGGACAGGATGATGACCAAGCTCTGGGGACAGGAGTGGTCCTGTGCTCCCGTGTCCCCGTGTCCCCATGTCCCTGTGTCCCCGTGTCCCTGTGTCCCCTCACCCTGGTTCTCATTCTTGATGGGGAAGCAGAGGATGTTGCGGGTGCGGAACCCGGTGCTGTCGTCCACCCCCCGGTAGAAGAGGGGGTGGGAATAGGCATCCTTGATGTTCAGGATCTTCCCGGTGGTGGCCACGTGCCCCGCGATGCCCTGATCCGCAGGGATCCGGATCTCATAGCTCTGCAGGAAGGGAAGGGGGGGAACCAGCAGGGCCATGGGGACAGGACCTCAGGAACCCCCGGATCCTGACAGCTTCTCCCAACCCAAACTCCATCCATCCATCATCTCCCAACCCAACTTCCATCCATCCATCCATCCATCCATCCATATCCATCCATCCATCCATCCATCCATCATCTCCCAACCCAACTCTCATCCCCATCCATCCTCCATCCATCCTCCATCTCACTTTTCCTTCCATCCATCCATCCATCCATCCATCCATCCATCCATCCATCCATCTATCCATCCATCTCCCAACCCAAACTGCATCCATCCATCATGTCCCAACCCAAAATCCCTCCATCCATCCCTCCATCCATCCATCCATCTCCCAACCCAAACTCCATCCATCATCTCCCCACCCAACCCAACCCAACCTCCATCCCCATTGGCAGAGGGCTTGGACTGGATGATCTCCAGAGGTCCCTTCCAACCCCTGATGTTCTGTGGTTCTATGAATCCACGATCCCACCTTGATCCCACCCAAACTCCATCCATCTTCTCCCCACCCAAACTCCACCCATCTTTCCCACCCAAAATCCATCCAAGTTCTCCCCACCCAAACTCCATCCAATCTTCTTCCTACCTCAGATCACTCCATCCTCTCCCCACCCAAATCCCATCCAAGTTTTCCCCCACCCAAGTTCTCCCCACCCCAAATCCATCCTGTCTTCTTCCTCAGATCCCAGCCCCCTCTCCCCACCCAACTCCCACCCAACTTCTCCCCACCCAAACTCCATCCTATCTTCTCCCCTCCCAAATCCCAACCCCTTCTCCCCCCCACATCCCACCCAAGTTCTCCCCACCCAAGTTCTACCCACTCGAATCCCACTCAAGTTTTCCCCACCCAAATCCCAGCCCCCTCTTCCCACCCAAATCCCACCCAAGTTCTCCCCCCCATCCCACTCAAGTTCTCCCCACCCAAATCCCAACCCCTTCTCCTCCCCGCATCCCACCCAAGTTCTCCCCACTCGAATCCCACTCAAGTTCTCCCCCCCAAATCCCAACCTCCTCTTCCCACCCAAATCCCACCCAAGTTCTCCCCCCCCATCCCACCCAAGTTCTCCTCTCCACATCCCACCCAGGTTCTCCCCCCCCACATCCCACCCAAACTCCATCCACCCTTCTTCCCCCCTCAGCTCCCTCCATCCTCTCCCCACCCAAGTTCTCCCCACCCAAGTTCTCCCCACTCGAATCCCACCCATGTTCTCCCCACGCAAATCCCACTCAAGTTCTCCCCATGCAAATCCCAACCCCTTCTCCCCCCCAGCATCCCACCCCCCTCTTCCCACCCAAATCCCACTCAAGTTCTCCCCACCCACATCCCACCCAGGTTCTCTCCACCCAAATCCCACCCAAGTTCTCCCCCCCTGCATCCCACCCATGTTCTCCCCACTCAAATCCCACTCAAGTTCTCCCTCCCCCAATCCTAACCCCCTTTTCCCACCCAAATCCCACCCAATTTCTCTGCCCCCATCCCACCCAAGTTCTCCCCACTCGAATCCCACTCAAGCTTCCCCCCCCAAATCCCAGCCCCCTCTTCCCACCCAAATCCCACTCAAGTTCTCTCCCCCACATTCCACCCAGGTTCTCCCCACCCAAATCCCACTCAAGTTCTCCCTCCCCCAATCCTAACCCACTCTTCCCACCCAAATCCCACTCAAGTTCTCCCCACCCACATCCCACCCCCCTCTTCCCACCCACATCCCACCCATGTTCTCCCCCCCCATATCCCACCCAAACTCCATCCACCCTTCTTCCCCCCTCAGCTCCCTCCATCCTCTCCCCACCCACTCGAATCCCACCCAAGTTCCCTCCCCACGCCCCCCCCTTTCCCCACGCACCTCATCATCCACCACTCCCCCATCGAACACCTTGGCCACCAGCTCGTGGCTGAGCCGGTCCAGGAGGAACACGGAGCAGCTGGAAGAGGCGGCGGCACCGCTGGGACCGGGGGGGACAGGGGGGAAAGGGGAGAGGGGGGAAGGGTCCCGGACCACCCCCCACTCGTGTCCCCCCCCACTCGCGTCCCTCCCCACTCACATCTCGGCGTTGCTGAGGTTCCGAGCCTCGGTGATGATCTCCTGGAGCAGAACCGAGACGTCATCTGCGGGGGGAAGGGGTCAGGGGACACCGGGGACACCGGGGGTGTCACCTCCCCACCCACTGCTGAGGGGGCTGTGCACGTGTGTGTGTGTGTGTGTGTGTGTGCACGAGTGTGTGAAAGTGTGCACGTGTGTGTGTGTGTGTGTGTGTGTGCACGAGTGTGTGTGTGTGTGTGTGTGTGCACGAGTGTGTGAAAGTGTGAACGTGTGTGTGTGTGCACGTGCACGTGTGTGTGTGTGTGTGTGTGTGTGTGTGCACGTGCACGTGTGTGTGTGTGTGCACGTGTGTGTGTGTGTGTGCACGTGTGTGTGAAAGTGTGCAGGAGTGTGTGTGCATGTGTGTGTGCGTATGCGTGTGTGTGTGCATGTGTGTGTGTGTGTGTGTGTGGTGTAAAAGTGTGCACGTGCTTGTGTGTGCACGTGTGTGTGTGCATGTGTGCATTTGTGTCTGTGTGCATGTGTGAGTGCACACGTGTGTGTACGTGTTTGTTTGCACGTGTGTGTGTGCACGTGTGTTCCTGTGTGTGTGCAAGTGTGTGTCTGCGCACGTATCTGTGCACGTGTGTGTGGAAGTGTGCACGTGTGTGTGCACTTGTGTGTCTACGTGTGTGAGTGCGTGTGTGCATGTGTGTGTGTGCACACGCGTGTCTGTGTGTGTACGTGTGTGTGCGTGCACATGTGTGTATACGTGTTTGTGTGCATGTGCGTGTATGTGTGCATGTGTGTGAACATGTGCATGTGTGTGTGCAAGTGTGTGTCTGCACGTGCATCTGTGCATGTGTGTGTGCAAACGTGTGTGCACGTGTGTGTGCAAGTGTGCAGTGTGTGAGCGTGTGCGTGCAAATGTGTGTGCACGCATGTGTGTGCAAGTGTGTGTGTCTGTGTGTGCAAGTGGGGGGCATCTGCAAGTGAGCAGGTGATGCATGCAAGTGCATGGGTGCACGTGTGTGTGCATGCATGTGTGTACACGTGTGTGTGCATGTGTGTGTGCACGTGTGTGTGCAAGTGTGCATGTGTGTGTGCACGTGTGTGTGCGTGTGTGCATTTGTAGGGGGGCATTTCCATGTGAGCATGTGATGCCTGCAAGTGCACGGGGTGCACGTGTGTGTGCACGTGTGTGCATGGGGATGTGCATGCAATGCCTGCTAGTGCATGGGTGCACGTCTGTTTGCATGTGTGCATGCGTGTGTGTACACGTGTGTGTGTGTGTGTGCACGTGTGGGGGTGCATTTGCATGTGAGCATGTGATGCATGCACGTGCACGAGTGTGCAGCAGTGCACCTGTGTGTGCAGCAGTGTGTGTGTGCAATGCACACGTGTGTGCAGCAGTGTGTGTGTATAGCAGTGCACACGTGTGTGCAGCAGTGTGTGTGTGCAGTGCACACGTGTGTGTGTGCAGCAGTGTGTGTGTGTAGCAGTGCACACGTGTGTGCAGCAGTGTGTGTGTGTGCAATGCACACGTGTGTGTGTGCAGCAGTGTGTGTGTGTGCAATGCACACGTGTGTGTGTGCAGCAGTGTGTGTGTATAGCAGTGCACACGTGTGTGCAGCAGTGTGTGTGTGTGAGCAGTGCACACGTGTGTGCAGCAGTGTGTTTTGCACGCCCACGTCTCCTTGCACACTTGCAGCCTCACCAGCCCCGTGCCACCCTCCCACCACCACCCCGGGTCCTGCAGGTCCAGGGCTGAGCACAGGGGACAGGGACCCCCTGAGATGGGGACAGGGACCCCAAGGACCCCTCGGGATGGGGACAAGGGGACAAGGACCCCTTGGGCTGGGGACAAGGAGCCCTCAGTGTGGGGACAGGGACCAAGGACCCCAAAGACCCCTTGGATGGGGACAAGGGAACAAGAACCCCTCAAGATGGGGACAAGGACCCCAAGGACCCCTCGGTATGGGGACAAGGGGACAAGGACCCCTTGTGCTGGGGACAGGGACCCCTCGGACTTGGACAGGGGACAGGGACCCCGCTCGGTCTGGGGACAGGGATGCCAAGGACCCCTCAGGATGGGGACAAGGGGACAAGGACCCCCTTGGGCTGGGGACAGGGAGCCCTAGGCTTGGGCTGGGGACAGGGACCCCTCAGGATGGGGACAGGGACCCCAAGGACCCCTCAGGTTGGGGACAAGGGGATAAGGACCCCCTTGGGCTGGGGGACAGCGGACCCAAGGACCCCTTGGGCTGGGGACAGGGACCCCTCAGGATGGGGACAAGGGGACAAGGACCCCTCAGTTTGGGGGGGCCAAGGACCCCTCAGGCTGGGGACAAGGGGATAAGGACCCCCTCGGGCTGGGGACAGGGACTCCAAGGACCCCTCAGTGTGGGGACAAGGACCCCTTGGGATGGGGACTAGGGGACAAGGACCCTCTTAGTGTGGGGACAGGGACCCCTTGGGTGGGGAAGGGACAAGGACCCCTTGGGATGGGGGCAGAGGACCCTCTCAGTCTGGGGACAGGGACAAGGACCCCTTGGGCTGGGGACTAGGGGACAAGGACCCTCTCATGATGGGGACAAGGACCCCAAGGACCCCTCAGGTTGGGGACAAGGGACAAGGACCCTCTCAGTATGGGGACAGGGACCGAAGGACCCCTGTGTGGGGGGGGGGTTGTGGGGACAAGGACACCAAGGACCTCTCAGGCTGGGGACAGGGACCCCAAGGGACCCCTTGGGCTGGGGACAGGGAGCCCTCAGTATGGGGACAGTGACCCCAAGGACCCCTAAGTCTGGGGACAGGGACCCCAAGGACCCCTAGGGCTGGGGACAAGGGGACAAGGACCCCTTGAGCTGGGGGGGGGGTTGGGGGGTGGTGTGTGGGGACAGGGACCCCTCAGGCTGGGGACAAGGGGACAAGGACCCCCTCAGTCTGGGGACAGGGATGCCAAGGACCCCTCAGGATGGGGACAAGGGGACAAGGACCCCTTGGGTGGGGGGGTCAGGTTGGGGACAAGGGGACAAGGACCCCTCAGGATGGGGACAAGGACCCCAAGGACCCCTCAGTCTGGGGACAAGGGGACAAGGACCCTCTCAGTCTGGGGACAGGGACCACAAGGACCCCTTTGCACTGGGGACAGGGACCCCAAGGACCCCTCAGTCTGGGGACAAGGGGACAAGGACCCTCTCAGTCTGGGGACAGGGACCCCTTGGGCTGGGGACAAGGGGACAAGAACCCCCTCAGGATGGGGACAAGGACCCCAAGGACCCCTCAGGCTGGGGACAGGGACCACAAGGACCCCTCGGGCTGGGGACAAGGGGACAAGGACCCTCACATGCTGGGGACAAGGACCCCAAGGACCCCTCAGGATGGGGACAAGGGACAAGGACCCTCTCAGTCTGGGGACAGGGACTCCAAGGACCCCTCAGTGTGGGGACAAGGGGACAAGGACCCCCTTCAGCTGGGGACAAGGACACCAAGGACCTCTCAGGCTGGGGACAGGGACCCCAACGACCCCAAGGACCCCTTGGGCTGGGGACAAGGAGCCCTCAGTCTGGGGACAGTGAACCCAAGGTCCCCTCAGGCTGGGGACAGGTCCCCCGGTGCCACCACCCCCCCGGTGCCACCACCCCCCGGGCAGGCAGCACCTACCCAAGTGGGTGAAGAGATTCTTCGCCACCTGCAGCAACGCCTGGAGGGGACAAGAGGGGACACTGTGGGCACCCGGGGTGAGGAGGGCAGTGTCACCCGCGGGTGGCCCTGGGGACACCGACCTGGCACTCGCACTTGAGCTTCTGCTCCTTCTGGAAGGCGAGGGTGGAGGTGAGCACGGTGGAGGTGTAACAGAAACAGTGCTGGATCTGCTGCTCGTCACCCGCCGTGAAGCTGGGGACAGCGACACCGGGGACACTCAGACACAGGGACACACCCGTCTGTCCCCCTGCCACCCCTGGGGACAGCGTTGTCACCCTGGGATGGGGACGGGGCTGGGGGAAGGGTGGTGACAGTGGGATGGGGACGGGATTGTCACTGTGGGATGGGGATAGGGATGGGGACAGGATGGTGACTGTGGGATGGGGACAGGATTGTCACTGTGGGATGGGGAGAGGGATGGGGCTGGGGACAGGATGGTGACTGTGGGATGGGGACAGTGCTGAGAGGTGTGTGGGGGACAGGACTGTGAGCATGGGATGGGGACAGTGCTGGGGACAAGACTGTGACTGTGGGATGGGGACAGGATTGTCACCGTGGGATGGTGACAGTGTTGAGCCGTGTTTTGGGGACAGAATTGGGACTGTGGGATGGGGACAGGATTGTCACCATGGGATGGGGATAGGGATGGGGCTGGGGACATGATGGTGACTGTGGGATGGGGACAGGATGGTCACCGTGGGATGGTGGGGACAGTGCTGAGGGCAGGAGGGTGGCCATGGGCTGGGGACAGTGCTGAGCCGTGTGTTGGGGACAGGATTGTTGTCATCACATGCTGGGGACAGTGCTGGGGACAGGATGGTGACAGTGGGATGGGGACGGGATTGTCACCGTGGGATGGGGAGAGGGATGGGGCTGGGGACAGGATGGTGACTGTGGGATGGGGACAGCATTGTCACCGTGGGATGGTGGGGACAGTGCTGAGGGCAGGAGGGTGGCCATGGGATGGGGACAGTGCTGAGCCACGTGGTAGGGACAGGATTGTCACCATGGGATGGGGACAGTGCTGAGCCGTGTGTTGGGGACAGGATTGTTGTCACCACATGCTGTGGACAGTGCTGGGGACAGGATGGTGACCATGGGATGGGGACAGGATTGTCACTGTGGGATGGGGACAGGATTGTGACCGTGGGATGTGGATGGTGCTGGGGGCAGGATGGTGACAATGGGATGGGGACAGTGCTGAGCTGTGTGTTGGGGACAAGATTATTGTCACCATGTGCTGGGGACAGTGCTGGGGACAGCAGTGAGGGACAGGATTGTGACCGTGGTATGGGGACGATGCTGAACCACGTGGTAGGGACAGGATTGTCACCGTGGGATGGGGACAGTGCTGAGCCGTGTGTTGGGGACAGGATGGTCATCATGGGATGGGGACAGTGTTGGGGACAGGATGGTGACAGTGGGATGGGGACAGGATTGTGACCATGGGATGGGGACAGCATTGTCACCATGGGCTGAGCCGTGTGTTGGGGACAGGATTGTCACCACATGCTGGGGACAGTGATGGGGACAGGATGGTGACCGTGGGATGGGGACAGGATTGTCACTGTGGGATGGGGACAGTGCTGAGCCACGTGGTAGGGACAGGATTGTCACCACATGCTGGGGACAGTGCTGGGGACAGGATGGTGACTGTGGGATGGGGATAGGGATGGGGCTGGGGACAGGATTGTCACCATGGGATGGGGACAGTGCTGAGCCGTGTGTTGGGGACAGGATTGTTGTCACCACATGCTGGGGACAGTGCTGGGGACAGGATGGTGACCATGGGATGGGGACAGGATTGTCACCACATGCTGGGGACAGGATGATGACCATGGGATGGGGATGGTGCTGGGGACAGTAGTGAGGGACAGGATGGTAACCGTGGGATGGGGACAGGATTGTCACTGTGGGATGGGGATAGGGATGGGGCTGGGGACAGGATGGTGACAGTGGGATGGGGACAGTGCTGAGCCGTGTGTTGGGGACAGGATTGTCACTGTGGGATGGGGACAGTTCTGGGGACAGTAGTGAGGGACAGGGTTGGGACCATGGGATGGGGATGGTGCTGGGGACAGGATGGTGACCATGGGATGGGGACAGTATTGTGACCATGGGACGGGGACAGGATTGTCACCGTGGGCTGGGGACAGTGCTGAGCCATGTGTTGGGGACAGGATTGTCACCATGTGCTGGGGACAGTGCTGGGGACAGGATTGTGACCGTGAGATGCGGATGGTGCTGGGGGCAGGATGGTGACAGTGGGATGGGGACAGTGCTGAGCCACGTGGTAGGGACAGGATTGTGACCGTGGTTTGGAGTTGGTGCTGGTGACAGGACTGTGACAGAATTGTCACCACACCCTGGGGACAACAGTGAGGGACAGGAGGGTGACCATGTGCTGGGGACAGTGCTGAGCCACGTGCTGGGGACAGGATCATGCCACATGCTGGGGACAGCGCTGGGTCAGACGCTGGGGACAGGAGCATGACGTTTTGGGGACAGGATCATGACGTTTTGGGGACAGGAGCATGACGTTTTGGGGACAGTGCTGTGTCTGCCTGCAGGGGACAGGATCCTGCCAGGGGACAGAGTTGTGTCCATGAGGGGTGGGGACAGGACTGTGACTGTGTTTTGGGGACAGGACATTGCCACACGCTGGGGACACTGCTGTGCCTGTGAGCTGGAGGACAAGGTCATCCCCATGGGCTGGGGACAGGATTGTCACCACGTGCTGGGGACACTGCTGGGGACAGAAGTGAGGGACAGAAGTGTGACCACGGGCTGGGGACAGTGCTGGGGACAGGATGGTGACCATAGGATAGGGACAGAGTTGTCACCATGTGCTGGGGGCAGGATGGTGGCCATAGGCTGGGGACAGTGGTGGGGACAGAATTGTCACCATGTGCTGGGGACAGGATGGTGGCCATAGGCTGGGGACAGTGCTGGGGACAGTGACCATGGGCTGGGGACAGTGGTGGGGACAGGACGGTGACATTGGGATGGGGACAGCATTGTCACCATGGGCTGGGGACGGTGCTGAGAGGTGTGTTGGGGACAGGATGGTGACCAAGGTTTGGGGATGGGGTCAGGATGGTGCCCATGGGCTGGGGACAGTGCTGGGGACAGGATGGTGGCCATGGGCTGGGGACAGGATGGTGGCCATGGGTTGGGGACATGATGGTGGCCATGGGTTGGGGACAGTGTGGGGGACAGGATGGTGGCCATGGGATGGGGTCAGGATGGTGGCCATGGGATGGGGACAGTGTTAGGGACAGGATGGTGGCCATGGGATGGGGACATGATGGTGGCCATGGGTTGGGGACAGTGTTGGGGACAGGATGGTGGCCATGGGCTGGGGACATGATGGTGGCCATGGGTTGGGGACAGTGCTGGGGACAGGATGGTGACCATGGGCTGGGGACAGTGACCATGGGCTGGGGACAGTGGTGGGGACAGGACGGTGACCATGGGATGGGGACAGCATTGTCACCATGGGCTGGGGACGGTGCTGAGAGGTGTGTTGGGGACAGGATGGTGACCAAGGTTTGGGGATGGGGTCAGGATGGTGACCATGGGCTGGGGACAGTGCTGGGGACAGGATGGTGGCCATGGGATGGGGACATGATGGTGGCCATGGGTTGGGAACAGTGTTGGGGACAGGATGGTGGCCATGGGCTGGGGACAGGATGGTGGCCATGGGCTGGGGACAGTGTTGGGGACAGGACGGTGGCCATGGGATGGGGACAGGATGGTGGCCATGGGTTGGGGACAGGATGGTGGCCATGGGATGGGGACAGGATGGTGGCCATGGGTTGGGGACATGATGGTGGCCATGGGTTGGGGACAGTGTTGGGGACAGGACGGTGGCCATGGGATGGGGACAGGATGGTGGCCATGTGTTGGGGACAGGACGGTGGCCATGTGTTGGGGACAGGATGATGACCATGGTTTGGGGATGGGGATGGGGACAGGATGGTGACCATGGGCTGGGGACAGTGTTGTGGACAGTGACCACGTGCTGGGGACAGTGCCCGGTGCTGTGTCCCCCCCTCTCACCTCTCCCCACTCAGCTTGTTGAAGGCACAGGCCAATGCCACCACCTGGGAGGTGGCCCGGCTGATGACGGGGACACAGAGCATGGAGGTGACCTCACAGCCCAACATGCTGCTCAGCTGCTTGTGCTCCTCCTGCAGGGGGGGACATGGGGGGGGGACACAGAGATCTGAGCTCCTCCAACCCCCCTGTGGTGTCCCCAGGTGTGGGAGGGGACAGTCCCCTGGCACCCACCTCGCTGATGTCCTGCAGGGTGATGGATTTCTTGTCCTCCACCACTTGGCCCAAGCGCCCAAAAGTCAGCTGGGAGGGGGGGGGACACACAAAGGGCTGAGCCCATGGCACCCACTGCCCCCCCCCTTCATCTCCTCCTGTGTCCCCCCCTCCTTGTCACCCCCTCCTTGTCCCCCCCTCCTTGTCACTCCCTCCTTGTCCCCCCCTCCTTGTCACCCCCTCCTTGTCACCCCCTCCTTGTCACTCCCTCCTTGTCCCCCCCTCCTTGTCACCCCCTCCTTGTCACCCCCTCCTTGTCACTCCCTCCTTGTCCCCCCCTCCTTGTCACCCCCTCCTTGTCACCCCCCCCAATTCGTCACCTCCACCCCCGTCTCACCGAGAAGCTGATCTCCTCCTCCAGGACACGGTCCCCAACCACCTGGAAAAGAGGGGATGGGGGTGGCCGAGGGACACCCAGGGACCCCACGGGGGGGTTTGAGGGTGGGTGGGAAGGGGGGGGACAGGGTGGTGGCACCCACCTGGCAGAAGAGCTGGTGGTTGTCCTCAGAGACCAGCAGGAGACAGCAGCAGAAGGATTGGGTCTCCTGCTTCAGCTGGGGGAGGTGGAGGGGTGCTCAGCACCCAAACCTGCACCCACCAACCCCCTGAACCCCCCAGGTCAGGATCTGTCCCTCCCCATGCTCAGGACCCCCCCAAAACCTTTCCCCAGGGGCTGATCAGGTTCACTCTGAACCCTACTGATGGCCACAGGGATTTGTTCACTCTGGAACCTACTGAGGGCTGCTCAGCTCAAGGGGGTTTTTGGGGGAGGAGAGGTGGGATTTTGGGGGGGGATGGGACTTTTGGGGGGGATGGGGGTACAAAAAGAGCATCCCATGGTGCAGGGTGCAGGGGGGGCACCAGGGGGGTGCTGACCACTCACAGAGTTAATGACTTAACCTAACCCTAACCCAAACCCTAACCCTAAACCTGACCCTAACCCTAAACCTAAACCTAACCCATGTCCCCCACACCCCCAGGTCAGGCTCTGTCCCCCCTCAGGCTCAGGACCCCCCAAAAAACCTTTCCCCAGGGGCTGATCAGGTTCACTCTGAACCCTACTGATGGCCACAGGGATTTGTTCACTCTGGAACCTACTGAGGGCTGCTCAGATCAAGGGGGTTTTTGGGGGAGGAGAGGTGGGATTTTGGGGGGGATGGGATTTTATGGGGGGGATGGGGGTACAGACTGAGTCTCCCATGGTGCAGGGGGGTCCCGGGGGGGTGCTGACCACTCACATAGTTGACAACTTTGAGCTGTAGAGAAGCAGCATCCAGGTCGTAGAGCTCTCCTGCAGGAGGGAGGAGAGAGGATGAGGGGCTCAGCACCCCCCGTGTCACCCTCCCTGGGGGTGTCCCCACCCCCCCAGTGTGTGTCCCCCCCCCGTCTCACCGCAGAGCTGGAGGATCTTGGAGTCCAGGGGACTGTAGGTGCTGTCGGGTCCCTTCTCGGGTTTGGCCAAGGAGTCGTGTGAGGAGGTGGTGGAGAGGCTGAGCTGGGGCCAGGGCTGCAGCTTCTGCAGGGCTTGGAGGCGCCGGAAAGCCACCAGGGTCTGGGGGGACAGGGGACAAGGGGAGGTGGCAGCACCCCAGGGGGATGGGTGACAAGGGGGAGGTGGCAGGACCTGGGGGAGAGGTGACAAGGGGGATGTGGGAGGTCCCCAAGGGAGAGGTGACAAGGGGGAGGTGGCAGGACCCCAGGGGATGGGTGACAAGGGGAGGTGGCACAACGTGGGGGAGATGTGACACTGGGGATGTGGCAGGACCCAGGGGAGAGGTGACAAGGGGGAGGTGGCAGGATCCCAGAGGATGTGTGACAAGAGGGAGATGTGGCAGGACCCCAAGGGAGAGGTGACAAGGGGAGGTGGCAGGACCCGGGGACATGTGACAAGGGGGATGTGGCAGGACCCTGAGGAAAGGTGACAAGGGGGAGGTGGCAGGACCCCGGGGCATGTGACAAGGGGGAGGTGGCAGGACCCAGGGGATGTGTGACAAGGGGGAGGTGGCAGGTCCTGGGGGATGTGTGGCAGGTCCCCGAGGGAGATGTGACAAGGGGGATGTGGCAGGCCACTGGGGGATGTGTGACAAGGGGGATGTGGCACAACCTGGGGGAGATGTGACACGGGGGAGGTGGCAGGAGCCAGGGGAGAGGTGACAAAGGGCATGTGGGAGGTCCCCAGAGGATGTGTGACAAGGGGAGGTGGCAGGACCCAAGGGAGAGGTGACAAGGGGGAGGTGGCAGGTCCCCAAGGGATGTGTGACAAGAGGGAGGTGGCAGGACCTGGGGGAGAGGTGACAAGGGGGAGGTGGCAGGTCACTGAGGGACATGTGGCAGGTCCCCAAGGGAGAGGTGACAAGGGGAGATGGCAGGTCCCCAGGGGAGAGGTGACAAGGGGGATGTGGGAGGTCCCCAAGGGAGATGTGACAAGGGGGAGGTGGCAGGACCTGGGGGACAAGTGACAAGGGGGATGTGGCAGGACCCAGGGGATGTGTGACACGGGGGATGTGGCAGGTCCCCAGGGGATGTGTGACACTAGGTATGTCCCCAGCCAGCACCACGTCCCCTGGTGCCACCAGGGTCACTCACGTGTCTCTCCAGAGCACGCAGGTTCTGCTCATCCGTGTCACTCAGCTGCCCACATTGTACCTGGGGGAGGATGGAGGGGGGGCTGTGAGGACACTGGTGACAAGTCCCCTGTCCCCTGTCCCCCCCGAGCCTGCCCCGTGTCCCCACGCTCACCAGGATGGCACAGACCACGGCTCCACTCTCCGGGTCCACCAGTGGGATGAGGAGCACTGGGAGGTGAGAGAAGATCCCCGGGGGAAGGTGGGGGCTGTGGCACTGACCCCTCAGGGGGTGTCCCCACATTGTCCCTCTTGGTCACCCACCCCCCACATCCCCTCCAGACCCTCCTGCCTTCCAGCCAGGGAATCACGGAATGGTTTGGAGTGGAAGGAACCTTGGAAGTACAACCCACAGCTCCATCCCCCCATCCCTCCTTCCCTCCATCTCCCATCCATCCATCCCTCCATCCCCCCATCCCTTCTTCCCTCCATCCCCCCATCCCTCCTTCCCTCCATCCCTCCCTCCCTCCATCCCTCCATCCATCCATCCCTTCCTCCTTCTCTCCATCCATCCCTCCATCCCTCCCTCCATCCCCCCATCCCTCCTTCCCTCCATCCCTCCCTCCCTCCATCCATCCATCCATCCATCCCTTCCTCCTTCTCTCCATCCATCCCTTCATCCATCCATCCATCCATCCATCCATCCATCCATCCATCCATCCATCCATCCATCCCCCCATCCCTCCATCCCTCCCTCCCTTCCTCCCTCCATCCCTCCCTCCATCCCCCATCCCTCTCTCTCTCCCCATCCCTCCATCCCTCTCTCCCTCTCTCCATCCCTCCCTCTCCCCCCATCCCACTCCCCCATTCCCGGTTCCCACCTTGTGTCCCAGGTTCCAGAGGTGCCCTCAGCCCCTCCAGGTTCTGTGCTGGGAGCTCCGCCGGGAGCAGCCCCCGGCACTGCAACCGCTGCTGCCGCTGCACCGCGTCCCTGCGGGGGGGACAGGGATGGGGACGGGGATGGGGACAGGGAGAGGGACAGGGAGAGGGAGAGGGATGGGGAGAGGGAGAGGGATGGGGACAGGCAGAGGGACAGGGATGGGGACAAGGACAGGGACGGGGATAGGGACAGGGACAGGGACAGGGATGGGGATGGGAATGGAGATGGGGAAAGGGATAGGGACAGGGATGGGGACAGGGAGAGGGATGGGGACAGGGACGGGGACAGGGAGAGGGACAGGGATGGGGACAAGGACAGGGACAGGGAGAGGGAGAGGGATGGGGACAGGGACAGGGATGGGGACAGGGATGGGGACAGGGAGAGGGATAGAGATGGGGACAGGGAGAGGGATAGGGATGGGGAGAGGGATGGGGACGGGGACAGGGATGGGGACAGGGAGAGGGATGGGGACAGGGATAGGAACGGGGATGGGGACAAGGACAGGGAGAGGGACAGGGATGGGGACAAGGACAGGAACAGGGAGAGGGAATGGGGACAGGGATGGGGACGGGGATAGGGACAGGGAGAGGGATGGGGACAGGGACGGGGACAGGGATGGGGACAGGGACAGGGGCGGAGACGGGGACAGGGATGGGGAGAGGGACAGGGAGGGGGACGGGGATGGGGATGGGGATGGGGATGGGGATGGGGACACCCTGAGCCACCAGACGGGGGACCCCAGAGCTCCCGAGCAGGGACACCCCGGGCAGGGCGCTGGGTGCTCAGGGGGACACACACCGGGACACCAGGGCTGCACACAACAGCCGGGCACACGGGGCCCTCTGCACACGCATGTGCACACCTGTGTGTGTGTGTGTCCCTGTGCACACCTGTGTATGTGTGTGTCCCTGTGCACACCTCTGTGTGTCCCTGTGCACACATACAATGGACACACGTGTGTCCCTGTGCATGTGTCTTTGTGCGTGTGTGTTGTCCCTGTGCACACCTCTGTGTGTCCCTGTTCACATCTCTGTCCCTGTGCACACGAGTCCTTTTGCACGTCTATCTTTGTGCCTGTGTGCGCCCCTGTGCACGTGTGTGTGTCCCCTGTGCACATCTGTGTGTGTGTCCCCTGTGCACGTGTGTGTGCCCCCTGTGCACGTGTGTGTGTCCCCTGTGCACGTGTGTGTGCCCCCTGTGCACGTGTGTGTGTCCCCTGTGCACGTGTGTGTGCCCCCTGTGCACATCTGTGTGTCCCCTGTGCACATCTGTGTGTGCCCCCTGTGCACGTGTGTGTGTCCCCTGCACGCACATCCCCAGCATCCACACAGCACCTGTGCACACATACGTGTTCCTGTGCACACATACGTGTTCCTGTGCACACATGTTCCTGTGCACACACACGTGTCCATGCACATGCTCTGCCACACCAGTGCCCATCTCCCAGGGACAGGGACAAGGATGAAAATGGGGATGGGGACAGGGATGGGGACAAAGAGGATGATGGGGACAGGGATGGGGACAGGGATGGGGACAGGGATGGGGACAAAGAGGACGATGGGGACAGGGATGGGGATGGGGACAGGGATGGGGACAAAGAGGACGATGGGGACAGGGATGGGGACAGGGATGGGGACAGGGACAAAGGTGAGGATGGCAACAGGGACAGGGACAAGGACAGGGATGAAGATGAGGATGGGGACGGGGATGGGGACAGGGATGGGGACGGGGTCAGTTCATCCCCAGAGCCCTGTGTGGAGGGGCTGTGGCTGCGTTTTGGGGTGGGGGACACACACACACACAGAGCCCCTGGGAATCCTCGTGCCCTCCTTGGCCACCCCAGCTCACACGCGTGTGCCAGCACCCACCCCAGCTCACACGCGTGTGCAGACACACGGGGGGGTTGGGGGGGACTCGGGGCTCACCTGAGCTTGCCCTGGGGGGGCAGTTGGTGGGGGGGCTCCTCACAGCTCAGCCGGGTTTCCCCATCCAGCAGGTAGATGTAGAGGTGCTCCTGGGGGGACACAGAGCATTGGGGGACAGGGACACCCCTGGAACCCCCAGACCCACTCAGGGTCACCCAGGTCCTCTGTCCCCCCTCTCAGACCCCCCCTTGCATCACCCCACAGACCCCCCCAAACCCACTGAAGGGCACCAAGGTCTCTGTCCCCCCAAACCCACCATGGGGTCACCATGGCCTCCTGTGTCCCCCCCAAACCCACCGTGGGGTCCTCGGGTCCTTGTGTGTCCCCCAGAGCCACCACGGGGTCACCATGGCATTGAGTGTCCCCCCTTGGACCCCCCAAAATCCACCACGGGCTCACCAAGACCTTTTGTGACCCCCAAACCCACCGTGGTGTCACCGTGACCTTGGGTGTCCCCCCTGGACCCCCCAAAACCCACCATGGGGTCACCAAGGTCTTGTGTGTCCCCAAAACCCACCACGGGGTCCCCATGACCCTGAGTGTCCCCCCTGAGCCCCCCACCCTGTTCCCCCCTCCCTGCCTCAGTTTCCCCACTGGGCTTTCCCCACGGGGCACGTGGGCACACGCGTGTGAGCAGCCACACATGACCATGGACACGCGTGCACACGCATACAGGGAAATAAACACCCGTGGCCACCCACAGCCGTGCACAGACACGTGTGCACGTGACACACGTGCATAAACACAGACGTGTGTGCATAAACGTGTACACACGCGTGTGCACAAACACGTGTGCAGCCCCACACATGTATGAGAACACACGTGCACCCGTGTACAAACATGCACAAACACACACGTGTGCGCAGGCACACGGAGGGACACGGCCACAAACACGCGTGCACGCGTGACACGTGGGCACAAACACACGTGCAGATGCTCACGTGTGCACAAACACGGGTACACACACGTGCAGGCACACGTGACACACGGATGTAAACACACGTGCAGCCCCACACGTGTGAGCACACGCGTGTGAACACACAGCCGTGTCCCTAAGCACACGTGCAGCCCCACACGTGTTGCACACCCACGTGTCCCCAGCCCCACTCCCGGTGTCCCCAGGGTCCCCACTTGGTCCTTGTCCTGGTGGCCACAGCTCTGGCTCCCCGTGGGACCCCGGGGCCACCACCAGCCCCCTGGGGCCACCACCAGCATCAGGGTCACCATCACCTCAGGGACACACCCACGATGTCCCCACAATGTCCCCACGATGTCCCCACGATGTCCCCACAGCCCCACGATGTCCCCACAGTGTCCCAATGCCCCCGTGATGTCCCCACGTCCCTGATGTCCCAACATCCCCATGATGTCCCCACGATGTCCCCACACACCCACGATGTCCCCACATCCCCATGATGTCCCAACGTCCCCACGATGTCCCCATGCCCCTGTGATGTCCCAATGTCCCCACGATGTCCCCATGTCCCCATATCCCCACCATGTCCCAATGTCCAACGTCCCCACGATGTCCCCATGCTGTCCCCATGTCCCCATGCTGTCCCTGTGTCCCTCTGTTGTCCCTGTGCCATCCCCATGTCCCCATGCTGTCCCCATGATGTCCCCATGCTGTCCCCATACCCACCACTCGAGATGTCCCCATGTCCCAGTGTCCCCATGCTGTCCCCGTGCTGTCCCCGTACCCACCACTCCGGGCAGGATTGTCCACATGTCCCCATGTCCCCCTGCTGTCCCCATGTCCCCGTGTGCCCCCATGTCCCCACACCCACCACTCAGGGATTGTCCCCATGTCCCCCTGCTGTCCCCGTGTCCCCGTGCTGTCCCCACGTCCCCATGCTGTCCCCATGTCCCCATGTCCCCATGCTGTCCCCATGTCCCCCTGCTGTCCCCCTGCTGTCCCCATATCCCCACCAGCTGTCCCCATGTCCCCACACCCACCACTCGGGCAGGATTGTCCCCATGTCCCCACGTCCCCCTGCTGTCCCCATGTCCCCACGTCCCCGTGCTGTCCCCATGTCCCCATGCTGTCCCCATGTCCCCCTGCTGTCCCCATGTCCCCGTGCCCCCATGTCCCCATGCTGTCCCCATGTCCCCACACCCACCACTCAGAGCAGGAATGTCCCCATGTCCCTCTGCTGTCCCCATGTCCCCATGCTGTCCCCATGTCCCCATGCTGTCCCCGTGCTGTCCCCAAGTCCCCGTACCCACCACTCGGGGCAGGATTGTCCCCATGTCCCCATGCTGTCCCCACGTCCCCATGCTGTCCACATGTCCCCATGTCCCCATGCTGTCCCCGTGTCCCCCTACCCACCACTCGGGGCAGGATTGTCCCCGTGTCCCCGTGCTGTCCCCGTACGCACCACTCGGGGCAGGACTGTCCCCATGTCCCTATGCCCCCCCATGTCCCCATGTCCCCCTGCTGTCCCCGTGCTGTCCCCATGCTGTCCCCATGTCCCCACACCCACCACTCTGGGCAGGATTGTCCCCGTGTCCCCATGTCCCCGTGTCCCCATGTCCCCATGTCCCCGTACCCACCACTCTGGGCAGGACAGTCCCCATGTCCCCATGTCCCCATGTCCCCATGTCCCCGTACCCACCACTCTGGGCAGGACAGTCCCCATGTCCCCATGTCCCCACACCCACCCTCTGGGCACAGTCCCCATGTCCCCATGTCCCCATGTCCCCATGTCCCCACACCCACCACTCTGGGCAGGACAGTCCCCATGTCCCCATGTCCCCATGCTGTCCCCATGTCCCCGTACCCACCACTCGGGGCAGGACAGTCCCCAGCCCCCTGCGCAGCGCGTTCCTCAGCCCCGCGGTGTCGATGGCAGCGCCCAAACCCAGCAGCGCGTCCTGAGGAGAGAGCAGAGCCCGGGCAGGGGGGGTCACGGCCACCACCCGGCCCCAACGGCCCCAGTGTCCCCAGGGGAGTCCCCAGAGTCCCCAGGAGAGTGCCCAGAGTGCCCAGAGTGCCCACAGTCCCCAACGTCCCCAAAGTCCCCAAAGTCCCCAGAGTCCCCAAAGTCCCCAAGAGTCCCCAATGTCCCCAAAGTCCCCAAAGTCCCCAAGAGTCCCCAAAGTCCCCAAAGTCCCCAAAGTCCCCAAAGTCCCCAGAGTCCCCAATGTCCCCAAAGTCCCCAGAGTCCTCAAAGTCCCCAGAGTCCCCAAAGTCCCCAACGTCCCCAAAGTCCCCAGAGTCCCCAACGTCCCCAAAGTCCCCAAAGTCCCCAGAGTCCCCAAAGTCCCCTAGAGTCCCCAGAGTCCCCAAAGTCCCCACAGTCCCCAAAGCCCCCAGAGTCCCCAGAGTCCCCAGAGTCCCCAAGAGTCCCCAAAGTCCCCAGAGTCCCAAATGTCCCCAAAGTCCCCAAAGCCCCCAAAGTCCCCAAAGTCCCCAAAGTCCCCAAGAGTCCCCAAAGTCCCCAAACTCCCAGAGTCCCCAAAGTCCCCAAAGTCCCCAAAGTCCCCAGAGTCCCCAAAGTCCCCAAAGTCCCCAAGAGTCCCCAAAGTCCCCAAAGTCCCCAAGTCCCCAAGAGTCCCCAAAGTCCCCAGAGTCCCCAAGAGTCCCCAGAGTCCCCAGAGTCCCCAAAGTCCCCAAGAGTCCCCAGAGTCCCCAGACTCCCAGAGTCCCCAAAGTCCCCAAAGTCCCCAAAGTCCCCAAAGTCCCCAAAGTCCCCAAGAATCTCCAAAGTCCCCAAGAGTCCCCAAAGTCCCCAATGTCCCCAAAGTCCCCAAAGTCCCCAAAGTCCCCAAAGTCCCCAAAGTCCCCAAAGTCCCCAAAGTCCCCAGAGTCCCCAAAGTCCCCAACGTCCCCAGAGTCCCCAAAGTCCCCAAAGTCCCCAAAGTCCCCAAGAGTCCCCAAAGTCCCCAAAGTCCCCAAAGTCCCCAAAGTCCCCAAAGTCCCCAAAGTCCCCAGAGTCCCCAAAGTCCCCAAAGTCCCCAATGTCCCCAATGTCCCCAAGAGTCCCCAAAGTCCCCACAGTCCCCAGAGTCCCCAAAGTCCCCAAAGTCCCCAAAGTCCCCAGTCCCCAAAGTCCCCAGAGTCCCCAAAGTCCCCAAAGTCCCCAAAGTCCCCAGAGTCCCCAAAGTCCCCAAAGTCCCCAAAGTCCCCAGAGTCCCCAAAGTCCCCAGAGTCCCCAAAGTCCCCAAAGTCCCCAAGGGGTCCCCAAGAGTCCCCAAAGTCCCCAGAGTCCCCAAGAGTCCCCGAAGTCCCCAGAGTCCCAAATGTCCCCAACGTCCCCAAAGTCCCCAATGTCCCCAAAGTCCCCAGAGCCCCCAGAGTCCCCGAAGTCCCCAGAGACCCCAAAGTCCCCAGAGTCCCTAAAGTCCCCAAAGTCCCCAAGGGGTCCCCAAGAGTCCCCAAAGTCCCCAGAGTCCCCAAGAGTCCCCGAAGTCCTCAAAGTCCCCAAAGTCCCCAAGCCCCCAGAGTCCGCAACGTCCCAGTGTCCCCAAAGTCCCCAGTGTCCCCACAGTCCCCAAAGTCCTCAAAGTCCCCAGAGTCCCCGTGGCCACCATCCCCTGGCCACCACCTCCCCGGCCCGGCTGCTTTTTGGGGTCAGATCTGGGGGTTTGGGGGCAATGGGAGCGGGAGAGGCCGGAGGGGTGGGGGGGTACTGGGAGCACTGGGAGGCACGGGGGGGGGGGGAGGTCGCCAAGGAGCCCAGGTGGCCAGGAGGTGGCCTTAGAAGCCACGGAAATGTCCCCACAAGCCACGCTGGCATGAGCCACAGAGGTGTCAGCACTAGCCACGGCAAGGCCAGTGCTAGCCACATGGGCTCTAGCCATGGAGAGGTCAGTGCTAGCCACACGGGCTCTAGCCATGGAGAGGTCAGTGCTAGCCACATGGGCACTAGCCATGGAGAGGTCAGTGCTAGCCACATGGGCACTAGCCACGGAGAGGTCAGTGCTAGCCACATGGGCACTAGCCACAGCAAGGTCAGTGCTAGCCATGAATGACACGAGCCACAGAGACACCCGTGCTAGCCACACAGACACGAGCCACAGCGAGGCCATCATTAGCCACACAGACACGAGCCCACAAGCCACAGCAAGGTTGGTGCTGGCCACAGCAGCACGAGCCACAGAGCCACCAGCACTAGCCACACCAACACGAGCCACAGCAAGGTTGGCAGTAGCCACACTGGCACTGGCCACACAGACATCAACAGTAGCCACACCAGCACGAGCCCCACTGCTGGTTCCACAGCAGCTCCTGCACCAGCCGTGCCTCTACTAGCCATGGCCCTCCCAGTGCTTGCCACACCAAGACCTTCACTAGCCATGGCACCCTCAGGACTGGCCACTGCAACGCCTGCAGTAGCCACACCAGTGTCTGCACTAGCCAGGTCAGTGTCTGCACTAGCCACATCGCTGCCAGTGCTGGTCAAGACACTCCCAGTACCAGCCCCACCAACACCTGCACTAGCCACACCAGTACCTGCACTAGCCACACCAGTACCTGTACTAGCCACACCAGTACCTGCACTAGCCACGCCACACCCAGTGCTAGCCAGACCACCCCCAGTGCAAGCCACGCCACTAACTGCACTAGCCACACCACACCTGGTGCTAGCCACACCACTAACTTCTCTAGCCACACCACACCCGGTGCTAGCCAGACCACTAACTGCACTAGCCACACCATGCCCAGTGCTGGCCACACCACCCCCACTGCTAGCCACACCACTCCCTGCACTAGCCACCTCACTCCCTGCACTAGCCACCCCAACACCTTCACTAGCCACACGGGTGCCGGTCCCTTTCCTCCCCCCAGGCATTTGCTGCCTGGCTCCCAACTCCATCCCCGGGGCCACCTGGGGCTCTGTCCCTGACCCTGCTCCCTGGGGACCCCCGGCAGGGTCCGTGTACCCTCCCCTGGGGACATTCCAGGGGGTCCCCGGGGGGTCCCAGGGGGTTCCAGGGAATCCCAGGGGGTTCCAGGGGGTCCCAGGGGGTTCCAGGGGATTTCAGGGGGTTCCAGGGGGTCCCAGGGGGTTCCAGGGGGTTCCAGGGGGTTCCAGGGGGTTCTCAGGGGATTCCGGGGGATTCCAGGGGGTTCCAGGGGGTTGCAGGGGATTTCAGGGGGTTCCAGGGATTTCAGGGGGTCCCAGGAGGTCCCAGGGGGTTGCAGGGGGTTCCAGGGGATTTCAGGGGGTTCCAGGGATTCCAGGGGGTCCCAGGGGTTCCGGGGGTCCCGGGGGTTCCATCCAGCAGCAGCAGGCAGTGGCTCTGGCTGTTATCCCAACAGGGCCGCAGCTCCAGTCCCTACACACACTGGAGACACGAGCACTGTAGAATACAGCCAGGCCTGGCACGGACAGCATGGCCTCTGTCTGTCCCCTGTCCCTCTGTCCCCTGTCCCTCTGTCCCTTTCTGTCCCTCTGTCCATCCTCTCTCCCTCTGTCCCCTGTCCCTCTGTCCCCTCCTGTCCCTCTGTCCCTTCTTGTCCCTCTGTCCCTTCTTGTCCCTCTGTCCCCTCCTGTCCCTCTGTCCCTTCTTGTCCCTCTGTCCCCTCCTGTCCCTCTGTCCCCCGTCTCTCTGTCCCTTCTTGTCCCTCTGTCCCTTCTTGTCCCTCTGTCCCCTGTCCCTCTGTCCCTTCTGTCCCTCTGTCTTCTCCTGTCCCTCTGTCCCTTTCTGTCCCTCTGTCCATCCCCTGTCCCTCTGTTGCCTCCTGTCCCTCTGTCTGTCCCCCGCCCCTCTGTCCCTTCTTGTCCCTCTGTCCATCCCCTCTCCCTCTGTCGCCTGTCTGTCCTGTCCCTGTCCTGTCTGTCTCTCTGTCCCCTCCTGTCTGTCCCTCTGTCCCTTCCTGTCCCTCTGTCCCCTCCTGTCCCTCCGTCCCTTCCTGTCCCTCTGTCCCTGTGTCCATCCCCTTTCCCTCTGTCCCCTCCTCTCTGTCCCTCTGTCCCCTCCTGTCCCTCTGTCTGTCCCATGCCTCTCAGGCTGTCCCTTCCTGTCCTCTGTCCCCTCTTGTCCCTCTGTCCCCTCCTGTCCCTCGGGCTGTCCCCCATCCCTCTGTCCATCCCCTGTCCCTCTGTCTGTCCCCTTTCCCTCTGTCCCTTCTTGTCCCTCTGTCCCCCGTCCCTCTGTCCCTTTTTGTCCCTCTATCCATCCCCTCTCCCTCTGTCCCCTCCTGCCCCTCGGGCTGTCCCCTGTCCCTCTGTCCCTTCTGTCCCTCTGTCCCCTCCTGGCCCTCTGTCTGTCCCCTGCCTCTCGAGCTGTCCCCTCCTGGCCCTTCTCTCCCTCTGTCCCTTTTTGTCCCTCTGTCCATCCCCTGTCCCTCTGTCACCTCCTGTCCCCCTGTTTGTCCCCTTTGCCTCTGTCCCCTCCTGTCCCTCTGTCCCTTCCTCTCCCTCTGTTTGTCCCCTCTCCCTCTGTCCCTTTTTCTCCCTCTGTCCCTTTTTGTCCCTCTGTCCCTTCCTGTCCCTGTCTGTCCTCTCTCCCTCTGTTTGTCCCCTCCTGTCCCTCTGTCCCCTTTTGTCCCTCTGTCCCCTCTCCCTCTGTTTGTCCCCTCTCCCTCTGTCCCTTTTTCTCCCTCTGTCCCCTTTTGTCCCTCTGTCCCTTCCTGTCCCTGTCTGTCCCCTCTCCCTCTGTCCCTTCCTGTCCCTCTGTCCCCTTTTGTCCCCCTGTCCCCCTTCGGGGTGGCTCAGCAAGGCCAGGATGGGGCAGAATCCCGGTGGGATCCCTCCCCTCTCCCCCCCCCTGCCCCACCCCGGGATTTGTTGGGGGGATGGGTCGGGGGTGGGGATGAGGGGGGGGTGGGAGCTCTAATGGGGTGGGGGCTTTAATGGGGTGGGAGCTCTAATGGGGGGGGGGCTTTAATGGGGTGGGGGCTTTAATGGGGTGGAGGCTTTAATGGGGTGGGAGCTCTAATGGGGTGGGAGCTCTAATGGGGTGGGGGCTTTAATGGGGTGGGGGCTTTAATGGGGTGGGAGCTCTAATGGGGTGGGGGCTTTAATGGGGTGGGGGCTTTAATGGGGTGGGGGCTGCGGGAGCGGCCCCAGAGAGGGGGTGGGGGGAGGAGATGGAAAAAAAAGTCCTGGAGGGGGGAGGGGGATCTGGGATGGAGAGAGAGCATCCCAGTTATCCCACTGATCCCACACATCCCACACATCCCAATCATCCCAATCATCCCACACATCCCACACATCCCACACATCCCACTGATCCCACACATCCCACTCATCCCATACATCCCACACATCCCAATTATCCCACTGATCCCACTGATCCCAACTCCCACACATCCCACTCATCCCACTCATCCCACTGATCCCATACATCCCATTAATCCAACACATCCCAATCATCCCACTGATCCCACTGGTCCCACACATCCCACTTCTCCCACTCTTCACACACATCCCACTGATCCCACACATCCCAATCATCCCACTTATCCCACACATCCCATCATCCCACCCATCCCACTGATCCCACTGATCCCACTCATCCCAATCATCCCACTGATCCCACCCATCCCACTGATCCCACAGATCCCAATCATCCCACTGATCCCACTGATCCCACTCAAACCATTCATTCCCTGTTCATCCCATTCATCCCTCTCATCCTATTCTTCCCACCCACCCCTCACACCCCACTCATCCCACTTCTCCCACTCATCCCACTCAACCCATTCTCCCACTCATCCCTCTCATTCCATTTATCCCACTCATCCCATTCATCCCACTCATGGTCCTCATCCCACTATCCCACTTCTCCCACTCATCCCACTCATCCCATTCATCCTCCTCACCCCACTGATCCCACTGATCCCACTGATCCTTCTCATCCCCCTAATCCCACTCAGCCCATCCCTCCATCCTTCTCTTCCCACCCATCCCGCTCATCCCACTCGTGCCCTTCATCCCTCTCACCCCACCGCCCCACTCATCCCACTCATCCCACTCATCCCACTCATCCCACTCACCCATTTTCCCACTTTTCCCACTCATCCCACTATTCCCACCTGTCCCACTCATCCCATTCATTACATTAAGTCCATTTATCCTGCTCACCCCACTAATTCCACTCACCCCACTAATCCCACTCATCCTGTTCATTCATCCCACTTCTCCCACCCACCCCATTCACCCTACAAATCCCACTCATCCCACTCATCCCACTCATCCCACTCAACCTGTTCATCCCACTCATCCCACTTCTCCTGCTCATCCCTCTCATCCCTCCCACCCCACTCTCCTCACTCATCCCACTCATCACTCCCAACTCCCAGGCTGAGGATTCCTGGGATGAATCCCACAGCCCAGATGGATCCACAGCACCCATGGGTGCTGGGAACCCAACTCCCAGGCTGAGGATTCCTGGGATAAATCCCATCCCACAGCCTGGGTGGATCCACAGCACCCATGGGTGCTGGGAACCCAGTTCCCAAGCTGAGGATTCCTGGGATGAATCCCACAGCCCAGATGGATCCACAGCACCCATGGGTGCTGGGAACTCAATTCCCAGGCTGAGGATGAATCCCACAGCCTGGATGGATCCACAGCACCCATGGGTGCTGATAACCCAGCTCCCAAGCTGAGGATTCCTGGGATGAATCCCATCCCACTGCTCGGATGGATCCACAGCACCCATGGGTGCTGGGAACCCCATTCCCAGGCTGAGGATGAATCCCACAGCCTGGATGGATCCACAGCACCCATGGGTGCTGGGACCCCATTCCCAGACTGAGGATGAATCCCACAGCCCGGAGGGATCCACAGCACCCATGGGTGCTGGGAACCCAACTCCCAGGCTGAGGATTCCTGGGATGAATCCCATCCCACACCCCGGATGGATCCACAGCACCCATGGGTGCTGGTAACCCAGTTCCCAAGCTGAGGATTCCTGGGATGAATCCCACAGCCTGGATGGGTCCACAGCACCCATGGGTGCTGGGAACCTAGCTCCCAAGCTGAGGATTCCTGGGATAAATCCCATCCCACAGCCCGGATGGATCTGCAACACCCATGGGTGCTGGTAACCCAACTCCCAGGCTGGGGATTTCCTGGGATGAATCTCACAGCCCGGATGGATCCACAGCACCCATGGGTGCTGGGAACCCCATTCCCAAGCTGAGGATGAATCCCACAGCCCGGATGGATCCACAGCACCCATGGGTGCTGGGAACTCAATTCCCAGGCTGAGGATGAATCCCACAGCCCAGATGGATCCACAGCACCCATGGGTGCTGGGAACCCCATTCCCAGGCTGAGGATTCCTGGGATGAATCCCATCCCACTGTCCGGATGGATCCACAGCACCCATGGGTGCTGGTAACCCAGTTCCCAGGCTGAGGATGAACCCCACAGCCTGGATGGATCCACAGCACCCATGGGTGCTGGGAACCCCATTCCCAGGCTGAGGATGAATCCCACAGCCTGAACGGATCCACAGCACCCATGGGTGCTGGTTACCCAACTCCCAGGCTGAGGATTCCTGGGATGAATCCCATCCCACAGCCCGGATGGATCCACAGCACCCATGGGTGCTGGTAACCCATTCCCAGGCTGAGGATGAATCCCACAGCCTGGATGGATCCACAGCACCCATGGGTGCTGGTAACCCAATTCCAAGGCTGAGAATGAATCCCACAGCCCAGATGGATCCACAGCACCCATGGGTGCTGATAACCCAGCTCCCAAGCTGAGGATTCCTGGGATAAATCCCATCCTACAGCCTGGATGGATCCACAGCACCCATGGGTGCTGGTAACCCAGTTCCCAAGCTGAGGATTCCTGGGATAAATCCCATCCCACAGCCTGGATGCATCCACAGCACCCATGGGTGCTGGGAACCCAACTCCCAAGCTGAGGATTCCTGGGATGAATCCCACAGCCCGGATGGATCCACAGCACCCATGGGTGCTGGTAACCCAACTCCCAGGCTGCGGATGAATCCCACAGCCTGGATGGACCCACAGCACCCATGGGTGCTGGTAACCCCATTCCCAGGCTGAGGATGGATCCCACATCCCCGATGGATCCCCAGCCCCCTCCCAGCACTTCCCCTTTCCCAGGACCTTCCTCCCCTCCCCACTCCTTTTCCCAGAGGGTCAGGACCCCCCCCTGCGCCCCCCAAATCCCCCCCCCGTTACCCCCAGGGCTGGGTGCCCCCCTTGTCCTCTCTGCACCCCAAAACCAGACAACCCCGGTTCCGGGGGGGGCAACCGAACCTTCTGCAGCCAAGAGACGGAACCGGACTCCATCCCCCCCCCCCCAGATTAATCCCCAGCAGCTGCAAACAACCCCCCCACCCCAAAAACAACCCCCCCACCCCAAAAACAACCCCCACCCCCAAACCCCCCCCCCCCAGCCCTGCCCCAGCAACCTGGCGAGGTTCACAACCTCCCCGAGCTGGGGGGGATTCAGCCCCTGCTCCCCCCCCCCAATCTCCCATCTCCTCCCCAATGTTCCCCCTCCCCGGGGGGCAGCTCCCCCCCCACCTCAGCCCCCCTCTCTCGGTGGTTTCATTCCAACCAAACCCTGGGAATGGGTTGGAGCGGGGAAGCTGCAGGAAGAGGGAGAGGAGGGAGAGTAGGGAAACTGAGGCACGGAGAGGGGAAGGGGGTTGGGGGGGGGGGGAGCTGGGCCCTGGGGGGGGGATGTGGTTGAGGGTCTGGGATCATCCCCCAACCCCCCCTGAGTATCCCAAGGGTCTGGGTGGGGACATGGAGGAAGCTGCCAGGAAATCTGTGGGTGGGGTGGGATGGGGTGGGATGGGATGGGATGGGATGGGATGGGATGGGATGGGATGGGATGGGATGGGATGGAAGGGATGGGATGGGATGGGATGGGAGGATGGGGTGGGATGGGATGGAGGATATGGGGTGGGATGGAGGATGGGATGGAGAGGAGGGGATGGGATGGGATGGGATGAGATGGATGGGATGGAGGAGATGAGGTGGAGGATGGGATGGAGGAGTGGGATGAGATGGGATGGGATGGGATGGATGGGATGGGATGGGATGGGATGGAGTGGGATGGGATGGGATGGGATGGGATGGGATGGGTGGGATGGGTGGGATGGGAGATGGGATGGGATGGGATGGGAAGGGATGGGATGGGATGGGATGGGATGGGATGGAGGGTGGGATGGGATGGGATGGGGTGGATGGGATGGGATGGGGATGGGATGGGATGGGATGGATAGGATGGGGTGGGATGGGATAGAGGATGGGATGGGATGGGATGGGATGGGATGGGATGGGGTGGGATGGGATGGATGGATGGGATGGATGGGATGGGATGGGTGGATGGATGGGATGGGATGGGATGGATTGATGGATAGGGATGGGATGGGATGAGATGGGATGGGATGGGATGGGGTGGATGAGGATGGGATGGGATGGATGGGATGGATTGATGGGATGGGGTGGGATGGGATGGGATGGGATGGGATGGGATGGGATGAGATGAGTGGGATGAGAGGGATGGGATGAAGGGATGGGATGGGATGGGATGGGATGGGATGGGATGGGATGGGATGGGGTGGATGGGATGGGATGGGATGGGATGGGATGGGATGGGATGGGATGGGATGGGATGGGGTGGGGTGGGATGGGATGGGATGGGATGGGATGGGATGGGATGGGATGGGGTGGGGTGGGATGGGATGGGATGGGATGGGATGGGATGGGATGGGATGGGGTGGGATGGATGGGATGGGATGGGATGGGATTGATGGGATGGGAGGGGATGGGATGGGATGGGGTGGGATGGATGAAGAAACGAGGCACCAGCTCCACCTGAACCCATCCAGGATCCCATCCCTGATCCCACCCCTCATCCATCCTCTCCCCGCCTGCCCCCCCCGGGCCTTCTCTCCCAGATCCCATTCCTTTAATCTCATCAGCACCACAACCCCCTGGAACCCGCGCTGGCTCCTTAATGAGCTCACTGCTAATGAGGAGCTAATGAGCGCTGAGGGGCGGGAAAGGCTCCTGGGAGCCCCCAGCTCCCCCCCCGCTCATTTCCCGGGGCTGGGGGGGTTTGGGGGGGGGGTCAGAGCTTGGAACGGGGCCCGGAGCCTCCTGAGCATCCCCCGAGCTGGGGCTGCGGCTTCCGAGAGCTGGGGGAGGAAAATCCCGGGAGGTTTGAGGCCCCCCCGGGCTCCCGCTGCCTCAGTTTCCCCTGGTGCAGGGGGGGCTGTGTGGGAGCGGCTCGGGGGGGACAAAGTGAGAGCGGAGAGTGAGGGGGGGGCACGGGAATCACAGCGGGAACACGGCAGGAGCACAGCGGGGCTCCGGAGGAAGAGCCCTTTGCACGCTCCCCTTTGCACGGGGGATTTGCACGGCGCCGTTTGCAAGGGGCGTTCGCACAGAGCGGTTTGCACGGGGGCGTTTTGCACGGGGTGGTTTGCACGGGTCACTTGCACGGGGTGGTTTGCCCCAGCTGTTTGCACGGGGAGTTTGCACGAGGGCCGTTTGCAGGGAAGGGGCAGCGGCACAGAGCAGTTTGCACGGGGTGGTTTGCACGAGGGCATTTGCACGGAGTGGATTGCACAAAGTGGTTTGCACGGGGAATTGACACGGGGCCCCCTTGTAAGGGGTATTTGCACAGAGCAGTTTGCACGGGGTGGCTTTGCATGGACTGGTGTGCAAAAGCCTTTTGCACAGGGAACTTGCACTGGGGCCATTTGCACGGTGCAGTTTGCACGGGAGAGTTGCACAGGTGCCCTTTGTGGGGCTGTTTGCACGGGGAATTTGCACAAGGGCCATTTGCAAGGGGCAGTGGCACAGAGCAGCTTGCACGGGGTGGTTTGCACGGGGAGGTTTGCACGGGGAGGTTTGCATGGAGAGGTTTGCAAAAGCCTTTTGCACAGGGCATTTGCACGGGGGCCATTTGCACGGAGCATCTGCACAGTGCAGTTTGCACGGGGGATTTGCACAGGCCCCTGTGTGAGGCCGTTTGCACGAGGCATTTGCACAGGGTGTTTTGCATGGGCCATTTGCACGGGGCAGTTTGCACGGAGCCATCTGCACAAGCAATTTGCACAGACCATTTGTATGAACAATTTGCACGGGGTGATTTCCACAGGGCACTTGCACGAGGCAGTTTGCACAAGCAACAAGGCACTTGCATGGGGCAGTTTTCATGGGACATTTGCACAAGGTCATTTGCACAAGCAGTTTGCACGGGGTGATTTCCCCAGGGCATTTGCACAGAGTGGTTTGCACAGTGCAGCCTGCACGAGCAATTTGCACGGGGACATTTGCACGGGACACTTGCACAAGGCTGTTTGCACGGAGGCATTTGCACGAGCCATTTGCACAGATCATGTGCATGGGGCAGTTTGCACAAGCCATTTCCACAGGGCATTTGCACGAGACAGTTTGCACGGGACACTTGCACGGGGCCATGTGCACAAGCAATTTGCACGGGGTGATTTGCACAAACCATTTGCACGGGGCCACGTGCAGGAGCAACTTCCACGGGGTGGTGTGCACAGCCCATTTGCACGAGCAATTTCCACGGGGTGGTTTGCATTGCCCACTTGCACGGGGCCATTTGCACAAGCAATTTGCACAGAGTAGTTTGCACAACGCATTTGCACGGGGCCATGTGCACAAGCAATTTGCACGGGGTGGTTTGCACAACCCATTTGCACAAGCAATTTGCACAGAGCGATTTGCACAGCCCATTTGCACGGGGCCATTTGCACGAGCGATTTCCACGGGGCCGTTTGCACGGGACAATTTTTCCACACCCCACTCCCACGCGGGACACTCCCACGACCACACGAGGCTTTCGAACTGGCCGAGCTGATCTCCCAACCTCCCACCCTTCCCCAAAACCCCAAACCCAACCCCCAAACCCCCAAACCCCCGATCCCGGGAGATGTTCGGGTGCCCCCCACGCACCCCCCATCCCCTTCCCACCCCCCCGCGGAGCTGCGGGCCCAAGGTCAAGGTGACATCCTGTTGATGTCCCTTGTGTCGCGCAGGACACGCGGCGGGGACAGGGACAGGGACAGGGACAGCCCGGGGACTGCTCAAGGATTTCCCGTCCCCAGGAACATCGCGGCCTCCGGGGAACCCAAAATGTCCCCACCCGGCCCGGGACAAAACGGGGGGAAAAGGGCGGGGAGGGGGACACGGGGGGGACACGGGAGGGGGGACGGGGAGGGAGACATGGAGGGGACACGGGGGAGGGAGACACGGGGGGCAGGGCTACACGGGGGTACACGGTGAGGGGACACGGGGGGGACACGGGGAGGGGGACACGGAGGGGACACGGGGAGGGGGATACGGGGAGGGGGACACAGGGGGGACACGGCGGAGGGGGACACGGGGTAGGGGGACACAGGGGGGACACACGGGGAGGGGACACGGGGGGACAGGGGGAGCAGGGGGACACGGGGGGGACACGGGGGGGACACAGGGGAAGGGGGGACACGGGAGAGACACGGGAAGGCAGGGCAGGCAGACACGGGGGGCAGGCAGACACAGGGAGAACACGGGAAGGGGGACACGGGGGGCAGGGGGACACGGGGGAGGGGGACACGGGGAGGGGGACACGGGGGAGGGGGACAGGGGGAGCAGGGGGACACGGGGGGACACGGGGGACAGGGGGACACGGAGGGCAGGGGGACACGGGGGAGACACGGGGGAGGGGGACATAGGGAAGGGGACACGGAGAGGGGGACACGGGAGCAGCAGAGAAATGGCCCCTCCGAGTGACACGGGGACAATGGGTTGTGTTGTCCCCTCCCCCTCGGGACACCCTGGGGACCATGGCGGGGGGGGGAGACAAGGACCCTGCTCAGCTTCGTGTCCCCTGTCCCCAACCCATGTCCCATGGCAGGGAGGGGACAAGGACCCTGCCCAGCCTTTTGTCACTTGTCCCCAACCCATGTCCCATGGCGGGGGGGGGGGACAAGGACCCTGCCCACCCCGTGTCCCCTGTCCCCAAGCCATGTCCCATGGTGGGGAGGGGACAAGGACCCTGCTCAGCTTCGTGTCCCCTGTCCCCAAGTCATGTCCTGTCATGGGGAGGGGACAAGGACCCTGCCCAGCCCCATGTCACTTGTCCCTAACCCATGTCCCATGGCCGGGAGGGGACAAGGACCCTGCTCAGCCCCGTGTCACTTGTCCCTAACCCATGTCCCATGGTGGGGGGGGGAGAAGGACCCTGCTCAGCTTCGTGTCCCCTGTCCCCAACCCATGTCCCATGGCGGGGGGGGGGACAAGGACCCTGCCCACCCCGTGTCCCCTGTCCCCAAGCCATGTCCCATGGCGGGGGGGGGGACAAGGACCCTGCCCACCCCGTGTCCCCTGTCCCCAACCCATGTCCCATGGCCGGGAAGGGACAAGGACCCTGCCCAGCCCCGTGTCACTTGTCCCTAACCCATGTCTCATGGTGGGGGGAGGAACAAAGACCCTGCTCAGCTTCGTGTCCCCTGTCCCCAAGCCATGTCCTGTCATGGGGAGGGGACAAGGACCCTGCCCAGCCCCGTGTCACTTGTCCCCAACCCATGTCCCATGGCAGGGAGGGGACAAGGACCCTGCCCAGCCCCGTGTCACTTGTCCCCAACCCATGTCCCATGGCCGGGAAGGGACAAGGACCCTGCCTAGCCTTTTGTCACTTGTCCCCAACCCATGTCCCATGGTGGGGAGGGGACAAGGACCCTGCCCAGCCCCGTGTCCCCTGTCCCCAAGCCATGTATCATGGTGGAGGAGGGGACAAGGACCCTGCTCATCCTCGTGTCCCCTGTCCCCAAGCCATGTCCTGTCATAGGGAGGGGACAAGGACCCTGCCCAGCCTCGTGTCCCCTGTCCCCAAGCCACGTCCGGTCATGGGGAGGGGACAAGGACCCTGCCCAGCCCCGTGTCCCTTGTCCCCAACAGCCCCAACGCCTCCAGGATGAATTTTAAGGTTTTTTCCCCTTAATTCAGTTTAATTCAGGACTGGATCCCTCGGGACTGGATCCCTCGGGACTGGATCCCTCAGGACTGGATCCCTCAGGACCGGATCCCTCAGGACTGGATCCCTCAGGACTGGATCTCTCAGGACCGGATCCCTCGGGACTGGATCTCTCAGGACCGGATCCCTCGGGACTGGATCCCTCGGGACCGGATCCCTCAGGACTGGATCCCTCAGGACCGGATCCCTCAGGACCGGATCCCTCAGGACCGGATCCCTCAGGACCGGATCCCTCAGGACTGGATCTCTCAGGACCGGATCCCTCGGGACCGGATCCCTCAGGACTGGATCCCTCAGGACTGGATCCCTCAGGACTGGACCCCCCCGGAGCTCCGCTGGGGACATTTGGGGACAAGGCAGGTGGCAGGGAGGGGACCCGGGAGAGATGGGCTGAGGAGCCGTCGCGGTTCCCGCATCCCTTCCCGGAGTTAATGGGATCGGGGGGGGGTTTGGGGGGGTGCTCAGGGACCTCATTGCTCAGGAGCTGGGAAAATTGAATTCCCGGGAATCTGCAGCTCCGGAGGAATTGGATTTGGGAGCTGCGGAGCGGGGCCAGGCCGGGCAGGGGCTGCCAGCAGCGGCTCCCCCAGGGACAGGAAAAATCCTTCAGTTTTCCATCCCAAAAAGGAGCCGGGGGGGTGGGATCCACCTCCTGTTCCCATCAGGACTGGGGGGGGGGGAGTTTGGGGGGGCTGTTACTCCTCTGGGGAAACTGAGGCACGGCCAAGCCCAATGGTTCGCGAGGTTGGGAAGGTTTCCAGCAGCCGGGGGGGAGTTGGGTGCCCCCGACACCTCCCCCCACCCTACGGCACCATCCCCCCCCCCCCCCGTGTCACCTCCCTGCAGAATGTCACAGCCCGGCTCCAAAGACCTGAGGCTTTGGGGGACACTCTGGGGGACATCACCCCCCCTCAGCTCCTCCTTCAGCCTTGGGGGGCACCAGGAGCACCCACACACCCCGTCCTTTATTCCTGGGGTGCACCAGGAGCACCCACATCCCAGGTTCTCTGCTCGGGGGGCACCAGGAGCACCCACACACCGGGTCCTTTATTCTTGGGGTGCACCAGGAGCACCCACACACCCTGTCCTTTATTCCTAGGGTGCACCAGGAGCACCCCCACACCCCGCCCTTTATTCTTGGGGTGCACCAGGAGCACCCACACCCTGGCTCTTCCACCCCTGGGGTGCACCAGGAGCACCCACATCCCAAATCCTCCACCTCTGAGATGCACCACGAGCACCCACACACCGGGTCCTTTATTCTTGGGGTGCACCAGGAGCACCCACCCCCCACTTTCCCCCTGCCCCCCATGCCTGGAGGTGACCTCGCCCCCCCCTCCGATCCCATTGGGCACAAGAGACCCAAACCCCACATCCCAACCCCCCCAAAACCCCAACACCTGGGGACCACTTGGCTGCACCCACCCACCCAGCCCGGGGTGGGGGGTCGTGAGGGTGTGTGGGTGGGGGTCCCTCTGTGTCCCCCGGGTTTGGGTGGGGTGCTGAGGAAGCTCAGCCCTGCCCAGAGCCTCCTGGGCTGCTTTTTCCTCCCCCCCCTTCGTGTTTTATTGCCTCGCTGCTCTGGTTGCGTCCGCCGGAGGAAATTGTCACCGGGACAAACACCGCACACGCCATGTGTGTGTGTGTCCCCCCCCCTCCCCTGTCCCCCTGTGTCCCTCTGTGTCCCCCCTCCCTCCTCCCCCTCCAGCGCCAGCTTTACAGATGGGGAAACTGAGGCAGGAGCCACCCTTGTGTCACCAGCCCGGGGAATAAGGGGGAGAGGGGGATGGAGGAGGGGGGTGATGGGCTCTGCCACCTTCCCCCCCCCCCCCCTCAACCCTCCCAACCCCCCCCCGGGCTCCTTCCTGCTCAGCCAGGCTGCGAACGAGTCCTCAATTAGGGGCTGATTCATGGCCCAGGCCGGGTAATTGCATTGGGGCGGCAGCTGGGAGGAGGAGGAGGAGGAGGAGGAGGCAGCTTCAGCCTCACCCTGGGGGGGCTCGGTCTGGCGGGGGGGTCAATAAACCCCTAAGCTTTCTATACCCCTTCTATACCCCCCCCCAAAGCTCCCCCCTAAGCCTCGGGGCTGGGGGTCCCAAACCCAAGCAGCACCCAGGGTGATGATGGGGGGGGGGAGGTCCTGGAGAATTTAGGGTGCCCCCCACCCCGGGCGTGGCCCTAACCCCCCCCCCCCCAGCTCCTCCTCGGTGTCTCCCCAGCACCCCTCAAGCTGGGGGGCCAGGTTAAAACCATCCCCCCCCCACCCCCCTGCTGGCATTGGGGGGGGAGTTTACACCCCCAGGATTGGGGGGCTCCCTCCTCACCTCGGGGGGTTGGGGGGCTGGGTGCCCCCCCCCCCCCCTCCTAGGACAGGACTGGGATGAAGAAAGGGTCACCAGGACCCCCCTCCCCTCCTCCCAGCTTGCCCAGTAAGGACCCCCCCGTCCTGGTCCTGCACTGGGGACACCTCTGATGTCCCCAACCCCCATCCTGCCCCTCCCTGGGGAGGGGGGGGCTCAGCGCACCCCCCCCCCAATCCTCAGAGCCCCCTCCCCAACCCAGACCACCCCCCGACCCCCCCGGTTTTGTGCACACAGAGGAGGGGGGGGACACACCCACCGAGCCCCCAACCTGGGCACCCACGGGTGCTGGAGACAAGGATCCAGCCCACGGACAGTGAGAGGGTGAAACCCCCCCTGCCCCCCCCCAAGCCGCCCCCTCCCCAAATTGCGTTGGAAGGCGCCAAGAGCACAAAGGACCAAAGGGCTTCCCGGGGGGGGGGGAAGCCTCAAATCCCCCCCCCCCCAAAAAAAAAAAGGTGCGTGGAGGGAGGGGAGAGCTCAGGGGTGATGGGGGGCGGGGGGGGAACCCCCTCCCCAGCCCCCAGCCCCCCCACTTTGGGGACACACTGCCTGCTCCTGCCGTGCCCGGGGGGGCTGCAAGCAAGGGGGAGGGGGGCACAGACAGGGAGTGGGGACCCCAGACCCCCCCCCCCAGCATCATGGGGACCCCCAGACTCAAAGCACCCCCAGACACAAGACCCCCCCTCCAGCCGTGAAGCCACCGCCCCCCCCGGGACCCCAATACCCAGGGGGTGGCAGGGCAGGACAACCCCCCCCACACCCCCCCATTTTATTACCCACCCCCCCACCATCCCCCCCCCTGTCCGGGGGTCTCTTACGCTGTCCTGGAGGGTGCCCATGGCGTGAAACCCCCCCCCCCAAAACTCCCGGTGCGGCAGCGGGATCCGGGACCGGGATCAGGACCGGGATCAGGATCGGGACCGCCCGCCCGGTCCAGCCCATTTCCTCCGGGATCCGCACCCCCCCCCCCCCGCCCTATAACCCCCCCCCCGCCGCCTCCTTCCTGCGTGGTAGGAAGGGGGGGGACACGAAGCCCAGCGTGTCCCCAAGGGGCGGGGAGGGGGTCACACAGCCCCTCCCCAGGGTGGGACACCCCCAGAATTATCCCCCCCAGACCCCCCTCTCCCAGGAGCCACCGAACCCGGGGGGGGGGCAGGGGGGGGTTTGTCTCATCCTGCAGCCGGGACCCCCATCCCCACCATCTCCGTGCCTCAGTTTCCCCACTGGCCAAGAACTCGGTCCCGGGGGTGAGGGGCTGGAAGCCCCCCACGAGAAGGGGGGGAATGAGGGAGGAACCCACCCACCCCCCACCCCCGACCTCTCAAAGAGCCCGAACCCCGGGTGGGGGTCCCACAGCCCCCCCCTCCCCCCCCCCCCCGAGCAGGACAGACGGAGAGCCCGGGGTCCCCCCCCCCACGGTAAACACGGGGACCCCCGGCACTCCTGGGGGTCGGGGAGGTGGAGCGGGGGTCGTGGGTGGGAGGGGAGCTTGAGTGGGAGGCTTGGGGGGGGGGGTGGGTGGTAGGGATGGGGGTCCCGAGTGGGAGGGGGTTGAGGGGGGTTTGGGTGGGAGAGGAGCTTGAGTGGGGGTCTGGGGCCGGGGGGGACATTTAGAAGTCTTGGGTGGGAAGGGAAGAGTGGAGGGGGGGGTGTCCCGAGTGGGTGGGTGGGGAGTTGTTGGCATGAAGGTCCCGGGTGGGAGTGGAAGTGGTTGCGAGGGTCCTGGGGGTGCCGGGTGGGACGGGAACAAATCGGGATGAGGATCCCGAGTGGGAAAGGGCTGGAAGCAAGTGGGAGGGGGTGGGTGGGGGGGATGTCCCGGGTGGGTGGGGGGCGTGGGAGTGGGGTGGGGGTCCCATCATCCCCACCTGTAACGCTTCCGAACCGGGCGGGGTCTCCTCCCCCTTCAGGAAAAGCTGCTGCGTGCGGCTGGAAAACCCGAGCGGTGCGGTGAGGATTTGCGGGACCCCCCGCACCATCCCCCCCCTCCTCACAACCCCCCCCTCACAGCACCCCCAGAACCCAACCCACCCCCCCCATCCCCTTCCTCCTCCTCCTCCTCCTCCTCCCCCAGGGGATGCGGGATCCGCCGCTCCCCGCCCCGCCCCGCACCCGCCCCGCACCCGCTCCGCTCCGCACCTGCTGCGTGAGAGGGGGGGGGGAGAAGGGGAGGGCTCCGTGGGGGGGGGGGACGGGGTTGGGGTTCCTGTTGTGGGGTGGGTGTTGAGGGGGGGATCTATAAGGGGTGGGGGTCGGGGTGGAGTGGGGGTCATGGAGCTCCATAGGGGGTGGGTGGGTGGGGAATCCATAGGGGTGGGGGTCCCTGTTGTGGGGTGGGGGTCGAGGGGGGGGATCTATAAGGGGTGGGGGTCAATGTTGTGGGGTGGGGGTCGAGGGGGGGGATCTATAAGGGGTGGGGGTCAATGTTGTGGGGTGGGGGTCGAGGGGTCGGGCTCCATAAGGGGTGGGGGTCGGGGTGGAGGTCCCTGCTGTGGGGTGGGGTCAAGGGGGGGGATCTATAAGGGGTGGGGGTCGGGATAGAGTGGGGGTCATGGAGCTCCATAGGGGAGAGGGTCCCTGTTTGGGGTGGGGGTAGAGGGGGGATCCATAAGGGGTGGGGGTCGGGGTGGGGGGGTCGGGGTGGGGGTCGAAGGGGGGGATCCTGCTGTGGGGTGGGGGTCAGGGTGGAGTGGGGGTCATGGAGCTCCATGGGGGAGAGGGTCCCTGTTTGGGGTGGGGTCAGGGGGGATCCTGTTGTGGGGGTGGGGTCGAGAGGGGATCCACAAAGGGTGGGGGTCGGGGTGGGGTCGAGGGGAGGGATCTATAAGGGGTGGGGGTGGGGGTGGAGTGGGGGTCATGGAGCTCCATGGTGGGGGGGGTCCCTGTTGTGGGGTGGGGGTCGAGGGGTCGGGCTCCATAAGGGGTGGGGGTCGGGGTGGAGGTCCCTGCTGTGGGGTGGGGTCGAGGGGGGCGATCTATAAGGGGTGGGGGTCGGGGTGGAGTGGGGGTCATGGAGCTCTATGGGGGAGAGGGTCCCTGTTTGGGGTGGGGGTCGAGGGGGGATCCATAAGAGGTGGGGGTCGGGGTGGGGGGGTCAGGGTGGGGGTCGAAGGGGGGGATCCTGCTGTGGGGTGGGGGTCAGGGTGGAGTGGGGGTCATGGAGCTCCATGGGGGAGAGGGTCCCTGTTTGGGGTGGGGGTCGAGGGGGGGGATCCTGTTGTGGGGTGGGGGTCGAGGGGGGGGATCTATAAGGGGTGGGGGTCGGGATGGAGTGGGGGTCATGGAGCTCTATAGGGCATGGGGGTCCCTGTTGTGGGGTGGGGGTCGGGACTGCAGGGTGGGGAGGGGGCTGGGGGTGCCAGGGGTCGGGGTGGAGGTCGATGGGGGGGTCCATGGGGAGTAGGGGTTGTTGTAGGGTGGGGGTCGGGGTGGGGGTCCCGATGTGGATCAGGGGCCGGGTGATCTCTCCCTGTTTTGGGGGGGGGGTTCCAGCCCCCTCCCCGTGCAGTCCCTCCCCCCTTAGGAGCTCTGCCCCAGGTTGGGTTGGGGTCCCCTAACACCCCCCCAAGCCCCCCCATTTTGGGGCAGCTCCGGTTGGGGGTGGGACGTGTGGGTGCACAGAACCCCCCTCCCTCCTGCCCCCCATCCCGGGGGGGCTGGACCGGGGGTGTCCCACCCACCCCCCACCCTGACCCCCACCCACAACTTGGTAGGGCACCCCCTTGCCCTTTGCTTTTGGATGGGGAGGGGGTTCCCCTGGAGGTGACCCCACCTGGGGACACCCCCCATGGGGAAGTGACATCCCCACCCCCCCCCGGTCCTCTCCTGGGGACAAACATCAGGATTTTGGGGGTGCTCCCCCCGTCCCTGCACAGCACAGGAACCCCCCGGAGCCCCCCCAGGCTCGGTGACCCCATCCCAAAACCCCAGGGGATGGTCAGGAGCGTGGGGGTTGTGTCACTGTCACCCGTGGTGAGGAGGGGGCTGGGGACAGGGGGGACACACAGGAGGTGGCAGTGAGAGGGAGAGAAAAAGGGGGGAGAAAGGAGAAGGAGAGGGAGAGGCCCAGGGGACAACCAGGCCAAAGCCTTGGGGGGCCTGGGGTGTCACCTCCAGGGTGGCATCTCAGAGCCATGGGGTGGGGTGTCACCTCCATGGTGACATCTCAGAGCCATGGGGTATCACCTCAGTGGTGGCATCTCCCAGCCGTGGGATGTCACCTCCATGGTGGCATCTCACAGCCATGGAGTGTCCCCTCAATGGTGGCATCTCAGAGCCACCAGGTGTCCCCTCCATGGTGGCATCTCACAACCATGGGGTGTCCCCTCCATGGTGGCATCTCACAGCCATGGGGTGTCACCTCAGTGGTGGCATCTCACAGCCACGGGATGTCACCTCCATGGTGGCATCTCACAGACACAGGTTGTCACCTTCATGGCATCTCAGAGCCATGGGATGTCACCTCCATGGTGGCATCTGACAGCCATGAGGTGGGGTGTCCCCTCCATGGATCAGCACCAGCTCCAGAGTGTCCCCCTGCCATGGGGTTCCACCATCCTGCTGTCCCATCTCCAGGGGGTTCAGCCTCCAGGGGGTCTCACAACCGTGGGGTCACAACCACGGGGTCTCCCCACCACGATTTCCCACCTCCACATGGGGGTGTCCAACCTCCAGGAGGTCTCACCATCATGGGGTCCCACCCACGTGTGGTCCCATCACCATGGGATTCAACCTCCACGTGTCAACCTCCACCACCATGGTGTTCCATCACCAGGGGGTCTCACCACCATGATTTTCCACCTCCACAGTGTCCAACCCCCATGGGGTCCCACCTACATGGGGTCCCATCACCATGGTGTCCCACCACCATGATTTGCTACCTCCACAGTGTCCAACCCCCCGGGGTCCCATCACCATGGTGTCCCACCTCCATGGGGTCCCATCACCATGATCTGCCACCCCCACAGTGTCCAACCTTCATAGGGTCTCACCACCATGAGGTCCCACCACCATGAGGTCCCACCTCCACTGGGTCTCACAACCATGGGGTCCAACCTCCCTGGGGTCTCACCACCATGATTTTCCACCTCCACAGTGTCCAACCCCCATGGGTCCCATCACCATGGGGTCCAAACTCCATGGGGTCCCATTTCCACAGCATCCCACCACCACAGTGTCCCACTGCCATGGGGTTCCACCATCATGGGGTCCTATCTCCATGTGTCAACCTCCACAGTGTCCAACTCCCACGGGGTCCCATCACCATGGTGTCCCACCTCCATGGGGTCTCTCCACCATGATTTGCCACCCTCACAGTGTCCAACCTTCCTAGAGTCTCACCCCCATGGGGTCCCATCACCATGGGTCCCATCACCATGGGATTCAACCTCCATGGGGTCCCATCACCATGCTGTCCCACCTCCATGGGGTCCCATCACCATGATCTGCCACCCCCACAGTGTCCAACCTTCCTAGGGTCTCACCCCCATGGGGTTCCATCACCATGGGTCCCATCACCATGGTGCCCCACGTCCATGAGGTCTTACAACCATGTGGTCCCATCACCATGGGATTCAACCTCCATGTGTCAACCTCCACAGTGTCCAACCCCCATGGGTCCCATCACCATGGACTCCCACCTCCACCATGGCCCATTCCCACAGCATCCCACCACCAGTGTCCCACTGTCATGGGGTTCCACCACCATGGGGTCCTATCTCCATGTGTCAACCTCCACAGTGTCCAACCCCCACGGGGTCCCATCACCATGCTGTCCCACCTCCATGGGGTCCCATCACCATGATTTGCCACCCCCACAGTGTCCAACCTTCCTAGGGTCTCACCCCCATGGGGTCCCATCACCATGGGTCCCATCACCATAGGATTCAACCTCCATGGGGTCCCATCACCATGGGTCCCATCACCATGGTGCCCCACCTCCATGAGGTCTCACAACCATGTGGTCCCATCACCATGGGATTCAACCTCCATGTGTCAACCTCCCCAGTGCCCAACCTTCGTAGGGTCTCACCCCCATGGTGTCCCACCCCCATGGGTCCCATCCCCATGGGTCCCATCCCCATGAGGTCCCATCCCCATGGGTCCCATCACCATGAGGTCCCACCCCCATGGGTCCCATCACCATGGGGTTCCACCCCCATGTGGTCCCATCACCATGGTTTCCAACCCCCATGGGGTCCCACCCCCATGGTGTCCCATCCCAATGAGGTCCCACCCCCATGGGTCCCATCACCATGAGGTCCCACCCCTATGGGTCCCATCACCATGAGGTCCCATCCCCATGGGTCCCATCCCCATGAGGTCCCACCCCCATGGGTCCCATCACCTCCATCTCCCTCTGGCCAAGGGGAAGGTTTGGGCTGGGGGAGGGGGTTCTCCTGCTCACCCCCCATGAACCCCCGGAGGTCACAGACCCCTCCTGGGGTGGGGTTTGGGGTTTGGGGTGGGGGAGCCCTTGCCCACCCCCAAAGTGCCCAGGCCACCCCCACCCCATGGCCCTCAGCACCCACCACAGCTCCAGGGCTTCCAGAACCCCCCGGGGTGATGGGGACCCCAGCCCCGCCCTCACGGAACCTCTGCTCTCACCACCCCCAGGACCCCCCGGACCCCCCGGACCCCCCGAACCTGTCGGTGCAGAGGCACCCCCACCCCCAAGGCTGGAGGGAGAACTTCCTTGGGGTCCCCCCCCATCAGCAGCCCCACAGCACCCATGGGTGGCTGGGTCAGGGTCAGGGAGGGAAGGGGGGGACCACCCACCCCCTGCACCCCACGTTCTGCCCCCTGCACCCCACAGCCCCCGGGAGGTGCTGGGCTGGAGGTTGGGGGCTCGGTGGGAGGGGTCAAGGTGGCCACGGAGCCACAGGGCCACCTGGTGGCCACCGGGACCACCGTGGGGCTGGCCCTGCCCAGGGGCCACCAAGGAACCTCACCCGGGGGGTGGCACAAGGTGATGGGGACCTTATCCAAGTGGTGGCACAAGGTGACACCTCACCCAGGGGGTGGCACAAGGTCCTGGGCACCAAACCCTGGGTGGTGGCACAAGGTGACAGGGACCTCATCTTGGGTGGTGGCACAAGGTGATGGGCACCTTATCTAAGTGGTGGCACATGGTGACAGACAGCTCACCCTGGGTGGTGGCACAAGGTGACAGACACCTCACCCCAGGTGGTGGCACAAGGTCCTGGGCACCAAACCCTGGATGGTGGCACAAGGTCACATCTCACCCTGGGTGGTGGCACACGGTGATGGGGACCTCATCTCAGGTGATGGCACAAGGTGATGGGGACCTCATGCTGGGTGGTGCCACATGGTGACAGACAGCTCACCCTGGGTGGTGGCACAAGGTAACGGGGACCTAAACATGGGTGGTGGCACAAGGTCACAACTCAGCCCAGGTGGTGGCACAACGTGATGGGGACCTCATGCTGGGTGATGGAACAAGGTGACAGACAGCTCATTCTGGGTGGTGGCACAAGGTCATGGGCACCAAACCCTGGGTGGTGGCACAAGGTGATGGGGACTTCATCTTGAGTGGTGGCACAAGGTGACACCTCACCCCAGGTGGTGACACGAGGTGATGGGGACCTCATACTGGGTGATGGAACAAGGTGACAGACAGCTCACCCTAGGTGGTGGCACAAGGTCCTGGGCACCAAACCCTGGGTGGTGGCACAAGGTGATGGGGACCTCATCTTGGGTGCTGGCACAAGGTGACACCTCACCCCAGGTGGTGGCACACGGTGATGGGGACTTCATCTCAGGTGATGGCACAAGGTCCTGGGCACCTCATCCTGGGTGGTGGCACAAGGTGACAGACACCTCACCCTGGGTGGTGGCACAAGGTCCTGGGCACCAAACCCTGGGTGGTGGCACAAGGTCACACCTCACCCTGGGTGATGGCACAAGGTGATGGGGACCTCATCCTGGGTGGTGGCACAAGGTCATGGGCACCTTATCCAAGTGGTGGCACAAGGTGACAGACACCTCACCCCAGGTGGTGGCACAAGGTCCTGGGCACCAAACCCCAGGTGGTGGCACAAGGTCACATCTCACCCTGGGTGGTAACACACGGTGATGGGGACCTCATCTCAGGTGATGGCACAAGGTCCTGGGCACCTCATCCTGGGTGGTGCCACAAGGTCCTGGGCACCAAACCCTGGGTGGTGGCACAAGGTAACGGGGACCTCATCATGGGTGGTGGCACAAGGTCACACCTCAGCCCAGGTGGTGGCAGAAGGTGATGGGGACCTCATGCTGGGTGATGGAACAAGGTGACAGACAGCTCATCCTGGGTGGTGGCACAAGGTCCTGGGCACCAAACCCTGAGTGGTGGCACAAGGTGACAGACACCTAACCCTGGGTGGTGGCACACGGTGATGGGCACCTCATCTTGAGTGGTGGCACAAGGTGACACCTCACCCCAGGTGGTGGCACAAGGTCCTGGGCACCAGACCCTGGGTGATGGCACAAGGTCACATCTCACCCCAGGTGGTGGCACATGGTGATGGGGACCTCATCTTGGGTGATGGCACAAGGTCCTGGGCACCTCATCCTGGGTGGTGCCACATGGTGACAGACACCTCACCCTGGGTGGTGGCACAAGGTCCTGGGCACCAAACCCTGGGTGGTGGCACAAGGTCCTGGGCACCAAACCCTGGGTGGTGGCACAAGGTGACGGGGACCTCATCATGGGTGGTGGCACAAGGTCACACCTCAGCCCAGGTGGTGACACAACGTGATGGGGACCTCATGCTGGGTGGTGGCACACGGTGATGGGGACCTCATCTCAGGTGGTGGCACAAGGTGATGGGGACCTCATGCTGGGTGATGGAACAAGGTGACAGACAGCTCATTCTGGGTGGTGGCACAAGGTCATGGGCACCAAACCCTGGGTGGTGGCACAAGGTGATGGGGACTTCATCTTGAGTGGTGGCACAAGGTGACACCTCACCCCAGGTGGTGACACGAGGTGATGGGGACCTCATACTGGGTGATGGAACAAGGTGACAGACAGCTCACCCTAGGTGGTGGCACAAGGTCCTGGGCACCAAACCCTGGGTGATGGCACAAGGTCACATCTCACCCCAGGTGGTGGCACACGGTGATGGGGACCTCATCTCAGGTGATGGCACAAGGTGATGGGGACCTCATGCTGGGTGGTGGCACAAGGTGACAGACACCTCACCCTGGGTGGTGGCACAAAGTCCTGGGCACCAAACCCTCGGTGGTGGCACAAGGTGATGGGGACCTCATCTTGGGTGCTGGCACAAGGTGACACCTCACCCCAGGTGGTGACACGAGGTGATGGGGACCTCATGCTGAGTGGTGGCACAAGGTGACAGACAGCTCATCCTGGGTGGTGGCACAAAGTCCTGGGCACCAAACCCTGGGTGGTGGCACAAGGTAATGGGGACCTCAACACGGGTGATGGCACAAGGTGACACCTCACCCCAGGTGGTGGCACAAGGTCCTGGGCACCAAACCCTGGGTGATGGCACAAGGTGACAGACACCTAACCCTGGGTGGTGGCACAAGGTGACAGACACCTAACCCTGGGTGGTGGCACGTGGTGGTGGGGACCTTATCCAAGTTGTGGCGCATGGTGATGGGGACCTCATCCTGGGTGATGGCACAAGGTGACAGACACCTCATCCTGGGTGGTGGCACAAGGTCACGTCTCACCCTGGGTGGTGGCACAAGGTGACATCTCACCCTGGGTGGTGGCACATGGTGGCCGTGGGGCTGGCAGGAGCTGGGTGCCCTGTGGCAGCTCCTGGCCTTGCAGGATGGGTGCCACTTGTGGTGTCATTGTCACCAGAGCCACAGCTGGGCCTGGCACAGCTGTCCCAGGACACAAAGCCACCTCTGGGCACACTCGAGGACACTGTGGGGCTGTCCCCAACTGTCCTGTCACCAGCTGCCCCCCCCCATGAGCATCTGGGGACAGGGGTTGGGGACACAGGGCTGCAGGGACAATGGGTGTGGGGACATTGGGGTGTGGGGACAAAGGGGTTGGGGACAAAGGGGTTGGTGACAAAGAGGTTGGGGACACAGGTTGGTGACAGGGGGGTTGGTGACACAGGGGTTGGGGACAGAGGGGTTGAGGGGACGGAGGGGTTGGGGACACAGGGGTTTGGGGACATGGATTGGTGACAGAGGGGTTGGGGACGTGAGTTGGGGACAGAGGGGTTGGTGACACAGGTTGGTGACAGAGGTGACACAGGGGTTGATGACAGGGGGGTTGGGGACACAGGGGTTTGGGGACAGAGGGGTTGGGACAGAGGGGTTGGTGACAAAGGGGTTGGGGACAGAGGAGTTGATGGGACACAGGGGTTTGATGACACAGTTTGGGGACACGGGTTGGTGACACGGGTTGGTGACAGGGGGGTTGGTGACAGAGGGGTTGGTGACACAGGGGTTGGGGACAGAGGGGGTGGTGGCACAGGGGTTGGTGACAAAGGTTGGTGACAGAGGGGACACAGGGGTTGATGACAGGGGGGTTGGGGACACAGAGGTTTGGGACAGAGGGGTTTGGGACACAGGGGTTGGTGACAAAGGAGATGGGGACAGAGGAGTTGAGGGGACAGAGGGGGTTGGGGACAGAGGGGTTGGGGACACAGGTTGGTGACAGGGGGGTTGGTGACACAGGGGTTGGGGACAGAGGGGTTGGGGACACGGGTTGGGGACAGAGGGGTTGAGAGGACGGAGGGGTTGGGGACACAGGGGTTTGGGGACACAGAGGTTGGTGACATGGATTGGTGACAGAGGGGTTGGGGACGTGAGTTGGGGACAGAGGGGTTGGTGACACAGGTTGGTGACACAGGTGACACAGGGGTTGATGACAGGGGGGTTGGGGACACAGGAGTTTGGGGACAGAGGGGTTGGTGACAAAGGGGTTGGGGACAGAGGAGTTGATGGGACACAGGGGTTTGATGACACAGTTTGGGGACACGGGTTGGTGACAGGGGGGTTGGTGACAGAGGGGGTGGTGACACAGGGGCTGGGGACGGAGGGGGTGGTGGCACAGGGGTTGGTGACACAGAGGTTGGTGACACAGGGGTTGGGGACAGAGGGGGTGGTGGCACAGGGGTTGGTGACAAAGGTTGGTGACAGAGGGGACACAGGGGTTGATGACAGGGGGGTTGGGGACACAGAGGTTTGGGACAGAGGGGTTTGGGACACAGGGGTTGGTGACAAAGGAGATGGGGACAGAGGAGTTGAGGGGACAGAGGGGTTTGGGGACAGAGGGGTTGGGGACACGGGTTGGTGACAGGGGGATTGGTGACACAGGGGGTGGTGACAGAGAGGTTGGGGACACAGGAGTTGAGGGGACAGGGGTTGGTGACAAAGGGGCTGGTGACAGAGGGGGTGGGGACACAGGGGCTGGGGACAGAGGGGCTGGTGACAGAGGCGTTGGGGACACGGGTTGGTGACAGGGGGGTTGGTGACAGTGGGGTTGGTGACACGGGTTGGTGACACAGGGGGTGGTGGCACAGGGGGTGGTTTCACAGGGGTTGGGGACACAGGGGCTGGGACAGAGGGGTTGGGGACAGAGGGGTTGGGGACAGAGGGGTTGGGGACAGAGGGGTTGGGGACAGTGCTGCCAGCCCAGCCCCCCAGCTCCCTGCTCAGCCCCCCCTGTGGCTCCTGCAGCCCTTGGGACCCCCGAGCTCAGCCCCGAGGTCACCCCCAGCACTGTCCCCTCAGTTGGGGACACACGGAGCACCCAGCCCAGCCCAGGGCCACCAAGCCAAGGGTTGGGCAGAGGAGGTTCCAGGCTCCCATCCCATCCCGGGGGGGTTGGGGGGGGGCACCCGGATCCTGCCCCTCCCCAGAGATTCCTGCCAGGAATTCCGGACCCAGCTCCAGCTGCGGGGGGGGCAAAGTTCAGGATGTGGGGTGAGGGGGGGCCCCGGCTGCACCCCCAGAACAAACAGGGACAGCCCGGGGGGGGGAAGGGGCTGCGGGACAGCAACATCCCCGGGATTCCTTGGGAAAGGGGGAGCCAGGCAGCAGGAACAGGGAATGAGGGGTGGGAAAGGGGGGTGGGGAATCTGGAGCCTCTGGAGCCCTAAAATGGGGTGGGAGGTTGTGTGGGGGGGTGTGGGGGTGTCCCGGGGGGATCTTGGTGTACTGGGAATACTGGGAGCAGTGGGATGGGAGGGGGAGGGAGGGATGGAGGGATGGGGGGAGGGATGGATGGATGGGTGGATGGATGGATGGATGGATGGATGGATGGATGGATGGATGGAGGGATGGATGGATGGAGGGATGGAGGGAGGGATGGATGGATGGATGGAGGGATGGATGGAGGGATGGATGGAGGGATGGATAGGGATGGATGGATGGAGGGAGGGATGGATGGATGGATGGATGGATGGAGGAAGGGATGGATGGAGGAGGGATGGAGGGAGGGATGGATGGAGGGATGGAGAGGGATGGATGGATGGAGGGATGGATAGAGGATGGAGGGATGGAGGAAGGGATGGATGGAGGAAGATGGAGGGATGGATGGATGGAGGGAGGGATGGAGTGGATGGATGGAGGATGGAGAGATGGATGGATGGAGGGATGGAGGGATGGAGGGAGGGATGGGGGGATGGAGGGATGGAGGGATGGATGGAGGAAGGGATGGAGAGAGAGAGAGGGATAGGGGTATGGAGGGAGGGATGGAGGGAGGAAGGGAGGGAGGGAAGGATGGATGGATGGATGGATGGATGGATGGATGGATGGATGGATGGATGGATGGATGGAGGGAGGGATGGATGGATGGATGGATGGATGGATGGATGGATGGATGGAGGGATGGATGGATGGATGGATAGGAGGAGGGCTGGCAGAGGCTCCTGTCTCTGGGAATCAGGCCAGTGCCACCTCCCCTGAGCCCCAGGGGGGGTGACAGAGCTGAGGTGACCCCAGGTCCCCCAGGAGATGCCAGAGCTGCAGCAAAGCCAAACACCCCCCCCCAGCCCCCATCCCATGGAGTGGGGAAACTGAGGCACGGGGAGCCCTGCCCTGTAGCACCCACTGCCTGCAGCAGAACAGCCTGGGACTCAGGGGGGTCTGGGATTCCAGGAGCTCCGGGCTTCTGGGAGCTCCGGGATTCCTGGAGGTCTGGGACTCAGGAAGCTCTGGGATTCTGGGAGGTCCGGGATTCCAGGAGCTCCGGGATTCCAGGAGGTCTGGGATTCCGGGAGCTCTGGGATTCTGTGAACTCCGGGATTCCGGGAGCTCTGGGATTCTGGGAGCTCTGGGATTCCAGGAGCTCTGGGATTCCTGGAGGTCTGGGACTCAGGAAGCTCTGTGATCCCGGGAGCTCCGGGATTCCTGGAGGTCTGGGATTCTGTGAACTCTGGGATTCCTGGAGCTCCAGGATTCCGGGAGCTCTGAGGTCCGGGAGCTCTGGGATTCCTGGAGCTCTGGGATTCCTGGAGCTCTGGGATTCAAGGAACTCTGGGACTGAGGAAGCTCTGGGATTCTGGGAGCTCCGGGATTCCAGGAACTCTGGGATTCCAGGAACTCTGGGATTCCTGGAGCTCTGGGACTCAGGGAGCTCTGGGATTCCTGGAGCTCCGGGATTCTGGGAACTCCGGGATTCCGGGAGCTCTGGGATTCCGGGAGGTCTGGGATTCAGGGAACTCTGGGATTCAGGGAGCTCCGGGATTCCTGGAGCTTTGGGATTCCTGGAGCTCTGGGACTGAGGAAGCTCTGGGATTCCAGGAGCTCCGGGATTCAGGGAACTCTGGGATTCAGGGAGCTCTGAGGTTCCGGGAGCTTTGGGATTCCTGGAGCTCTGGGATTCCTGGAGCTGCTCCAGTCTCTGGAGCTCTGATTCCTGCTCCTCATCCTCAGCCATCCCGGGACATCCCGGCGGGAATCAGGGAACCAAAGGATCCGCTCAGAACTCCCCAAATCCCCCCCCGATCCCCGCAGCCTCCAAACCCCCCGGGCCCGGGCGGGATCGATCCCAGGGACTGGGATCCCGGCAGGAAAACTGGGAATGGGGCTGCACCAGGGCTTGCACTGCTTGTACCAGGGCTTGCACTGCTTTGCACCAGGGCTTGCACTGCTTTGCACCAGGGGTTCCATTGCTTTGCACCAGGGTTTCCACTGCTTTGTACCAGGGTTCGCACTGCTTTGCACCAGGGTCACACTGGTTTGCACCAAGGGTTCCACTGTTTTGCACCAGGGCTTGCACTGCTTGCACCAGGGTTTCCACTGCTTTGCACCAGGGGTTCCACTGCTTTGCACCAGGGTTTGCACTGTTTTGCACCAGGGGTATCATTGCTTTGCACCAGGGTTTGCATTGCTTTGCACCAGGGGTCACACTGCTTTGCACCAGGGGTTCCATTGCTTTGCACCAGGGCTTGCACTGCTTTGCACCAGGGTTTGCATTGCTTGTACCAGAGGTTCCATTGCTTTGCACCAGGGTTTGCACTGCTTTGCACCAGGGGTTCCATTGCTTTGCACCAGGGTTTGCACTGCTTTGCACCAGGGGTTGCACTGCTTTTCATCAGGGTCTCCGTGCACAGGATGTGTGCAAGGGGTGTGTGTGTGTGCACGGGGCTTGCACGCAAGCACTGTGCGTGCAAGGGGGTGTGCGTGTGCAGTGTGTGCATGTGCAAGGGATGTGTTTGCACGGGGTTTCCGTGCACGGGGTGTGTGCATGGTGTGTGTGTGCCCAGGGTGTGTGTGCAAAGGGGGCCGTGCACAGATGCTCTGCACACAAGGGGGAGGGGGTTGTGCACAGGGTGTGTGTGCAAGGGGTGTAAGTGCAAGCGTGTGCATCCACGGGGTGAGTGTGCACAGGGCGGGTGGGCGTGCAAGAGGTTTGTGTGCAAGCTGTGTGCGTGCAAAGGGGTTGCACGCTCCGTGTGGTTGTGCACGGGGGGTGTGCGTGCACGGGGGTTGTGCAGAGGGAGTTGCACGGTGTGGGTGTGCACGGGTCAGTGCATCGTGCAAGAGTGGGGGGGGTGTGAACGGGAGGGGGAGGTGCGGGCAGTGGGGGGGCATCTGCACGGTGATCAGTGAACCCACAGTGATCAGTGAACCCATGGTGATCAGTGAACCCACGGTGATCAGTGAACCCACGGTGATCAGTGAACCCACAGTGATCAGTGAACCCATAGTGATCAGTGAACCCTCAGTGATCAGTGAACCCACAGTGATCAGTGAACCCACGGTGATCAGTGAACCCATAGTGATCAGTGCACCCCCAACCCACTCAGCCCCACACTTTGCACCATTTGCACCCCAATTTGCACCATTTGAACCCCGGTCTTTGCACCCTCTACACCCCACAGCTTGCACCCCGGGCAACCCCACACTTGCACCCCCAGTGCACCCCAGTTTGCACCCCCCACTCTCGGCCAGAGCCCCCCAATGTGTGCACCCTTCACAGCCCCACATTCGCACCATTTGCACCCCACTTTGCACCATTTCCAGCCCAGTCTTTGCACCCCCCACAGCCCCACACTTGCACCCCCTGCACCCCAGTTTGCCCCCCACAATTGCCCCCTCTGCCCCCCAACCTTTGCCCCCTCCCAGCCCCACACTTGCCCCCCGTGCCCCCCAATTTGCACCCCACCCTTTCCCCCCCCCCCCGCACCCCACACTTGCCCCCTGTGTCCCCCGAGCCCCCCCACGCAGCCCCCCAACTCTCCCACGCCCCCCCCCCCCCAAGCTGTCACCCTCCTGCCACCGCTGCCACCCCACGGGTGACAGGACGGTGACCCCCGTGTCACCCCCCGGAGCCCCCGGGACCGAGTGGGGGGGACGAGCCCGGGGCCAGGCAGGGACAGAGGTGTCCCCTGGGCAGCGACAGTCCCCAGGAGGTGGCAGCTGGGGGGACACAGAGGTGTCCCCAGGTTCCGGGGGGCAGGGGAAGCTCCGGTTCCTCTTGTCCCGGTTCTGTGCCCGGATTTGGGTTTTTTCAGCCCAATCTGGGCGGGTCCGGCTGAGCTGGGGGGACGGAACCGGGCAGGGTCTCTATGGTGACAGCGCGACAGAGGCCACCGCCAGCCCCCGCAGCACAGAGTCACTCGGTGAGGGGACAAACGCGGGGGCAGCAGCTGAGTTCCTGTCCCCAGGGGGTGGCAGGGCCACCTCTGCTGCTCCCTGCGTGTCACCGAGCCCCGGGCATGGTGGTCACGGGTGGCCCCGGTTTGGCTTCTGTAGCCTGGGTGGCTCGGCCCCAATTGTCACCCCCAGGCTGTCCCCAAGGAGTGTCCTGCGTGCGTGGGGACAGAGCACACACAGAGGGACAGGGGGGAGGTGACATCCAGGGGGACAGCGTGCCTCGGGGGGGACAGGGTGTGTCCAGGGGACAACAGCCATCCAGGGGGACAGTATCCATCCATGGGGACATCGTGTGTCCATGGGGACAACAACCATCCATGGGGACAACATCCCTCCAGGGGGACATCGTGTGTGCAGGGGACAACATCCACCCCTGGGGACAAGACATGCCCAGGGGGACAATGAGCATCCACTGGGGACACTGTGTGTCCATGGGGACAACTTGTGCCCAGAGGGACAACATGGGGACAACATCCATCCATGGGGACAGGGTGTGTCCAAGGGACAACATCCAACCATGGGGACATCATGTCAAGGGGGACAGCGTGTGCCCAGGGGGACAATGAGCATCTGTTGGGGACAACGTGTGTCCAGAGGGACAACATGGATCCATGGGGACAATGTGTGTCCAGGGGACAACATCCATCCATGGGGACAGCATGTGTCCATGGGGACAACGTGTGTCCATGGGGACAACATGTCCGGGGGGACAATGTGTGTCCAGGGGACAACATCCATCCATGGGGACAGTGTGTGTCCATGGGGACAACCTGCATTCATGGGGACAAGGTGTCCAGGGGGACATCGTGTGTCCAGGGGACAATGTGTGTCCATGGGGACAACATGTCTGGGGGGACAACGTGTGTCCAGGGGGGCAATGAGCATCTGTTGGGGACATGTGTCCATGGGGACAACATGCATCCATGGGGACAAGGTGTCCATGGGGACATCGTGTCCAGGGGACAACATCCAACACTGGGGACAGAACATGGCCAGGGGGACAATGAGCATCCACTTGGGGACACTGTGTGTCCACGGGGACAACTTGTGCCCAGGGGGACAACATGGGGACAACAGCCATCCATGGGGACAATGTGTATCCATGGGGACAGGGTGTGTCCAAGGGACAATATCCAACCATGGGGACATCATGTCAAGGGGGACAACGTGTGTCCAGGGGGACAATGAGCATCTGTTGGGGACAACGTGTGTCCAGGGGGACAACATGGATCCACGGGGACAATGTGTGTCCATGGGGACAAGGTGTCCATGGGGACAGTGTGTGTCCATGGGGACAACATGTCTGGGGGGACAACGTGTGTCCAGGGGGGCAATGAGCATCTGTTGGGAACATGTGTCCATGGGGACAACATCCATCCATGGGGACAAGGTGTCCAGGGGGACAGCGTGTGTCCAAGGGACAATATCCAACCATGGGGACAGTGTGTGTCCATGGGGACAACATCCATTCGTGGGGACATCATGTCTGGGGGGACAACGTGTGTCCAGGGGGACAATGAGCATCTGTTGGGGACAACGTGTGTCCAGAGGGACAACGTGGATCCACGGGGACAATGTGTGTCCACAAGGACAATGTGTGTCCATGGGGACATCATGTCTTGGGGGACAATGTGTGTCCAGGGGGGGGCAATGAGCATCTGTTGGGGACATGTGTCCATGGGGACAACATCCATCCATGGGGACAAGGTGTCCATGGGGATAGCATGTGTCCAGGGGACAACATCCAACCATGGGGACAGAACATGCCCAGGGGGACAATGAGCATCCACTTGGGGACACTGTGTGTCCATGGGGACAACTTGTGCCCAGAGGGACAACACAGGGACAACATCCATCCATGGGGACAAGGTGTCCATGGGGACAGCGTGTGTCCATGGGGACAACGTCCACCCCTGGGGACAGGACATGCCCAGGGGGACAATGAGCATCCACTTGGGGACACTGTGTGTCCATGGGGACAACTTGTGCCCAGGGGGACAACGTGGATCCACGGGGACAATGTGTGTCCATGGGGACAGTGTGTCCATGGGGACAACATCCATCCATGGGGACAAGGTGTCCAGGGGGACAGCATGTGTCCAGGGGACAATATCCAACCATGGGGACAGAACATGCCCAGGGGGACAATGAGCATCCACTGGGGACACTGTGTGTCCATGGGGACAACTTGTGCCCAGGGGGACAACATGGGGACAACATCCATCCATGGGGACAAGGTGTCAAGGGGGACAGCGTGTGCCCAGGGGGACAACGTGTGTCCTTGGGGACAATGAGCATCCACTGGGGACACTGTGTGTCCGTGGGGACAACTTGTGCCCAGGGGGACAACATCCATCCACGGGGACAGCGTGTGGCAGGGGGACAGGGAACATCCATGGGGACAGCGTGTGGCAGGGGGACAGCGTGTGTCCAGAGGGATGGGGAACATCCACAGGGGGACAGGGAACATCCACGTGTGGCCTGGGGGACAGGGGACACCCGTGGTGACAGTGTGTGTCCCAGGGACACGTCCACTGTGTCCCAGCACATGGCAATGAAACCCAATCCTCAGCCCCTTAATGAGAGTGACACCCAAGTGACACCCAAGTGACACCCAAGTGGCACCCAGGTGACACCCAGGTGACACCCAGGTGGCACGCAGGTGGCCTCAGGTGGCACCCAGGTGGCCCCGGGGCAATAAGGAAGCCCCCAGCCCGGTGCCACCATCTGGAGGGTTTGGGGACTTTGGACTTGGTGCCACCTGCTCCCTGTCACCCCCCCACACACATTGTCACCTCTGCTGGATTTGTCCCCGTGCCTCGGGGGGGTTCACTGCTGGGTGACAAGGGTGACACCAAGGGCAGGGGGTGGAGGAAAGGGGAGCTCAGCACCCAGTGAGGGGGGAGCTCAGCACCCAAAGGGGGGGTGCTCATCCCACACCTGCACCCACGTCCCAGGGGGAGGTCAGTGCCACATGGCACCAAGCCCAGTCCCACGTCACCAGTCCCAGTGTCACATCCCAGTAATCCCAGTGCCACGTCACCAGTCCCAGTGCCACATCCTGGCAATCCCAGTCCCACGTCATCCATCCCAGTGCCACGTCACCATTCCCAGTGCCACGTCACCAATCCCAGTGTCACAACCCAGCAATCCCAGTGCCACGTCACCAATCCCAGTACCACATCATCAATCCCAGTCCCATATCACCAATCCCAGTGCTGCGTCCCAGCAATCCCAGTGCTGCAATCCAGTGACCCCAGTATGGTGCCCCACCAATCCCAGTGCCACATCCCAGCAATCCCAGTGTCACATCACCAATCCCAGTGCCATGTCCCACCAATCCCAGTGCTGCATCCCAGTGACCCCAGTATGGTGCCCCAGTAAGCCCAGTGCCATGTCTTAACAAATCCAGAGCCACATCCCAGCAATCCCAGTGTCACATCACCAATCCCAGTGCCACATCACCAATCCCAGTGCCACATCACCAATCCCAGTACCATGTCACCAGTCTCAGTGCCACATCCCAGCAATCCCAGTCCCACATCACTAGTCCCAGTGCCACATCCCAGCAATCCCAGTGCCTTGTCCCACCAATCCCAGTGCTGCAATCCAGTGACTCCAGTATGGTGCCCAGCAATCCCAGTGCCACATCCCAACAATCCCAGTGCCACGTCACCATTCCCAGTTCCACATCCCAGCAATCCCAGTGCCCCATCCCAGCAATCCCAGTGCCATGTTACCAATCCCAGTGCCATGTCACCAATCCCAGTCCCACGTCACCATTCCCAGTTCCACATCCCAGTAATCCCAGTGCCACATCCCAGTAATCCCAGTGCCACATCCCAGCAATCCCAGTGCCACATCCCAACAATCCCAGTGCCACGTCACCATTCCCAGTTCCACATCCCAGCAATCCCAGTGCCCCATCCCAGCAATCCCAGTGCCATGTTACCAATCCCAGTGCCACGTCACCAATCCCAGTCCCACGTCACCATTCCCAGTTCCACATCCCAGTAATACCAGTGCCCCATCCCAGCAATCCCAGTGCCATGTCACCAATCCCTGTGCTGCAATCCAGTGACCCCAGTATGGTGCCCCAGTAAGCCCAGTGTCATGTTTTAACAAGTCCAGTGCCATGTCCCACCAATCCCAGTGCCACATCACCAGTCCCAGTGCCACATCCCAGCAATCCCAGTGCCACATCCCACCAGTCCCAGTGCCACATCCCACCAATCCCAGTCCCACATCACCAATCCCAGTCCCACATCACCATTCCCAGTGCCACATCACCATTCCTAGTGCCACGTCACCAATCCCAGTGTCACAACCCACCAGTCCCAGTACCACATCCCAGCAATCCCAGTACCACATCACCAGTCCCAGTGCCACGTCCCAGCAATCCCAGTGCTGCAATCCAGTGACCCCAGTATGGTGCCCCACCAATCCCAGTGCCACATCACCAATCCCAGTCCCACATCACCAGTCCCAGGTCCTACCAATCCCAGTGCCACATCCCAGCAATCCCAGTGCTGCATCCCAGTGACCCCAGTATGGTGCCCCAGTAAGACCAGTGCCATGTCTTAACAAATCCAGTGCCACATCCCAGAAACCCCATTGTCACATCACCAGTCCCAGTCCCACATCACCAGTCCCAGGTCCTACCAATCCCAGTGCCACATCCCAGCAATCCCAGTGTCACATCACCAATCCCAGTGCCATGTCCCACCAATCCCAGTGCTGCATCCCAGTGACCCCAGTATGGTGCCCCAATAAGCCCAGTGCCATGTCTTAACAAGTCCAGTGCCATGTCCCACCAGTCCCAGTGCCACATCAACAGTCCCAGTGCCACATCCCAGCAATCCCAGTGCCACGTCACCAATCCCAGTGCCACATCACCAGTCCCAGTGCCACGTCCCAGCAATCCCAGTGCTGCATCCCAGTGACCCCAGTATGGTGCCCCAGTAAACCCAGTGCCATGTTTTAACAAGTCCAGTGCCACATCCCACCAATCCCAGTGCCACATCACCAGTCCCAGTGCCACATCCCACCAGTCCCAGTACCACATCCCAGCAATCCCAGTACCACATCACCAGTCCCAGTGCCACGTCCCAGCAATCCCAGTGCTGCAATCCAGTGACCCCAGTATGGTGCCCCACCAATCCCAGTGCCACATCACCAATCCCAGTCCCACATCACCAGTCCCAGGTCCTACCAATCCCAGTGCCACATCCCAGCAATCCCAGTGTCACATCACCAATCCCAGTGCCATGTCCCACCAATCCCAGTGCTGCATCCCAGTGACCCCAGTATGGTGCCCCAATAAGCCCAGTGCCATGTCTTAACAAGTCCAGTGCCATGTCCCACCAATCCCAGTGCCACATCACCAGTCCCAGTGCCACATCCCAGCAATCCCAGTGCCACGTCACCAGTCCCAGTGCCACATCACCAGTCCCAGTGCCACATCCCACCAATCCCAGTGCTGCAATCCAGTGACCCCAGTATGGTGCCCAGCAATCCCAGTGCCACATCCCAACAATCCCAGTGCCACGTCACCATTCCCAGTTCCACATCCCAGCAATCCCAGTGCCCATCCCAGCAATCCCAGTGCCATGTTACCAATCCCAGTGCCATGTCACCAATCCCAGTCCCACGTCACCATTCCCAGTTCCACATCCCAGTAATCCCAGTTCCACATCCCAGCAATCCCAGTGCCACATGTCACCAATACCAGTGCCACATCACCAATCCCAGTCCCACGTCACCATTCCCAGTTCCACATCCCAGTGCCCCATCCCAGTAATCCCAGTGCCACATCCCACCAATCCCAGTGCCATGTCACCAATCTCAGTGCCATGTCACCAATCCCAGTCCCACGTCACCATTCCCAGTTCCACATCCCAGTAATCCCAGTGTCCCATCCCAGTAACCCCAGTGCCACATCCCAGCAATCCCAGTGCCACCAAGCCACAAGGAAGCCGCATGGGGGGAACCCCCAGCCCCAGGGGGGGTCCCGGGGGGGTCCCAGCTCAGGTCCGGGGGGGATTTTGGGGTTTTTCCAGGGATTCTCCCCCTTTCCCTGCTCCCTGGCCCCGAGGGGGTTGGGAAGGGGACGGGGGGGGGTTGGGAATTCCGAGTCCTGGAGCTGCAGCCGAGGAGTTGCCGGCACCAAGTGGTTTGGTTGTGTAGAGAGGTAATTACGGTAATTAAAGGCGGTGGTAATTAATTAACAGCACCGAGTGGCCCCCTAAGGGCAGCGGGGACACCCGGGGACACCGGAGGAGGAGAAACGGGACGGAAACATCGTCCCCACCCCCCCAAAAACCCCCCATAAATACCTCGGGGTGACACAGGGAGGTCCTGGGCTGGCGCTGTCACCCACGGGAGGTGACAAAGTGACCTCGGGGCTTGGCTGGGGGGAAGGGGGGGCCTGGGGGAGCCCCCTGAGGGGGGCACTGGGATTGCTGGGGGGTTGGGGGGGGTCAGGGAGGGACAAAATAAAGGAAGGGACATTCCAGGAGTAGGAGAAGGGTGGCCCAGGGACAGCAGGGACAGGGCCACCAAGGTGTCCCCGACTCAGTTTGGAGCCTGATCGGGGGGGAGGGAGAGACGGGACAGGGATGGGGAGGGGACATCGATGGGGATGCCAGGGGGGGACATCAGTGGGGAGGGGGATCTGAATGGGGAGGGGACATCACCGGGGAGGGGACATTAATGGGGATGGCAGGAGGGGACATGGATGGATTGGGGACATCACTGGGGAGGGGACATCAATGGGGAGGGGACAGGGATGGGGATGCCAGGGAGGGACATCAGTGGGGAGGGGACATCAGTGGGGAGGGGACATTAATGGGGATGGCAGGAGGGGACATCGATGGGGAGGGGACATCAGTGGGGGGTGGTGGGAGGGGAGATCGATGGGGATGGAGTGAGGGGACATGGATGGATTGGGGACATCAGTGGGGAGGGGACATCAATGAGGAGGGGACATGGATGGGGAGGGGGACATGAATGGGCAGGGGACATCAGCTGGGATGCCAGGAGGGGACATCAGTGGGGAGGGGACATTAATGGGGATGTCAGGGGGGGACATCAGTGGGGAGGGGACATCACTGGGGAGGGGACATTAATGAGGAGGGGACATGGATGGGAAGAGGGACATGAATGGGCAGGGGACATCAGCTGGGATGCCAGGAGGGGACATGAGTGGGGAGGGGACATCAGTGGGGAGGGGACATTAATGGGGATGCCAGGAGGGGACATCGATGGGGAGGGGACATCAACGGGGGGTGGTGGGAGGGGACATCGATGGGGATGGCGGGAGGGGACGTTGATGGGGAGGGGGGCCTGAATGGGGAGGGGACATCAATGGAGATGTCAGGGGGGGACATCAGTGGGGAGTGGGATCTGAATGGGGAGGGGACATCACCGGGGAGGGGACACTAATGGTGATGGCAGGAGGGGACGTGGATGGGGAGGGGACATCACTGGGGATGTCAGGGGGGGACATCAATGGGGAGGGGACATCAGTAGGGGGTGGTGGGAGGGGACATCGATGGGGATGGGGGGAGGGGACGTTTATGGGGAGGGGACATCAATGGGGATGTAAGGGGGGGACATCACTGGGGAGGGGACATTAATGGGGGTGGCAGGAGGGGACATGGATGGATTGGGGACATCACTGGGGAGGGGACATCGCTGGGGAGGGGACATTAATGGGGGTGGCAGGAGGGGACATGGATGGGGAGGGGACATGGATGGGGATGCCAGGAGGGGACATGGATGGGGAGGGGACATCAATGGGGAGGGGACATCGCTGGGGAGGGGACATTAATGGGGATGCCAGGAGGGGACATCGATGGGGAGGGGACATGGATGGGGATGCCAGGAGGGGACATGGATGGGGAGGGGACATCAGTGGGGGGTGGTGGGAGGGGAGATCGGTGGGGATGGGGAGAGGGGACATGGATGGATTGGGAACATCAGTGGGGAGGGGACATCAATGAGGAGGGGACATGGATGGGGAGGGGACAGGGATGGGGATGTCAGGGGGGGACATCAGTGGGGAGGGGACATCAGTGGGGAGGGGACATCAGTGGGGGTGGCAGGGGGGGACATGGATGGGGAGGGGACATTGATGGGGAGGGGGATCTGAATGGGGAGGGGACATTAATGGGGATGTGAGGGGGGGGCCATGGATGGGGATGGCAGGGGGGGGGCCACTCCAGGTGTCTGCAGGGGGCGTTGGGGACACAGAGCCCTCGGTGTCCCCGCAGCTCCTCCCGGTGCCCTTCATTTGCCGAGCAAAGTCCTGGAGCCCCGAATGGCCCCGCAAAGGCTGCGGGGAGCTGGGGGGGGTTTGGGGGGGTGTGTGGGGTGCTGTGTGAGCTCTGTTTGCTCCGCAACCCCCTCGCCCCCCCCCCAAATCCTCCTCCCCATCCATCCCAGCCGCTCCCTGCCCTTCCCGACCTGCGCAGGAGCTGCGGGGATGCGGGAGCCGCTCCCGAGGGCTTTGGGAACCTCGGGAATGCGGCGGCTCCGGAACCCCGGAACCCCGGCCCTGAGGATCCCAAAGGCTGCGATAACCCAGGGCTGCAAATCCCTGATCCCATTGCATGGGAGAGCTGAATCCCAGAGAATCCCCAGGGCTGCAAATCCCTGATCCCACGGCACGGGAGAGCTGCAAATCCCAGAGAATTCCCATGGCGTGGAGGAGCTGCAAATCCCGATCCCTGTGCAACAGGGATGCAAGGCTGCAAATCCCCCCTGCACAGGAAACCTACAAATCCCTCTCCCTCTTGCCCAGCATCTCTGCAACCCTGCAAAACAGAAATCCCTGCAGCCCTGCCAATCCCCCTTGCAGGGCAGCCCTACGAATCCCCATCCTTCTTCTTGCATGGGATCCCCACAACCCTACAAATCCCCATTCCCATTGCACAGCATCCCTGAAACCCTACAAATCCCCATCCCTGATGCACAACATCCCTGCAGCCCTACAAATCCCCCCTGCACAGGAACCCTACAAATCCCCATCCCTGATGCAGGACATCCCTACAAGGCTGCCAATCCCCCCTGCACAGCAGCCCTACAAATCCCCATCCCTATTTCACAGCACCTCTGAAACCCTACAAATCCCCATCCCTGATGCACAACATCCCTGCAGCCCTGCAAATCCCCCCTGCACAGGAACCCTACAAATCCCCATCCCTGTTGGACAGGAGAGCTCCAGCCCTACAAATCCCCGTTTTCCTGTTGCACTGGATCCCTGCAAACCTGAAAAACCCTGCCAATCCCCCCTGCACAGCAGCCCTACAAATCCCCATCCTTCTTCTTGCATGGGATCCCCACAGCCCTACAAATCCCCATTCCCATTGCACAGCATCCCTGAAACCCTACAAATCCCCATCCCTGATGCACAACATCCCTACAAGGCTGCAAATCCCCCATTGCACAGCAGCCCTACAAATCCCCCTCCCTCTTTCCCAGCATCTCTGCAACCCTGCAAAACAGAAATCCCTGCAGCCCTGCCAATCCCCCTTGCAGGGCAGCCCTACAAACCCCCATCCTCCTTGCATGGGATCCCTGCAGCCCTACAGATCCCCATCCCTATTTCACAGCATCCCTGAAACCCTACAAATCCCCATCCCTGATGCACAGCAGCTCTGCAGCCCTGCAAATCCCCCCTGCACAGCAGCCCTACAAATCCCCATCCTTCTTCTTGCATGGGATCCCTGCAACCCTACAAAATCCCCATCCCTGATGCAGGACATCCTTACAAGGCTCCCAATCCCCCCTGCACAGCAGCCCTACAAATCCCCATCCCTGTTTCATGACAGCTCTGCAACCCTGCAAATCCCCATATCCCTATTGCACAGCAGCCCTGCAACCCCACAGATCCCCATCCCTGTTGGACAGGAGAGCTCCAGCCCTACAAATCCCAGTTCCTGTTGCACTGGATCCCTGCAAACCTGAAAAACCCTGCCAATCCTCCCTGCACAGCAGCCCTACAAATCCCCATCCTCCTTGCATGGGATCCCTGCAGCCCTACAAATCCCCATCCCTATTTCACAGCATCCCTGAAACCCTACAAATCCCCATCCCTGATGCACAACATCCCTGCAGCCCTGCAAATCCCCCCTGCACAGCAGCCCTACAAATCCCAGTTCCTGTTGCACTGGATCCCTGCAAACCCCCTTGCACTCCAACTCTGCCAATCCCCCTTGCACAGCAGCCCTACAAACCCCCATCCTTCTTGCATGGGATCCCTGCAGCCCTACAAATCCCCATCCCTATTTCACAGCATCCCTGAAACCCTACAAATCCCCATCCCTGCTGCAGGACATCCCTACAAGGCTGCCAATCCCCCTGCCCAGCAGCCCCCAACCCCTCAACCCCTCCCTGAGACCCCCCCAAAACCAGTAAAGGAGCAGCCACCCCCCAGCTCCCCCCAGCCCCATTTCCTTGCCCCTCAGCCGGGCTCAGCCCCTGGGCCAGCAGCACCCGGGGGGGTTAATTAATCCATTCATCAATTAATTGACCCCGTAATTACCCCCGGGGTGCCCGGGAGCGGAGGGGAATGGGGGGGGGGGGTGATGGGGAGGGGGTGCTGAAGCCACTTTGCCCCCCAAGCTCTTGTGTCCCCAGCTCAGCCCCATCAGGATGGGCTCAGGATTCAGGGAAAGTCCCAAGTTTGGACTCCAGGGTTTTGGGGAAGGGGGGATGGGTGGGAAACGAAGCCACCAAGGTCCCAACCCTGCTGGGTCCTGGCTGTGGGGTGAGGTGGGACCCCAAGAGACCCCAAGAGACCCCAGGAGACCCCAGGAGACCCCAGGAGAACCTTGGAGCCAAAGGAGGGAGGAGAAGCTGTGAGGAGTCCAGAGAAACCCTGCTGGGAACCCCAAACCTAAAGCTGGGATTAACCCAAATCCTAACCCCAGGTCTGACCCCAAACCCAACCTTAAACCTGGGTCTAACCCTAAACCCAAATCCTGACCCTATGTCTAACCCAAACCCAGCCTAAAACCTGGGTCTAACCCTAAACCCAAATCCTGACCCTATGTCTGACCCCAAACCCAACCTTAAACCTGGGTCTAACCCTAAACCCAAATCCTGACCCTAGGTCTAACCCAAACCCAGCCTAAAAATGTCTCTAACATAATCCTGACCCTATGTCTAACCCCAAATCAATCCTAACTCCAGGTATAACCCTAAATTAAATCCTAACCCTAGATCTAAATTTAAGCCTAACCCTAAACGTAACCCTACCCCTAATGCCCATCTTAATCCTGACCCTAATCCTAACCTTAGACCTAACCCAAGCCTTAGCCCTAACTCCCATCCTAACCCCAAACCATGATTTACCTTTAATCCCAACACCAATCCCAACTCTTACCCCTTCTCCTGAAATCCCAGCCCTAAGAGTGGCCCTGGAACGAACCCAAACCCTAACTCTGTCCCTATCCCTAACCCTAAAGCAATCCCTAACCCTAAAGCAATCCCTAACTCTAAATCAACCCCCAACCCTAAATCAACCCCCAACCCTAACCCTAAGCAATCCCTAGCCCTAAATCAAACCCCAACCCTAACCCTAAGCAATCCCTAACCCTAAAGCAATCCCTAACCCTAAATCAAACCCTAACCCTAAATCAAACCCTGACCCTAAATCAAACCCCAACCCTAAATCAACCCCCAACCCTAACCCTAAGCAATCCCTAACCCTAAATCAATCCCTAACCCTAAATCAACCCCCAACCCTAAATCAACCCCCAACCCTAACCCTAAAGCAATCCCTAACCCTAAATCAAACCCTAACCCTAAATAAAACTCCAACCCTAACCCTAAGCAATCCCTAACCCTAAAGCAAACCCCAACCCTAACCCTAAGCAATCCCTAACCCTAAATCAATCCCTAACCCTAAATCAACCCCCAACCCTAAATCAACCCCAACCCTAAATCAACCCCCAACCCTAAATCAACCCCAACCCTAACCCTAAGCAATCCCTAACCCTAACCCTACCCCTACCCCTAAAGCAAACCCCAACCCTAAATCAAACCCTGACCCTAAATCAACCCCCAACCTTAACCCTAAGCAATCTCTAACCCTAAAGCAATCCCTAACCCTAAATCAAACCCCAACCCTAACCCTAAGCAATCTCTAACCCTAAATCAAACCCTAACCCTAAATCAAACTCCAACCCTAAATCAAACCCTAACCCTAAATCAAACTCCAACCCTAACCCTAAGCAATCTCTAACCCTAAAGCAAACCCCGACCCTAAATCAAACCCTAACCCTAAAGCAAACCCCAACCCTCACCTTACCCTTAGTTCTAGCCCCAAACCTAACCCTAATCCTAACCTAACCCTAATTCAGCCCTTGCCCTGACCCTGACCTTAGCCCTAACCCTATACCCAACCCCAACCCTAACCCTGGTCCTAACCCTGACCCTAATGCCAACCAGAACCTAACCTTCCCCCTAACCCTGGTCCTATCCCGACCTCCACCTTGATCCTAACCCAAACCTTAACCCTAAAATTAACCCAATTCCCAACCCCAGCCCCAAACTGGGCCCCAGCAGCAGCTGGAGGAGCCCAAACCCCCATTCCCTGCACCCCTCGCACCCCACACCCCAAAAGGACCAGGCTGGGGGTGTCCCCGTGTCCTCTGCCCCTGTCCCCTCTCTGTGTCCTTCCCTGGGGGGTTCTGCTCAGGGATGAGGCTCTGGATCCCTCCTGGAGGGAGGAGAGGGGACAAGGGGAGGTGTTGGGGACCCCTCCGGGTGTCCCAGGGGGTTCCCTGGGCAGAAGCTCTGGTAAAGGGTGGGACAGGAGGTCCCTTTGTCCCCAAACACACGGGGGCTCCACCAGCACTGACACCCCCATCCCACCAAGATGCCCAATCCCATCAAATTGCCCAATCCCACCAAAACGTTCAATCCCACCAAGGTTCCCAATCCCACCAAGGTTCCCAATCCCACCAAGAACTTCAATCCCACCAAGGTTCCCAATCCCAACAAGATTCCCAATCCCAAAAAGGTTCTCAATCCCACCAAGGTTCCCAATCCCACCAAGATTCCCAATCCCAACAAGATTCCCAATCCCACCAAGGTTCCCAATCCCACCAAGATTCCCAATCCCACCAAGGTTCCCAATCCCAACAAGGTTCCCAATCCCACCAAGATTCCCAATCCCAACAAGGTTCCCAATCCCACCAAGGTCCCCAGTGCCCCCAATGCCCCTCCTGGCCCTTCCTGCCCCCACTGCTGGGTTTGGTGCCTCCCAGCCCAACATCCCAGGTTGGAGCCTGCCCGGAACTTCCCAGAGAGACAGGAGTGTCGGGAGAGGGAGAGGGAGAGGGAGAGGGAGAGGGAGAGGGAGAGGGATAGGGAGAGGGAGAGGGATAGGGACAGGGATAGGGAGAGGGAGAGGGAGAGGGATGGGGATAGGGATAGGGGTAGGGATAGGGATAGGGATAGGGATGGGGATAGGGATAGGGGTAGGGAGAGGGAGAGGGAGAGGGAGAGGGAGAGGGAGAGGGAGAGGGAGAGGGAGAGGGAGAGGGAGAGGGAAGGGGGATAGGGATAGGGAAGGGGAGAGGGAAGGATAGGGATAGGGAGAGGGAGAGGGAGAGGGATAGGAGAGGGAGAGGGAGAGGGAGAGGGAGAGGAGAGGGAGAGGGAGAGGGATAGGAGAGGGATAGGGATAGGAATAGGGAGAGGGAGAGGGATAGGGAGAGGGAGAGGGATAGGGAGAGGGAGAGGGAGAGGGAGAGGGAGAGGGAGAGAGGAGGGAGAGGAGAGGGAGAGGGAGAGGGATAGGGAGAGGGAGAGAGGAGAGGGAGAGGGAGAGAGGAGCAGAGAGAGGGAGAGGGAGAGGGAGAGGGAGAGGGAGAGGGATAGGATTAGGGATAGGGATAGGGATGGGGATAGGGAGAGGGATAGGGAGAGGGAGAGGGTTAGGGACAGTGATAGGGATAGGGATAGGGATGGGGATAGGGACAGGGATAGGGATAGGGATAGGGATAGGGATAGGGATAGGGATAGGGATAGGGATAGGGAGAGGGATAGGGAGAGGGATAGGGTTAGGGACGGGATAGGGATAGGGATAGGGAGAGGGATAGGGAGAGGGATAGGGAGAGGGATAGGGTTAGGGTTAGGGAGAGGGATAGGGATAGGGATAGGGATAGGGGTAGGGGTAGGGGTAGGGGTAGGGATAGGGATAAGGACATGGATAGGGATAGGGAGAGGGATAGGGACAGGGAGAGGGAGAGGGATAAGGATAGGGATAGGGATAGGGATAGGGATAGGGATAGGGATAGGGATAGGGGTAGGGGTAGGGATGGGGATAGGGGTAGGATTAGGGACAGGGATAGGTTAGGGATAGGGATAGGGATGGGGATAGGGTTAGGGATAGGGTTAGGGTTAGGGTTAGGGTTAGGAGAGGGAGAGGGAGAGGGAGAGGGAGAGGGACAGGGACAGGGACAGGGATAGGGATAGGGATAGGGATAGGGATAGGGAGAGGGATAGGGAGAGGGAGAGGGATAAGGATAGGGATAGAGATAAGGATAGGGATAGAGTTAGGAATAGGGTTAGGGTTAGGGATAGAGTTAGGGATAAGGACAGGGATAAGGATAGGGATAGGGACAGGGATAGGGACAGGGACAGGGACAGGGACAGGGATAGGGATGGGGATAGGGATAGGGATAGGGATAGGGAGAGGGATGGGGATAGGGAGAGGGAGAGGGAGAGGGAGAGGGATAGGATTAGGGACAGGGATAGGGATAGGGATAGGGAGAGGGATAGGGATAGGGATGGGGATAGGGGTAGGATTAGGGACAGGGATAGGGATAGGGATAGGGAGAGGGATAGGGATAGGGATGGGGATAGGGAGAGGGAGAGGGAGAGGGAGAGGGAGAGGGAGAGGGAGAGGGATAGGGACAGGGATAGGGACAGGGAGAGGGAGAGGGATAGGGACAGGAATAAGGTTAGGGTTAGGGTTAGGGTTAGGGTTAGGGTTAGGGTTAGGGATAGGGGTTAGCATTAGGGACAGGGATAGGGATAGGGACAGGGATAGAGGTAGGTTCAGGGTTAGGGGTAGGGATAGGGATAGGGTAAGGGTTTTATGGGGGGTGATGGGGTGATCTTTGGGGGATCCATCAGCAAGGAGGGTATTGCAGAGGAAGGGAACCCATCAAGCATCCCCTGAACCTTGGAGCACATCAGCCAAATCCCCTTCTGGAATTCCGTGCCCCATCTCTGCCCTGGGCCAACAGCAGCTCAAGGAAAGGAGGTTTGGGGGGTTATGGACCCCCCCTCCCCCCCATTTTTATCTTTTCCAAGGTTGGGTATAAATAAATCAATTCCTCAGCATCTCCTGAGTCCCCAGGGGAGCAGCAGGAGGCTGGGAAGGGGAGGAGGAGGAATCACTTCTGCCATGGGGCTGCCCCAGCAGCTTTTCCCCTCCTGGGGGGCACTGGTCCCCCCTGGTCCCCCAGCTCTGGTGGCTTTGGGGATGTCCTGGATCTCCCCTAGATCTCTGGGAAGGGAGATGTGGAGGGTGCCAGGAAGCTTCTCCCCCATCCTCTCCAGAGCTGGGTGATGCTGCAGGGGCTCCAGACACCTCCCCAGCAGAGGCTGAGGCTCTGGCAAGGTCTGGAGAACATCACAAGCAGCTGCTTGAAGACCCTGAAAAACCCCAGAAATAGGGCCTGAAGCTGCCCCCCCCCCCCCACCACCACTGAACCCCTCAGCCCTGGGAAGGGGGTGCCTGGTGGGGAGCAGAGGGAGGAGGATGGAGGGGGTGGTGGGGTCCGTGTTTCATCCAGTCCCAGACTGGGATGGACTGGAAGGGACCTTCAGGATCATTGCATTCCAACCCCCTGGATGTACAGGGACCCCTCCCCAGC
>JALBCY010000074.1:265312-280312 GCA_023079485.1 Archilochus colubris
GAGGAGAACTTGGGAGGCTGAAGGTGGCTGGGAAAGGTGTGAAACCCCCGTGGGGCCAGAGGGAAATGCGTGGGGTGGGGGCAGGAGGCTGTGGCCCCCCCAGGCCCCATCTCCGGGGAAACTTGAGGCTGCCCTGGGGTTCTTCCCACCGCGGGGAGGGGGTCCCTGGACACGGGTGGTCCCAGGTTCCCGAGTTATCCTGGAGCCAAAGCACGTGGAGCTGGAACCACCAGACAAAGGAATCCAAGCACGGAGCCGCTCGAAGCATCAACCCCCCCAAACCCCCCCGGCCGGGTCAGCGCATCCCTCCGGCACCCCCGGCTTTATCCCAGCCATGGCCAGCAGGGCAAAGGGCCGGGACCATCCCGGATTCCTGCCGACCACCAAGCCCGGAGCCAGCAGCCCCCCGGGCCCTGTGGAGCCTCGGGAGTGCTGGGCAGAGGCTGAGTCCGGGGATCTCCAGCACCCCCAGCCCCGGGGGGAATCCAGGGACCCCCATCCCACCTGGGAGCATCACCCTTCCCCTCTTCCGAGGCAGCACTGGCAACATCATCATCATCATCATCATCCTCCTCATCCCTCAGCAAGGTCAACCCACGCTGGGCAGGCCAAGTCCCTCGTGTCTATGCCACAGAATGAAAACGCCGGGGACCCCCAGACCCCTCCCAGCCCCTTCCCCACCTCACAAACAGGAGCAGCAATACCCGCACCCCCCCCTCCCTTCCCCACCCCAGACTTGTTGCGTGGGTGGGTGGGTGGGGGATGCGTGGGTGGGTGGGGAATGGGTGGGTGGGTGGTTTCTCTCTTGCCCTGCGTGGAGCAGCTGCTTCAAAGCCTGGATTCAAAGGCCTGACCTGCATTTCCCAGAGTCACCCCAGCCCACCACCGGGCCTTCCACCCCCGCAGGGAAGCGTCACGGGGCGAGGGTGGTGGTGGGGGGGATGGGGGGGATGCTGCTGCCCCCAGCCCCCTGGCACCCAGCCCCAATCATCACCTTGCCCTGGGCTAACACAGGTGGGGAACGGGAGCAGGGTGGGGGTGTGTGTGTGGGGGGGGAAGGGTGGGAGCCTCTTGTCATTCCCACGCCACCCCCTCCCCGCCAGCTGTCAGGCAGGAGGAACTTTTTCCTGCCTCCCTTCTCCCCGATACCTCCCTCACTCCTTCCCCCAGCGTCCCCCCCAGAGCATCCACCGCCTCCCCCCCCCTCCCAAAACCTCCATTCCCGGTGTCAGAGGGAAGGGACTCACAGGTCAGAAGCGGCCGCCTGGTAGGGTTGGCTCCGGCAGAGGATGGAGTGTCCGCAGCCCTGGCCCATGGCTCCGCATCCTTCGGCAGCTCTGCCAGGAGGAGGGCACGGGGGGCTCGGCGAGGGCTGCCGGGGGGCTGCGGCCAACGAGGAGCCGCCTCTGCTCCCGGTTCTCTGTGTTTGCTGGGAACGGAGCCTCCCGCCGTGCTCAGCGAGGGTGGCTCCAGCTCTGCTGTCACCGAGCCCGATGCAGAGCGCCGAGGCGTGCGGGAGAGGAGGGAGGGGAGCGGGGAGGTGGGGGTGCGGAGAGGGGGAGGGGGGTGAGAAGAGAGCGGGGGGGGGAGGTTTCGGTGACTGACGGCTCCGCTGCGGCTCCGCCAGGCTGGGCGGGGGCCGAACCGTTCTCCCGGAGGAGCCGATGGGGTCCGCACCTGCCCCGCGCCGCCGCCTGCCGAGGGCCTCGCCCGGCCGCGCCCCCTGCGCTGCGCCGCTGCCCGGGGCCGCCGCCTTTGTCTGGGGAGGAACAGCCGGCCCTGCCCTGCCCCAGCTCCCCACAGGGACACCGGGCAGCACAGAGCAATGTGGGGCAGCGCTGGCACACAGGAAGGTCCCTGCCGCAGGGGTGATGGGCACCAGTGGTCCCAGAGGTCCTTGGCCCAGGGGTGCGGGACAAGCGCTGGTCCCAGGGGTCCTTCTGACCCAAGGGTATAGGGTGACACTGGTCCCAGAGGTTCTTCTGCCCCAGGGGTACTGGGCAGCACTGGTCCCAGAGGTCCCTTTGACCCAGGGGCACTGGCCCCAGAGGTCCCTCTGACCTAAGGGTACTGGGCAGCACTGGGCCCAGAGGTCCTTCTGCCTCAGGGGTACTGGGCAGCACCGGTCCCACCAGCAGGTCCCATGGTCAGAGGCCAGAAGAGAACCTGGGGCAGTTTCAGATATTTGCCTTGACCTTAAACTTGGTCTTGGCATCTCTTGGCCACTGGCAATGCCAGGGGATGGACCTTGGGGTGGAGCCAGGATGGGCACCCTGGGGATGTTTTATCTCCATCCCAGGTCAGCTCAGGAGCGTATCTGGGGCTCCCCCACCCCAGGTGAACCCAGAAGCATCTCTGGGGTCTCTCCCACCCCTGGTAAACCCAGAAGCATCTCTGGTGTCCACAGCCCCTCTGCAGGTTCCTGCATCCTCCACCAGTGCTGCACCAACCCTGACCCCAAACCAGGTTCTCAGCTTCAGGAGAGATTTAGCACCAAGAGGAGCTCCTCGGGTTGCTCTTCAGTGGTCTTGCTGCTCCCCATCCCTCCAGGGCTCGTTTTTTTTTGGGGGGGAGAGGGGAAAAATGTGCTTTAAAATCAACTTGGCCAACACGGTGGCTCCATCCTGAACCCACCAACCAGCTGGGACTTCAGGAGCAGATACTGGGAGATCAGCACCCAAATCCCATCAGTCCCTGACAACCCACAAGGATTTGTGTCTCTGTGGTCTGTGTGAAGCACTCTGTGATATCGGTGTGAGGTCCTCTGGGGGGAAACTGAGGCCCAGGTCTGTGATGAGTTGCCCAAATCTTACCCCAGAAGCCAGCAGCAGAAGCTGGGGCTGATTCAGGATTAGTTTCCAGGCCATCCCTTGAATCTAATCCTTGTTTTCACCTCGAGCTGCAGGTTTCATGAGCTTCCCATCCTCTGGCTGAGCTCCCCTGGGGTTTGGGGTTCATTTATCCCTTTGAGGAGCCCCTTCTGGGGGACACCAGGGGATGTTCTGGGCACTGGGAGCCACCTCAGTGCTCACCCATCTCCAGATAATGGAATCACAGAATGGTTTGGGTGGGAAGGGACCTCGAAGGTCACCTCAACCACCACCCCCCCCTGCAATGATCAGGGACATCTTCAGCTCCGTCTGCTCCTGGTGCCACCCCAAAGGTGCCAAAGCCTCAGGAGGCTCAGGTTTCAAGCCAGTGATTTCTTTTCTGGCTGCTCTCCCTCAGTTCTTCCTCTTTTATTTTTTCCCCAGGTCATTATTATTTCATTCCCTCCCGGATCCCCGGGGTGGAAATGTCAATGAGATGGTTTGGGGGGTTGGTTTGTTTTCTGCAGGAAGCAGCTGAGAAGATGGGAGCAGATCTGGCTCTGGGTGCCCGAGGTCTTCTCCTCACATCCAATCCTTATTCCTCATCTCTCCAGGATGAGGTTTACTCTTCCCCACCTCACCTTGGATGATTTTCTCCTCGAGAGAAAGCTCATCCTGGTGCCCAAGCAGCTTCTTGAGGCTCCTCCTGGCACCAGCAGTGCTGGGGCTTCCTCCTTTCCACCATTCCTCCTTTCAGCCCCTCCAGCCCCACCAGGATTTATTTTATTTTCCCCATCCGTGGATTTCCTTCAGACTCCTCAGTTCTGGGTCTCTCTCTGTTTGTTTTTCCCCATCAATCCCTGCTCGCCGTCGCTCCCAGGAGGAGTTTGAGGACCTGGGGGAGGAATTGCTGGTTTGGTTTCCTGAGCAACCGAAGGCTCCCAGGGTGAGGGACACCAAGGAGCTGGCAGGAGGCTCTGGGTGCCCCTCAGGTGGGTGCCACCAGCACTGGGGATGCTGCAGGGAGAGGAGCTGAGCTCTGCTTCCCATGGGGTCTCCTGGGGGGGTTTCTCAGCAGGTTCCAAGCCAAGGAGAGGTCTCTGCCCCTGCTGTACCTCCCCCCCCCCATCTCCTGATGGAGACACCCAGCTGGCTCCAGCATCCCCCAGCCAAGCTTTCCCTCCTCCAAAGGCTCCATCAAAGCAATTTAATCCCTTTGGGAGGTGTTGGATCCATCACATCCCAACCTGCAGCTCCCCAGGAACCTGCCCTGGGGTGTGGGGGGGGTTACACAGGGCAGGAACTCCAAGCCCCTGGTCCAACCTTGGTCAGAGCAGAAAAAAACAAAGGAGGGAGAGTCCAGAGCAGCTTCCAGGAGGCTTCAGGAAAGCTGGGGAGGAACTTTTCGTTGGTTTGGGTGGGAAGGGACCTTAAATCCCACCCAGTCCCAACCCCTGGATGTGCAGGGACCCCTCCCACAGCCCAGGGTGCTCCAAGCCCCATCCAACCTGGGCTGAGACACTGCCAGGGATGGGGCAGCCACAGCTTCCTTGGGCAGCCTGGCACAGGGGCTCAGCACCCTCACCCCAAACAATTTCTCCCTCCCCAAGATCTCCTCTCCATCTCCCCTCTTGCAGCTGGAAACCCTTCCCCTCATCCCATCCCTCCAGGCCCTTGTGGGAGAGTGTCCAGAGAAGGGACTGGAGAGCATGGAGAAGGTTCTGGAAAGTATGGGGAAGGTTCTGGAGAACAAGGAGAAGGTTCTGGAGAAGTTGTGAGGAGCATCTGAGGCACCCAAGGGTGTTCTGCCTGCAGCAGAGGAGGCTGAGGGTTGGGGAACACTGGTGGGGGGAGACTTGTGCTCCATGTGCATTAGTTCAGGTGTTTTCCCAAGTGTTTTCCAGCCTTTTGGTGGAAAAGAAGGAGATGGAGGGGATGGAGAGTGTCCAGAGATGGGAATGGAGCTGGGGAAGGGTCTGGAGCACAAGAATAAGGTCTGGAGGGCAATGAGGAGGTTCTGGAGAACATGGAGAAGGTTTGGAGAACATGGAGAAGGTCTGGGGAGCAAGGAGGAGGAGCTGGAGAAGATGGAGAAGGTTTGGAGAACATGGGGAAGGGGCTGGAGAGCATGGAGAAGGTTCTGGAAAACATGGGGAAGGTTGTGGAGGGCAAGGAGAAGGTTTGGAGACCATGGAGAAAGTTCTGGAGCACAAGGAGAAGGTTTGGGGAGGAAGGAGGAGGAACTGGAGAAGATGAAGAAGGAGCTGGAGAGCAAGGAGGCTGGAGAACATGGAGAAGGGGCTGGAGAGGAAGGAGGAGGAGCTGGAGAACATGAATAAAGGTCAGGAGAACATGGAGATGGTTTGAGAACATGGAGAAGGTTCTGGAGCACAAGGAGAAGGTCTGGAGAGGATGGAGGAGGTTGTGGAGAAGATGAATAAAGGTCTGGAGAAGATGGAGAAGGTTGTGGAGAAGTTGTGAGGAGCATCTGAGGGCCCTGTGGGTGCTGATCCTGGAGCAGAGGAGGCTGAGGGGAGACCTTGTGGCTCTCTGCAACCCCCTGAGAGGAGGTTGGAGCCAGGGGGGGTCGGGCTCTGCTCCCAAGGAACAAGGGATGGGACAAGAGGAACTTTGGGCACAACTCAAGTTGTGCCAGGGGAGGTTTAGGTTGGAGCTGGGGAAGAATTTCTGCCTGGAAAGGGTTGTCAGGGCCTGGCCCAGGCTGCCCAGGGCAGGGCTGGAGTCCCCATCATCCCTGGAGGGGTTTCAGAGCCTGGGGATGTGGGGATGAGGGACATGGGACAGTGGGGATGGGGTCAGGGTTGGGTTCCATGATCCCAAAGATCTTTTCCAAGCAGGTCCAAGGAAACCCTGCAGGGAGCAGCTGGAGATGGGATGGATCCCAATGGGACTGAGATGCTCCTGAAGGAACAGCTGCAGGAGAAGTTCCGTGGCACCAAGTGGGTTCTTGGGGTTCTTGGGGTTCTTTGGGTTCTTGGGGTTCTTTGGGTTCTTTGGGTTCTTGGGGTTCTTTGGGTTCTTGGGGTTCTTGGGGTTCTTGGGGTTCTTTGGGTTCTTTGGGTTCTTGGGGTTCTTTGGGTTCTTGGGGTTCTTGGGGTTCTTTGGGTTCTTTGGGTTCTTGGGGTTCTTTGGGTTCTTGGGGTTCCTGGGGTTCTTGGGGTTCTTGGGGTTCTTGGGGTTCTTTGAGTTCTTGGGGTTCTTTGGGTTCTTGGGGTTCTTGGGGTTGTTGGGGTTCTTTGGGTTCTTGGGGTTCTTGGGGTTCCTGGGGTTCTTTGGGTTCTTGGGACTCTTGGGGTTCTTTGGGTTCTTTGGGTTCTTGGGGTTCTTTGGGTTCTTGGGGTTCTTTGGGTTCTTTGGGTTCTTTGGGTTCTTGGGGTTCTTGGGGTTCTTGGGGATCTTTGGGTTCTTGGGGTTCTTTGGGTTCTTGGGGTTCTTGGGGATCTTTGGGTTCTTGGGGTTCTTGGGGTTCTTGGGGTTCTTTGGGTTCTTTGGGTTCTTGGGGTTCTTGGGGTTCTTTGGGTTCTTGGGGTTCTTGGGGTTCTTGGGGTTCTTGGGTCTTTGGGTTCTTGGGGTTCTTGGGGTTCTTGGGGTTCTTGGGGTTCTTTGGGTTCTTTGGGTTCTTGGGGTTCTTGGGGTTCTTGGGGTTCTTTGGGTTCTTTGGGTTCTTTGGGTTCTTGGGGTTCTTTGGGTTCTTGGGGTTCTTTGGGTTCTTGGGGTTCTTGGGGTTCTTGAGGTTCTTTGGGTTCTTGGGGTTCTTTGGGTTCTTGGGGTTCTTTGGGTTCTTGGGGTTCTTGGGGTTCTTGGGGTTCTTGGGGTTCTTGGAGTTCTTGGGGTTCTTTGGGTTCTTGGGGTTCTTGGGGTTCTTTGGGTTTGGGTTTTTCCCCCCTCTCATTATTTTGGGGCCGTTTTCCTCAGCAGGTTCCAAAATCCCGAGGTGGGAAGGGAAGGAACTGGTGGAAGGGAGAAAAGTCGGTGTTTTCGGGTGGGTTTTTTTCCGTTTTTCTTCCCATTTCTCCCTTTCCCCCAGAAATACAGGAAAAAAAAAAAAAAGAACAGAAAACAACACCCAGAGGAACCCAGAGCTTTGTTTCCATCACGAGGTCGGAACAGTCTGTGCTCCCAAAAATAAACTGCAGTGAAAAAAAGAAAAAGGAAAGAAAATGGAAAAAAAGAACAAAAAACCCCAAACCAACCCAAACCCAACCCAAAGAAACTGCCAGGGAAGGGAGGAGAAACCCCAAGAAGTTCCCAGTGATGGGGGAAAGGTTCTGGGTTCTCCTGGGGGGGGTGGGCAGAGCCAGAGCTCTTCCCTCTTCCCATCTTTATGGGTTGGGGGTTTTGGGGTCGTTTTCTGGGGGTTCTGCTCCCCCCTCCCCATCTGGGGGTGGTGATGGGATTGGGGGGGGATGGAGCACCCCGAAATTCTGGGGGAAGGGAAAAGGGGGAAGGGAAAAGGGGGAAGAGGAAAGGGGGAAGAAAGGGAAGGGGAAGGGGAAGGGGAAGGGGAAGGGGAAGGGAAGGGGAAGGGGAAGGGAAGGAAGGAAGGGGAAGGGAAGGAAGGAAAGGGAAGGGAAGGGAAGGGAAGGGGAAGGGGAAGGAAGGGAAGGGGAAGGGGAAAGGAAGGAAGGGGAAGGAAGAAGGAAGGAAAGGAAAGGGAAGGAAAGGGAAGGAAAGGGAAGGAAAGGGAAGGAAAGGGAAGGAAAGGAAAGGGAAGGGAAGGGAAGGAAAGGGAAGGAAAGGGAAGGAAAGGAAAGGAAAGGAAAGGAAAGGGAAGGGAAGGGAAGGGAAGGGAAGGGAAGGGAAGGGAAGGGAAGGGAAGGGAAGGGAAGGGAAGGGAAGGGAAGGGGAAGGGAAGGGAAGGGAAGGGAAGGGAAGGGAAGGGAAGGGAAGGGAAGGGAAGGGAAGGGAAGGGAAGGGAAGGGAAGGGAAGGGAGGGGAAGGGAAGGGAGGGGAAGGGGAAGAGGAAAAAAGGAGGAAGGGGAAAGGGAAGGATGGAGAAGAGGAAAGAAAGGGAAAGAAGGGGAAGGGAGAATGGGGGAAAAGAAGGGGAATTCAGGGATAAGAGGGAGGGGGAAGAGAAAGGGAAGGATGAGGAAGGGGAGAGGGGGAGGAGAGAAGGGGGAAGGGAAAGGGAAAAGGGAAGGAAAAGGGGAAAGGAGAAGGGGTCTGAGCCAGGTGGGTTTCCCCCCCTTGCAGCTGCCCCCCCCTGCTCTGGATGTCCCCAACTCCCCTTGGGGACAGTGGCAGCAGCTGCTCCAGGTCCTGAGGCCACATCCAGCCCTTGTCACCTCCCCAGGCTCTGCTGTCCCCTCCTGCTCCCATCTGTCACCCCGGACATGGGGAGGGGACAGGGACCCTCGGGCATCCTCACTCGGGGGGCACCTGGGACCCTCTGTGTCCCCTTTGTCCCCCCCTTTCCCTGCATCCCCACGTCCCCTGCTCTGATGTCCCCAGCACACCGAGGTGGCAGCGTCCCTGGGGGTGACATCCCTGGGGATCAGACCTGGGGAGACCTCTGGGAATCACCGGGAATTCTTGGGGTGCTCCTCAGGGGGCTGCTGGGTGTGGGGACCCCATCCCTGGGGACAAAGGAGGGGGAGGAAGGACAAGGGGCTGTGCTGCAGGGGTTGGGGTATCCCAGTGACCTGCACCCCAAAGAGCTGGGAATGGGGTGTCCCAGTGACCTGCACCCCAAAATGAGCTGGGGTTGGGGTATCCCAGTGACCTGCATCCCAAAATGGGCTGGGGTTGGGGTGTCCTCCCTACACCCCAGAAGGGCTGGGACTGGTGTATCCCAGTGACCTGCACCCCAAAGAGTTGGGAATGGGTGTCCCAGTGACCTGCACCCCAAAAGTGCTCCAGGGAAGGGGGTGTCCCAGTGACCTGCACTCCAAAGAGCTGGGAATGGGGTGTCCCAGTGACCTGCACCCCAAAATGGGCTGGGACTAGGGTATCCCCATGACCTGCATCCCAAAGAGCTGGGGTTGGGGTGTCCCAGTGATCTGCACCCCAAAATGGGCTGGGGTTGGGGTGTCCTCCCTACACCCCAAAAGGGCTGGGACTGGGGTATCCCCGTGACCTGCATCCCAAAGAGTTGGGACTGGGGTGTCCCAGTGACCTGCACCCCAAAATGGGCTGGGATTAGGGTATCCCCGTGACCTGCATCCCAAAGGGCTGGGAATGGGGTGTCCTCCCTACACCCCAAAAGGGCTGGGACTGGGGTATCCCAGTGACCTGCACCCCAAGGAGCTGGGGTTGGGGTGTCCCAGTGACTCGCACCCCAAAAGTGCTCCAGGGAAGGGGGTGTCCCAGTGACCTGCACCCCAAAGGGATGGGATTGGGGTGTCCTCCCTGCACCCTCAGTGTCCCCAAGGCAGAGCCCAGGGGTGTCCCCAAGGTGGGGGATGGGACCAGGAGCTTCTCCTCCCATTCCCATCCCTGCAAGGAGGAAAAAGAAAGTTTGGGGATTTTGGACATTGCCCCCCGGTCCCAGCTGGGCCTGGCAGCAGAAACGGGGACCTGGTGTGGGGTCCTGGCAGTGAAATCCCTGGGAAAGCAGCAGGGGACTGGGGGCAGGGCTGGGGTGAGGGTCTGTAACCCCCCTGCATGGGCAGGGACCCCAACCCCATCCAACCTCAACTCCAACATCCCCACCACCCACAGCTTCTCCAGGAAACCTCTCCCAGGCTCTCCCCACCCTCACTTCTCCCTCCCAGCTCCTCTCCAGCTCCCCTCTTCCACTTGGAAACCATCTCTCCTTGTCACCTCCCTCCAGGCCCTTGCCCAAAGTCCCTCCCCAGCTTTCCTGGAGCCCCTTCAGACACTGGGAGCTGCTCCAAGGGCTCCCCACAACCTTCTCCTCTTCCTCTCTTTCCAATCAAAAGCTTCTCTTCTCTTCTCTTCTCTTCTCTTCTCTTCTCTTCTCTTCTCTTCTCTTCTCTTCTCTTCTCTTCTCTTCTCTTCTCTTCTCTTCTCTTCTCTTCTCTTCTCTTCTCTTCTCTTCTCCTCTTCTCTTCTCTTCTCTTCTCTTCTCTTCTCTTCTCTTCTCTTCTCTTCTCTTCTCTTCTTCTCTTCTCTTCTCTTCTCTTCTCTTCTCTTCTCTTCTCTTCTCTTCTCTTCTCTTCTCTTCTCTTCTCTTCTCTTCTCTTCTCTTCTCTTCTCTTCTCTTCTCTTCTCTTCTCTTCTCCTCTTCTCTTCTCTTCTCTTCTCTTCTCTTCTCTTCTCTTCTCTTCTCTTCTCTTCTCTTCTCTTCTCTTCTCTTCTCTTCTCCCCTCCTTCTCCTTCTCCTCCTCCTCCTCCCTCCTCCTCCTCCTCCTCCTCTCCTCCTCCTCCTCCTCTCCTCCCTCCTCCTCCTCCTCCTCCTCCTCCTCCTCCTCCTCCTCTCCTCCTCCTCTCCTCCCTCCTCCTCCTCCTCCCTCCTCTTCTCTTCTCTCTCTTCTCTTCTCTTCTCTTCTCCCTCTCTCTCCTCCTCCTCCTCCTCCTTCTTCTCCTCCTCCTTCCTCTCCTCCTTCTCCTTCTCCTCCTTCTCCTTCTTTCCCTCTCCCTCTCCCTCTCCCTCTCCTTCTCCTTCTCCTTCTTCTCCTCTCCCTCTCCTTCTTTCTCCTTCTCCTTCTCCTTCTCCTTCTCCTTCTCCTTCTCCTTCTCCTTCTCCTTCTCCTTCTCCTTCTCCTTCTCCTTCTCCTTCTCCTTCTCCTTCTCCTCCTCCTCCTCCTTCTCCTCCTCCTCCTCCTCCTCCTCCTTCCCCCATCCCATCCCATCCCATCCCATCCCATCCCATCCCAACCTCCCTCTCCCTCTCCAGCCCTGGAACACCCCAACCCCCCAGTTCCCCCCTCCCTGCCCTTGGAGTTTTCCATGGGATTGAAAAAAAAAACCAAAACCCCCAAACCCCCCAAAACCCCCCCAAAACCCCCCCTTGTCAGGGCTGAGGAGCTGAAGCCAGGGAGGGGTTGGGCTGCTCGGAGCCTTCTCGGCATCTCGCTGGCTCCCAGCCCCCCCCCAGCCCCCGCCCCCTCCCTGCTGCGAAAAAAAGAAAGAAAAAAATCAGGGAAAGAGCAAAAAACACAAAAAGGCTGAAAAATCCCCCGGGGTTGGGTGAGGGGGTGGGAAATGGGGTGCGGGGGATGGAGGGATGGAGGGATGGAGGGATGGAGGGGCTTGGGGGGGGTGTTTGTCCTTGCACACGTGTGGGCACGAGGGTCCAGGGGTCCTTGCACCCACGTGGAGCTCAGGCACACGTGTGATCCCACGCACACGCGTGATCCCACGCACACGCGTGTGCGCAGCCCCCCTGAGGGCACTGACACTGACATGGGGTGCACGGAGCTCACGCACACGTGTGATCCCATGCACACGCGTGTGCGCAGCCTTCCTGGGGATGCTGACACTGACTTGGGTTGCACGGAGCTCACACACACACACACACACACACACGTGTGATCCCACGCACACGCGTGTGCACGGTTCCCTTGGAGATGATTGCACCCACGTGGGGCACGTGGAGCACACACACACACACACGTGTGATCCCACGCACACGCGTGTGCACAGCCTCCCCGGGGGCTGCTTGCAGCCAGAGGGGGTGCCCGGAGCTGCCCCCGTGCACACGCGTGTGCTCAGAGCCCGCGTTCAGCAGGAAAGCGAAAAAGGCTGAAAAATCCCGAAAAAAACCTAAAACCCAACCCCCAGTCCCGCAGAGCTGAAGCCCCCGGGGATTCGCTCCCACGCGGAGACAGGAGAGAAAAAAACCCCAAGAGAAAAATAAGAATAAAACAGGGAAAAAAGGGGAAAAAAAAAAAAAAAGCGTTTTGAGGAGAAATGAGGGAAAATTGGCTCCCGAGTGGTTTCCATGGTTACCCCTGGCAGCCGGCGAGGTGCCAGCCCCGAGTGCCACCACCCCTGTCCCTGCTGGTGACAAAGCCTGGGGGTGGCACCGGGGGCTGCAGGGGACATCGGGGACCTGAGACCCTTCCCCAAACCCCTGGTGAATCCTGAGGGGGGGGAGATGGGGGCTCCAGGATCCATGGGATGGGATGGGATGGGTGGGATGGGATGGGATGGGATGGGATGGGATGGGATGGGATGGGTGGGATGGGATGGATGGGATGGGATGGGATGGGATGGGGGGGATGGGATGGGATGGGACGGGATGGGATGGGATGGGATGGGATGGGATGGGGGGGATAGGATGGGATGGATGGGATGGGGTGGGGTGGGATGGGATGGGATGGGGTGGGTGGAATGATGGGGATGGGTTGGGTTGGGTTGGGTTGGGTTGGGATGGGATGGGATGGATGGGATGGGATGGGGGGGATGGGATGGGATGGGATGGGATGGGATGGGATGGGATGGGGGGGATGGGAGGGATGGGATGGGTTGGAAGGAACCTTCAAGGTCCAACCAAGGTTTTTGGGTTGTTTTTTCCAATCCCATGGAAAGCTCCAGGCCGGGGAGGTGGGAACTGTGGGGGGGTTGTGTGCCAGGGCTGGAGAGGGAGGGGGGAGGTTGGGATGGGATGGGGGGGATGGGATGGGATGATGGGGATGGGTTGGGTTGGGTTGGGTTGGGTGCCAGTCCAGAGGGGGTGATGGAGCTGCTGGGAGGGCTGGAGCAGCTCTGGAGCCAGGGGGAGAGAGTTGGGGGTGTTGAGGCTGGAGAAGAGAAGGAGAAGGAGAAGGAGAAAGAAGAAGGAGAAGGAGAAGGAGAAGGAGAAGGAGAAGGAGAAGGAGAAAGAAGAAGGAGAAGGAGAAGGAGAAGGAGAAGGAGAAGGAGAAGGAGAAGGAGAAGGAGAAGGAGAAGGAGAAGGAGAAGGAGAAGGAGAAGAGAAGGAGAAGGTTGTGGGGAGCCCTTGGAGCAGCTCCCAGTGTCTGAAGGGGCTCCAGGAAAGCTGGGGAGGGACTTTGGGCAAGGGCCTGGAGGGAGGTGACAAGGAGAGATGGTTTCAAAGTGGAAGAGGGGAGCTGGAGAGGAGCTGGGAGGGAGAAGTGAGGGTGGGGAGAGCCTGGGAGAGGTTTCCTGGAGAAGCTGTGGGTGGTGGGGATGTTGGAGTTGAGGTTGGATGGGGTTGGAGCCCCCTGGGCTGGGGAGGGGTCCCTGCACATGGCAGGGGTGGCACTGGGTGATCTGGAGGTTCCCTTCCCACCCATCCTGGCATTTGGTGAGCTGTCCCTTTAGCAGTGACAAGTGGCTTTGTCCTTTGCCACCTCTCTTGGAGCTTCCCAGAGGAAGGGCTGGAGGCCCAGGCCAGCTCAGTCTCCATCCTGCAGGCTGCTGCAGGCTGTTTGCTGTCCAGCTGGTTTGGTTTTCATCCCAGGGCTATTTTCAGCCTCTCAGCCTAACAAGGTGAAATGTCTGAGATGCTTTTCTGGTCCCTGTGACCGTGCTATAAGGAGGCACACAGAGGGCTTCCTGCTGGCCAGCAGCTCAGCCCAGCCTTGGCTCTTCTCTGCAGCCTTTGGCCATTTTCTGGGTCAGCTTTGTGTGCACCACTCAGTCCTGCCATGGCAATCACAGGAACGTGAAGGTTGGAGAAGACCTCTGAGCTCATCCCACCCCACCACGTCCCCAGGTGTCACATCCATCTTTCTGTGTCCTTTCCAACCCCTCCAGGGATGGTGACTCCACCACTCCCCTGGGAAAAGGCTTTTTCCAATGCTTGGCCTCTCTTCCATTGAGGAAGTTTTCCCCAGTATCCAACCTAAACCTCCCCCTGGCACAACTGGAGTCTCTTTCTTTGCTCAGAACAAGAGACAATCCCTGCTGAGGTGCCCTGAGCCCCAGATCCTGAGGGCACCCAACCCCTCAGCCAGGAGCTGCTCTGCTGGCTCTGGGCAGGAGAAGCAGCAGCAAAGGCAGAGGTGCAGCCAGGGCAGGATTTGGGATGGAGCCTCCTGGGATTCTCCACCAGGCTGGAGGTTGCCTGAGGTGTCAGTGGGGTGGAACCTCTCACCCCAGCTCAGCCTTGTCCCACCTGGAAGTCTGTAATCCCTTCACTTTTCCACTGGTAACCAAACATCAGGGGTGGGAAGGGAGCTCTGGAGCTGCTCAGTCCAGAGCAGGTGGCACAGGATGGTGTCCAGGGGGCAAAGAATAAATACATTCAAAGTGGACTTGAAGTTCTTGAGCTCTCCATAAATCCTTCAGGCAGAGGGGTTTCTGGTGCAGGTCTGAGCTGGCCGAGCTCTCCCCAGCTGCTGGGGAAGGAATGATTCCCAGCACAACGTTGGGTTTGGCTTGGGAGGGTGGAAATGGACAGAAATCACAGAATGACAGAGTGTTCAGGTTGGAAGGGAGCTCTGGGGATCCCCCAGCCCAACCCCCCTGTCCCAGCAGGATCCCCCAGGGCAGGACACACAGAACACATCCAGGGGGGTTGGAAAGGCTCCAGAGAAGGAGACTCCAGAACCTCTCTGGGCAGCCTGGGCCAGGGCTCCCTCAGCCTCACAGCCAAGAAGTTTCTCCTCCTCTGGAGCTGGAACTTCCCATCTTCCAGCTCCACCCCATTCTTCCTTGTCCTGTTCCTGGGCACCCCTGAACAGAGATTGTCCCCTTCCTCTTGCCCCCCAGCCCTCAGCTATTGATGGACATTCAGCAGATCCCCTCTCAGCCTTCTCTTCTCCAGCCTCAACACCCCCAGGGCTCTCACTCTTTCTTCCCAGCAGAGATGCTCAAGTCCCTTCAGCACCCTCCCAGCTCTCCCTTGGCCTCTCTCCAGTAGATCCCAGTCTCTCCTCAACTGGGGAGCCCCAAACTGGAGCCAGGATTCCAGGGGTGCTCTCCCCAGGGCACAGCAACAACAGAGCAGAGGGGGAGCAGAACCTCCCTGGAGCTGCTGGACACACTTTTCCTGATGCCCCCAGGACCCCATTGGCCTCTTGGCCACCAGGACACATTGCTGAGCCCTGGGGAAGTTCCTCTCCTCTGGGACTCCAAGGATTCTCTCCATGGAGAAATCTCCACCTCTCCTTGGGGTGATTCCTCCCCTTCTCCTTCCTGAACTCCCTGAGCTCTCCAGGTTTCCTTGGAGAGCAGCCCCAAGCACCCCCTCCCCAGCTCTGGGGGCATCACCCAAATCCTTGAGGGTTCCAAACCCCCAAAATCAGGGATGGGGAAAAGGTGGGAGGTTGGGAAAAGAAAACAGTGGGAGAGGCTGAAAGGAGAAGGTGAGAGA
>JALBCY010000074.1:282812-320158 GCA_023079485.1 Archilochus colubris
TGGGGCCATCAGCAGGGGAGGGGACACTGTCCAGCGTGTCACCCTCAGACGTTCCGCAGGAGCTGGGGACAGAACGGGTGTCACCCCCTCTGTCCCTGGTGTCACCTCTGTCCCCAACCTCAGCTGGTACAGGGGACACTGTGGTGACACCTTCCCACCCCCCCATCCCATCCCATCCCATCCCATCCCATCCCATCCCATCCCCATCCCATCCCCATCCCATTTGTCACCTGGGCTTGTCACCACCCCTGGGTGACAGAGGGTGACACAAGGGACAGGAATGGAGATGCCACCACCCCCACCCAGCTTTGGGGACCCCCGTGTGACCCCCACTGGTGTTTGTGTCACCCTGGGGAGATGTTTCCCAGCCCTGTGGGACCCCTCCCTTGGTGTCCCCCCCATCCCTGTGTCCCCACCTTGGTGTCCCTTGATGTGTCCCCCCCTGGTGTCCCCCCTGCCTGGTGTCCCCTGGTGTCCCGTCCCCCCCATTGGTGTCCCCTGGTGTCCCCCCTGGTGTCCCCTGGTGTCCTCTGGTGTCCCCCCTGGTGTCCCCTGCTGTCCCTCCCGGTGTCCCCTGGTGTCCCCCCCACTGGTGTCCTCCCCATTGGTGTCCCCTGGTGTCTGTCCCCCCCCCTGCTGTCCCCTGGTGTGTGTCCCCCTGGTGTCCCCCATGGTGTCCCCTGGTGTGTCCCCCCCTTGGTGTCCCCTGGTGTCCCCCCCGGTGTCCCCTGGTATCCCCCCTGGTGTCCCTTGGTGTCCCCCCCATATTGGTGTCCCCTGGTGTGTCCCCCCCCCATGTCCCCTGGTGTCCCCCCTGGTGTCCCCTGATGTCCCCTGGTGTGTCCCCTCCAGTGTCTGATGGTGTCCTCCCCACTGATGTCCCCTGGTGTGCTCCTTGGTGTCCCCCTGTGTGTCCCCCCCATGTCCCCTGCTGTCCCCTGGTGTGTCCCCCCCTTGTTGTCCCCTGGTGTCCCCCTCTTGGTGTCCCCTGGTGTCCCCCCCTCACTCACAGTCAGGGGCTCAGCAGTCACAGTCCCCACGCTGCTCCTCGTGTCCCTCTTGTCCCCCCCCCTGGGCTCCTCACGTGTCCCCCGGGTCCTGCAGCTCTCAGGGGGCCACAGGGTCCCCCCGTGCTGGGGACAAAGGGGACAACGACTCCAGAGCCTCCCCCCCCCCTCTTTTCCCTTCCCCTCTCACCCCCTCTCCCCCTTTTCCTGTTTCTTTTGCCCTTCCCACCCCCCCTTCCCTTCCCTTCCCTTCCCTTCCCTTCCCTTCCCTTCCCTTCCCTTCCCTTCCCTTCCCTTCCCTTCCCTTCCCTTCCCTTCCCTTCCCTTCCCTTCCCTTCCCTTCCCTTCCCTTCCCTTCCCTTCCCTTCCCTTCCCTTCCCTTCCCTTCCCTTCCCTTCCCTTCCCTTCCCTTCCCTTCCCTTCCTTCCCTTCCCTTCCCTTCCCTTCCCTTCCCTTCCCCTTCCCTTCCCTTCCCTTCCCTTCCCTTCCCTTCCTTCCTTCCCCTTCCCTTCCCTTCCCTTCCCTTCCCCTTCCCCTTCCCCTTCCCCTTCCCTTCCCCTTCCCCTTCCCCTTCCCCTTCCCCTTCCCCTTTCTTCTTCCCCTTTCTTCTTCCTCTTTCCCCCTTCCCCTTCCCTCCCTTCTCCCTTTCCCCTTTTCCCTTCCCCTTCCTTCCCTTTCCACTTCTTTCCCCTTCCTGTTTCCCCTTCCCTTTCCCTTTCTTCTCCCCCCTTCTCCCTTCCCCTTTCCCATCCATTTCCTTTCCCTTCCCCTTTCACTCCCTTTCATTTCCTCTTTCCTTCCCTTTCCCCTCCTTCCCCTTTCTCTTCTCTTTTCTTTTCTTTTCTTTTCTTTTCTTTTTTGCTTTTCTTTCTCCTTTTCTTTCTCTCTTCTCTTCTCTTCTCTTCTGCTCTTCTTCTTCTCTTCTTCTCTCTTCTCTTCTCTTCTCTTCTCTTCTCTTCTCTTCTCTTCTCTTCTGCTCTTCTTCTTCTCTTCTTCTCTTCTCTTCTCTTCCTCTCTTCTCCTCTTCTCTTCTCTTCTCTTCTCTTCTCTTCTCTTCTCTTCTCTTCTCTTCTGCTCTTCTTCTTCTCTTCTTCTCTCTTCTCTTCTCTTCTCTTCTCTTCTCTTCTCTTCTCTTCTCTTCTCTTCTCTTCTCTTCTCTTCTCTTCTCTTCTCTTCTCTTCTCTTCTCTTCTTTCCTTCTTTCTCTTCTCTCTCTCTCTCTGTCTCTGTCCCTGTCCCTGTCTCTGTCCCTGTCCCTGTCCCTGTCCCTGTCTCTTGTTCTCTCCTCTCTCTCCCCTCTCCTTTTCCCTTCCCCTTTCTCCCTCTCAGCTTTTCAGGTTGCCCCAGGGAGGTTCTGCCGTCCCCATGTCCCCAATGTCCCCCTGTCCCCAGTGTCCCCCGGTCCCCATTGTCCCTTTGTCCCCACTGTCCCCATGTCCCCAGTATGCCCCTGTCCCCATATCCCCCTGTCCCCATTGTCCCTTTGTCCCCAATGTCCTCCTGTCCCCAGTGCCCCCCTGTCCCCAGTCTCCCCCTGTCCCATGTCCCCAATGTCCCCGTGTCCCCAATATCCCCGTCCCCAATCTCCCCCTGTCCCCTGTCCCCAATGTCCCCAATATCACCCTGTCCCCAATGTCCCCCTGTCCCATGTCCCCATGTCCCCAGTGTCCCCCTGTCCCCAGTGTCCCTCTGTCCCCATATCCCCCTGTCCCAAATGTCCCCATGCCCCCCTGTCCCATGTCCCCCTGTCCCCATATCCCCGTCCCCAATCTCCCCCTGTCCCATGTCCCCACTGTCCCCCTGTCCCATGTCCCCCTGTCCCATGTCCCCCTGTCCCATGTCCCCCTGTGCCCCTGTCCCCAATGTCCCCCTGTTCCCATGCCCCCCTGTCCCCATATCCCCCTGTCCCCAATCTCCCCCTGTCCCCAGTGTCCCTTTGTCCCCAATCTCCCCAATGTCCCCCTGTCCCATGTCCCCATGTCCCCAGTGTCCCCCTGTCCCCAATGTCCCCCTGTCCCCCTGTCCCCCTGTCCCCAATGTCCCCAATATCTCCCTGTCCCATGTCCCCATGTCCCCAGTATGCCCCTGTCCCCAGTGTCCCCATCCCCATTGTCCCTTTGTCCCCAATGTCCCCCTGTCCCCGTGTCCCCCAGTTCCCATTGTCCCTTTGTCCCCAATGTCCTCCTGTCCCCAGTGCCCCCCTGTCCCCATCTCCCCCTGTCCCCAGTGTCCCTTTGTCCCAATCTCCCCAATGTCCCCCTGTCCCCATATCCACCTGTCCCCAATCTCCCCCTGTCCCATGTCCCCAATGTTCCCCTGTCCCATGTCCCCCTGTCCCCAGTGTCCCCAATGTCCCCCTGTCCCCAATGTCCCCAATATCTCCCTGCCCCAAATGTCCCCCTGTCCCATGTCCCCCTGTCCCCATATCCCCCTGTCCCATGCCCCCCTGTCCCCAATGTCCCCCTGTCCCCAATGTCCCCCTGTCCCCAGTGTCCCCCTGTCCCATGTCCCCGTGTCCCCTCACCTGCACATGCAGGAAGGTGGCAAACCACTCCCGGAGCTCATCCTGGGTGTCACAGCAGAGGTACCTGAGGGGACACGATGGCATCAGGGGACAGACAGCACCTGGGGACCCCAGGGGACAAAGGGGACAGGGGTGGCAGCTCACGGAATGTCCCATCCCCCCCCTGGCCCTCTGTCCTGGGACGGGGTGTGAGTGTCCCCATGTCCCGTCCCCATGTCCCCCTGTCCCCATGTCCCCTGTCCCCTACCCCCTGTCCCCCATCCCCTGTCCCCATGTCCCCATGTCCCGTCCCCATGTCCCCCTGTCCCCATGTCCCATGTCCCCTGTCCCCCTGTCCCCATGTTCCGTCCCCATGTCCCCCTGTCCCCATGTCCCCATGTCCTCTCTCCCATGTCCCCTGTCCCCATGTCCCCTGTCCCCATGTCCCCCTGTCCCCATGTCCCCCTGTCCCCTGTCCCCATGTCCTCGTATCCTCATGTCCCCTCTCCCCTGTCCCCATGCCCCCATGTCCTCTCCCCCATGTCCCCATGTTCCCTGTCCCCATATCCCCCTGTCCCCTCTCCCCGTCCCACTGTCCCCTCTCTCCCCTGTCCCCTCTCCCCTGTCCCCATGTCCCCCATCCCCCTGTCCCCTCTCCCCCTGTCCCCGACCCCTGTCCCTCTGTCCCCTGTTCCCTGTCCACCTGTCCCCTACCCCCTGTCCCCATGTCCCCTGTCCCCCTGTCCCCATGTCAACATGTCCTCTCTCCCATGTCCCCCTGTCCCCCTCTCCCCTGTCCCTGTCCCATGTCCCCATGTCCCCTCTCCCCCTGTCCCGCTGTCCCATCCCCGTGTCCCCTGTCCTCTTGTCCCATGTCCTGTGTCCCATGTCCTCTCTCCCCTGTCCCCCTGTCCCCTGTCCCCTGTCCCCGTGTCCCCTGTCCCCTGTCCCTCACCACTGCTGCCTCTCGTGTTTCTCGTTCTCGTAGAAGATGGTGAAGCCCCAGCTGGAAGGGGACAAAGTGACAATGTCAGGAGGGGGGGACCCCAGACCCCCCCGTGGCCTTGTCACCCCCACCCCTGACACCCCCACACCCCCCGTGTCCCTGTGATCCCTGACCCTGCCACCCCCCTTGTCCCTGCCATCCCCTCCTTGTCCCCATCACCCCCTTTGTCCCTTCAACCCCTGCCACCTCCTCCTTGCCCCTGCCACCCCCTTGTCCCTAAAATGTCCTCTCATCCCTGCCACCCCCCTTGTCCCTGTCACCCCACCGTGTCCCTGCCACCTCCCCCTCGCCCCTGCCACCCCCCCTTGTCCCTGCCACCTCCTCCTTGTCCCTGTCACCTCCCCTTCATCCCCGCCACCCCCCTTTGTCCCTTCAACCCCTGTCCCTGCCATCCCCCCCTTGTCCCTGCCACCCCCCCTGTCCCCTCCCGGGCCGTGTCCCCTCCCTGTCCCCTGCCTTGGGGACAGCTCCGTTCCGCGGTGTCACCGCTGGGGCTGCTCTGACCCCTGGTGGTGACAGCAGAGCCCACGCAGGACCCGAGACCCCACACCCAGAGTGGCCCCGACACAGACATGTCCCCACATGTGTCCCCAACCCTGTCCCCAGCCCCAGCCATGTCCCCAGATGTGTCCCCAACCATGTCCCCAACCCCAGACATGTCCCCAGCCTTGTCCCCTATCTCGTCCCCAACCACAGTTGTGTCCCCAATCCCATTCCCAACCCCAGCCATGTCCCCAGATGTGTCCCCAGCCCCAGACACGTCCCCAAGTCCAGCCTTGTCCCCAACCATGTCCCCAACCCAAGCCATGTCCCCAGCCTTGTCCCCAATTATGTCCCCAACCCCAGCCATGTCCCCAACCCCATCCCCATCCCCAGCCATGTCCCCATCCTTATCCCCAACCCCATCCCCAACCCCAGACATGTCCCCAACCATGTCCCCAACCCCAGCCATGTCCCCAGCCTTGTCCCCAACCACAGATGTGTCCCCAATCCCATTCCCAACCCCAGCCATGTCCCCAGATGTGTCCCCAGCCGTGTCCCCAGCCCCAGCCATGTCCCCAACCCAAGCCATGTCCCCAGCCATGTCCCCAACCCAAGTCTTGTCCCCAACCATGTCCCCAACCCCAGCCATGTCCCCAACCCCATCCCCAGCCATGTCCCCATCCTTATCCCCAACCCCATCCCCAACCCCAGACATGTCCCCAACTGTGTCCCCAACCTCAGTCATGTCCCCATCCTTGTACCCAGCCATGTCACCAGTCCAAGCCGTGTCCCCAGCCTTGTCCCTGACCACATCCCCAACCCAAGCCATGTCCCCAGCCTTGTCCCCAACCATGTCCCCAACCCCAGACATGTCCCCAACTGTGTCCCCAACCCCAGTCCCCATCCTTGTCCCCAGCCCTGGACATGTCCCCAAGCTCAGACATGTCCCCAGCCTTGTCCCTGACCGTGTCCTAAACCCCAGACTTGTCCCCAACCCCAGACATGTCCTCAGCCTTGTCCCCGACCATGTCCCCATCCCCATCCTTGTCCCCGTCCCTGTCCCCATCCCCGTCCCCATCCCCATCCCAGTCCCTCTCCCTGTCCCCATCCCTGTCCCCCTCCCTGTCCCTGTCCCCATCCCCGTTCCCATCCCTGTCCTCGTCCCTGTCCCCATCCCAGTTCCCATCCCTGTCCCCCTCCCTGTCCCTGTCCCTGTCCCCGTCCCTGTCCCCACCATGTTGGTGGCCTCAGTTTCTTTTTCAGCCCCAGGAACACTTTCAGGTTGCCCACGGGCCACTCCTTCTCGGGTTTGTGGCTCTGGGGACAGAGAGGGGACAGCGTTGGGGACTGCAGGACCCACGGGGACAGCGGGGTGGCATTTGTCCCTAGAGCAGGAGGAGGTGGAGGAAGGGGCAGAGCCAGGGCCTTGGGGACACCCCGAGGGGGTGACAATTGTCACAGGGTCCCCATCCCTGCCCTGCAGTGCCAGCACAGGGGGTCCCCATGTCCTTGGGGACACCAAGGATGTCCCAGGGTGACACAGGAAGGGGAAAGGGGGGAAGGGAAGGGAAGGGAAGGGAAGGAAGGGAAGGGAAGGGAAGGGAAGGGAAGGAAGGGAAGGGAAGGGAAGGGAAGGGAAGGGAAGGGAAGGAAGGGAAGGGAAGGGGAAGGGAAGGGAAGGGAAGGGAAGGGAAGGGAAGGGGAGGGAAGGGAAGGGAAGGGAAGGGAAGGGAAGGGAAGGGAAGGGAAGGGAAGGGAAGGGAAGGGAAGGGAAGGGAAGGGAAGGGAAGGGAAGGGAAGGGAAGGGAGGGAAGGGAAGGGAAGGAAGGGAAGGGAAGGGAAGGAAGGGAAGGGAAGGGAAGGGAAGGGAAGGGAAGGGAAGGGAAGGAAGGGAAGGGAAGGGAAGGGAAGGGAAGGGAAGGGAAGGGAAGGGAAGGGAAGGGAAGGGAAGGAAGGGAAGGGAAGGGAAGGGACGGGAAGGGAAGGGAAGGGAAGGGAAGGGCAGAGGAGGCTCAGACCCACCCGCACTTCCCGGAAGAGGCGCAGGAAGCTGGGGGTGAGGATGAAGTAGCGGTCGTGGAATCGGGTGCTGAGTCCCAGCCCCAGGAGGTTCCTCTCCTCCCGGAACTTCATCATTCCGTGTTTGCAGTCCCCTCCTCTGCTCGCTGGGACACAACCTCAGTCCCCAGGGTCACCCCCTGACCTCCAGGGCCTCAGCCCAGCACAGGCAAGGCAGGGACATCCCATCCCACCCCATCCCATCCCAACACATCCCATCTCCATCCCATCCCATCCCCATCCCATCTTCATCCCCATCCCATCCCATCCCAACACATCCAATCCCAATCCTATCCCAATCCCCTCCCCATCCCCATCCCAATCTCCAAATCCATTTCCATCCCATCTCCACCCCATATCTGTCCCCATCCCATTCTACCTCATCCCATCCCCACCTCCATCCCAATTCACCCCATTCAATCCCATCCCATCCCCTTCCCCATTCCTATCTCCAAATTCATTTCCATCCCATCTCATCCCCACCCCATTCTACTTCATCCCATCCCCACCTCCTTCCCATCTCACCCCATTCAGTGCCATCCCCACCCCATCCCCATCCCCATCCCACCCCATCCCCATCCCCATCCCACCCCACCCCACCCCATCCCCATCCCTCATTCCTATCTCCAAATCCATTTCCATCCCATCCCATTCCACCTCATCCCATCCCCATCCCCCTCCCAATCTCCATATCCTTTCCATCCCACCATCCCACCCCAGCTCCACCTCCATCCCCATCCCACCTGATTCCCATCTCCATCCCATCCACCCCTTTCAACCTCATCTCATCTCATCCCACCCCATCCCAACACATCTAATCCAAATCCCATCCCCATCTCTATCCTCCTCCCAATCTCCATCTGATCCCACCCCATTCCATCCCCACCTCCACCCCATCCCACTCCAACTCCCATCCCACTCCAACTCCCATTCCCATCCCATCCCACCCCAATTCCCATCCCATCTCCATTCCTATCTTCAAATTCATTTCCATCCCATCCCCATCCTCCCCCATCCCCATCACAACCCCATCCCATCCCATCTCACCCTATCCCACCCCACCCCATCCCAAAACATCCAATCCCATCCCTGTCTCCATCCCCACCTCCACCCCATCCCAATCTCCAAATTCATTTCCATCCCACCATCCCACCCCACCCATTCAATCCCATCCCCATCTCATCCCACCTCACCCCATCTCATCTCCATCCCACCCCATCCCACCCCATCCCGCTTCACCCCATCCCACCCCATCCCACTTCACCCCATCCCATCCCATCCCACCCCAATTCCCATCCCTACCCCATCCCATCCCATTCCACCTCATCCCATCCCATCCCATCCCATCCCATCCCATCCCATCCCATCCCATCCCATCCCATCCCATCCCATCCCATCCCATCCCATCCCATTTCACCCCATTCCATCCCATCCCATCCCATCCCTCCATCCCATCCCATCCCATCCCATCCCAACCCAACTCACCCATCCCATCCCATCCCATCCCATCCCATCCCACCCCATCCCATCCATCCCATCCCATCCCATCCCATCCCATCCCATCCCATCCATCCCATCCCATCCCATCCCATCCCATCCCATCCCATCCCATCCATCCCATCCCATCCATCCCATCCCATCCATCCCATCCCATCCCACTCACCCATCCCATCCCATCCCATCCCATCCCATCCCATCCCATCCCATCCCATCCCATCCCATCCCATCCCATCCCATCCCATCCCATCCCCCATCCCATCCCATCCCATCCCATCCCATCCCATCCCATCCCATCCCATCCCATCCCATCCCATCCCATCCCATCCATCCCATTCCCATCCCACACCCCACCCCACCCCACCCCCCCCTGCCCCGCAGCCCCTCACCCAGGTATCTGATCATGGCCTCCATGTGCAGCTGCCTCTTCACCAGGAGGTGGCTGTGGGTGCCCAGGTGGTGCAGGATGGGGAGCACCCGCTCTGAGTAGTGCAGGGGACGCTCTGGGGACGGGGACAGGGACAGGGAGAGGGAGAGGGAGAGGGAGAGGGAGAGGGAGAGGGAGAGGGATGGGGACAGGGACAGGGACGGGGACAGGGAGAGGGATGGGGAAAGGGACAGGGAGAGGGATGGGGATGGGGATGCGGACAGGGAGAGAGAGAGGGAGAGGGACAGGGAGAGGGACAGGGATGGATGGGGACAGGGATGGGGAAAGGGACAGGGAGAGGGACAGGGATGGGGATGGGGACAGGGAGAGGGATGGGGACAGAGACAGGGACGGGGACAGGGATGGGGACAGGGAGAGGAAGAGGGAGAGGGAGAGGGATGGGGACAGGGAGAGGAGAGGAGAGGAGAGGGAGAGAGAGGGACAGGGAGAGGGAGAGGGAGGAGGGACAGGAGAGGGACAGGAGGGAGGGAGAGAGGGAGAGGGAGAGGGAGAGGGACAGGGACAGGGACAGGGAGAGGGAGAGGAACGGGGAGAGGGAGAGGGATGGGGAGAGGGAGAGGGAGAGGGAGAGGGATGGGGACAGGGACAGGGAGAGGGAGAGGAACGGGGAGAGGGAGAGGGAGAGGGAGAGGGATGGGGACAGGGATGGGGACAGGGACAGGGACAGGGACAGGGAGAGGGAGAGGGACAGGGACAGGGATGGGGACAGGGAGAGGGATGGGGACGGGGACAGGGACGGGGATGGGGACAGGGAGAGAGAGAGGGAGAGGGACAGGGAGAGGGACAGGAACGGGGACAGGGAGAGGGAGAGGGATGGGGATGGGGACAGGGAGAGGGTCAGCTCCTGGGGAGGCCACCGCAGCCCTGCCTGGCCCCAGCTGTCACACCCCCTGCACTGTGCTGGTGGGGCCTTCATGGAACAGAACCAGAACCAGAACCTTCTGGACCCCGAGTGTCTCTGTAGAACCTCACCCATGGACCCAACATGAACAGAACCTTCTGCAGAACTTCATCCATGAACCCAGTGTGTCCAGAACCTCACCCCATGGACCCAACATGTCCAGAACCTCACCCATGGATCCAGGGTGTCCAGAACCTCACCCATGGACCCAACATGAACAGAACCCTCTGTAGAACCTCACTGCATGAATCCAGCCTGTCCAGGTTCTGTAGAACCTCACCCCATTGATCCAACCTGTCCAGAACCCTCTGTAGAACCTCACCCCATGGACCCAACACGAACAGAACCTTCTGTAGAACTTCACCCCATGGATCCAACCTGTCCAGGTTCTGAAGAACCTCTGCCCATGGACCAAACCTGTCCAGAACCCTCTACAGAACCTCACCCCATGGGTCCAACGTGTCCTGAACCCTCTCCAGAACCACACCCATGGACCAAACATGAACATAACCTTCTGTAGAACCTCACCCATGGACCCAGAGTGTCCAGAACCCTCTGCAGAACCTTACCCCATGGATGCAACCTGTCCAGGTTCTGAAGAACCTCGCCCCATGGATCCAACCTGTCCAGAACCTTCTGAAGAACCTCACCCCACGGACCCAGAGTGTCCAGAACCTCACCCCATGAATCCAACATGAACAGAACCTTCTGTAGAACCTCACTCATGAGCCCAGAGGGTCCAGAACCTTCTGTAGAACTTCACCCCATGGGTCCAACCTGTCCTGAATCCTCTCCAGAACCTCACCCCATGGACCAGACATGAAAAGAACCCTCTGCAGAACCTCACCCCATGGATCCAACATGAACAGAACCTTCTGTAGAACCTCACTGCATGAATCCAACCTGTCCAGGTTCTGCAGAACCTCACCCCATGGATCCAACATGAACAGAACCCTCTGCAGAACCTCACCCCATGGATCCCAGGGGCAGCCTGGAGCCTCTCCTGGGATTGCTCCATGGGGTGTTCCTCATGGGAGCCTCCATCCCCATCCCATCCATCTCCATTTCCATCTCCATCCCCATCCCCACCTCCATCTCCAGTTCCATCTCCATCCCCATCCCCATCCCCATCCCATCCATCTCCATTTCCATCTCCATCCCCATCCCCACCTCCATCTCCAGTTCCAACTCCATCTCCACCATGATCTCCACCACGATTTTCATCTCCATCCCCATCCCTACATCCATCCCCTCTCCATCCCCACCATGACCATCTCTGTCCCCATCTCCATCTGCACCTCCAGTTCCAAATCCATCCCCATCATGAACTTCTCCATCAGCTTCATCCCCATCCCCATGATCTTCATCTCTCTCATCATCTTAATCCCCACCCCCATCTTCATCTCCATCCCCCTCTCCATCTCCACCTCCAACTCCACCATGGTCTTCATCAAGATTTTCATCCCCATCCCCATCTCCATCTCCATCCTCATCCTCATCTCTATCTCCATCCCCATCCCCATCCCCATGATCTTCATCTCTCTCATCATCTTAATCCCCACCCCCATCCCCATCTTCATCTCCACCCCCCCCTCTCCATCTCCATCTCCATCCCCATCCCCATCCCCATCCCCATCCCATCCCCATCCTAATCTCCATCCCCATCCCATCCCAATCCTCATCCCCATCTCCATCCCCATCCCATCCCCATCTCCATCTCCATCCCCATCCCATCCCAATCCTCATCCCCATCCCCATCTCCATCCCCATCCCAATCCCCATCCCATCCCCATCTCTATCCCCATCTCCATCCCATCCCAATCTCCACCTCCATCCCATCCCAGTCCCCATCCCATCTCCATCTCCATTTCCATTTCCATCTCCATCCCCATCCCCATCCCAATCTCCATCTCCATCCCATCCCAATCCCCATCCCATCCCCATCTTCATCCCATCCCCATCCCAATCTCCATACATCCCAATCCCCATGCAATCCCCATCCCAATCGCCATCTCCATCCCATCCCAATCCCCATCCCATCCCCATCCCCATCCCCATCCCATCCCATCCCATCTCCATCTCCATCCCATCCCATCTCCATCTCCATCCCCATCCCCATCTCCATCCCATCCCAATCCCCATCCCATCCCCAACTCTATCCCCATCTTCATCTCATCCCCATCCCAATCTCCATCTCCATCCCATCCCCATCCCATCCCAATCCCCATCTCCATCTCCATCCCACATCCCATCCCCATCTCCACCCCATCTCCATCCCCATCCTCCATCTCACAATCCCCATCTCATCTTCATTCCATTTCATCTTCATCCCCATCCCATCTCCATCCCATCCAATCTCCATCTCCATCCCCATCCCCATTTATCCCCATCCCATCCCCATCCCACATCCCATCTCCATCCCATCCCCATCTCCATCTCCATCCTCTCCATCCCCATTCCCATCTCCATCCCCATCTCCATCCCCATCCCCATCCCCATCCCATCCCCATCCCCATCTCATCCCCATCCATCCATCTCCATCTCATCCCCATCCCCATCTCCCATCCTAATCCCCATCCCATCCCAATCCTCCCCATCTCCATCCCCATCCCCATCCCATCTCCATCCCATCCCATCCCCATCCCAATCCCCATCCCATCCCCATCCCCATCCCCATCCCATCCCCATCCTCATCCCCATTCCCATCCCATCCCATTCCCATCCCCATCCCATCCCCATTCCCATCTCCATTCCCACTCCCATCTCCATCCCATCCCCATCCCCATCTCCATCCCCATCCCCATCCCCATCCCAATCTCCATCCTCCATCCCCATCCCCATCCCCATCTCCATCTCATCCCCATCCCACCCCATCTCCATCTCATCCCCATCTCATCCCCATTCCCATCCCATCCCCATCCTATCATCTTCCTCATCCACCCATCTCATCTCATCCTCCCTCCATCCCATCTCATCTCATCCATCCCCATCCCATCCCCATCCCATCCCATCCCCATCCCCATCTCCATCCCAATCCCCATCCCCATCCCATCTCCATCCCCATCCCCATCCCATCCCATCCCCATCCCATCCTTACCTCCATCCCCATCCTTTTCCCTCCCCTCCCTCTCCATCCCTGTCCCCCCCAGCCCTCCCCCACCCACCTGCCTCCTCCATCTCGTTCACTTCAAAGCAGCTCCAGAAATCCTTCTCCTTGGTGACAATCTTCCTCCTGTCCAGGATCTCCTGGGTGAGCTCCTCGGCTGTCATGGTGGCTGGGATCTGGGTGGGGAGAGGATGGGACAGGTCCCACCCCACCCCAGAGCTTTGGGGACCCCCGGGGGTGCCCCCTTTGCCCTCCAGCCCCGTGCTGACCTTGACGTGCTGCTCGGCCTCTGTGCTCTTCTCCTCCAGGTACACGGTGCAGATGAAGTCCCCGGCTTGCTGGAGGAACCAGGAAAACAGCTCAGCCCCTTCCCTCCTGGGAATCCCACCCAGCACCCAATCCCTGGGCCAGGGCATCTCCAGGAGATGCTGGAGCAGGCGGGGAGGTCCCCGTGGGAAAAAAGAGGGTGCCCCAGGAAGGTCCCATGAAAAGAGAGTGATCTAGGAAGGTCCTCAGGTTCAGGACCCACAGGATGCTCCGGGAAGATCCCATGCAAAGAGGGTGCTTCAGGGAGGTCCCTGAGCAAGGAGGGTGCCCCAGGAAGGTCCCATGAAAAGAGGGTGCCCCAGGAAGGTCCTCAGGTTCAGGACCCATGAGGGTGCTCCAGGAAGGTCCTCGTGCAAGGAGGGTGCCCCAGGAAAGTCCCCATGGGAAAAAAAGAGGGTGCTCCAGGGAAGTCCTCAGGTTCAGGACACACAGGATGCTCCAGGAAGATCCCATGCAAAGAGGGTGCTTCAGGGAGGTCTCTGTGCAAGGAGGGTTCCCCAGGAAGGTCCCATGAAAAGAGGGTGCTCTAGGAAGGTCCCTGTGCAAGGAGGGTGCCCCAGGAAGGTCCTCAGGCTCAGGACCCACAGTATGCTCTAGGAAGGTCCCATACAAAGAGGGTGCTCCAGGGAGGTCCCCATGCAAAGAAGGTGCCCCAGGAAGGTCCCTGTGCAAGGAGGGTGCCCCAGAAAGGTTCCCATGAAAAGACGGTGCCCCAGGAAGGTCCTCAGGCTCAGGACCCATGAGAGTGCCCCAGGAAGGTCCCATGAAAAGAGGGTGCTCCAGGAAGGTCCCCGTGTGAACAAAGAGGGTGCACCAGGAAAGTCCCTGTGCAAAGAGGGTGCCCCAGGAAGGTCCTCAGGTTTAGGACCCATGAGGGTGCCCCAGGAAGGTCTCTGTACAAGAAGGGTGCCCCAGGAAGGTCCCATGAAAAGAGGGTGCCCCAGGAAGGTCTTCACGTTGAGGACCCACAGGATGCTCCAGGAAAGTCCTCAGGATCAGGACCTCCAGGGTGCCCTAGGAAGGTCCCATGAAAAAAGGGTGCCCCAGGAATGTCCTCAGGTTCAGGACCCACAGGATGCTCCAGGAAGATCCCATGCAAAGAGGGTGCCCCAGGAAGGTCCCCATGCAAAGGAGGTGTCCCAGGAAGGTCCCATGAAAAGAGGATGGTCTAGGAAGGTCTTCATGTTGAGGACCCACAGGATGCTCCAGGAAAGTCCTCAGGATCAGGACCACCAGGGTGCCCCAGGAAAGTCTCCATGCAAAGAGGGTGCCCCAGGAAGGTCCTCAGGTTCAGGACCCATGAGAGTGCCCCAGGAAGGTCCCATGAAAAGAGGGAGCCCCAGGAAGGTCCCTGTGCAAGGAGGGTGCCCCAGGAAGGTCCTCCTGCAAAGAGGGTGCTCCAGGAAGGTCCTCAGGTTTAGGACCCACCAGGGTGCTCCAAGAAGGTCCCTGTGCAAGGAGGGTACCCCAGAAAGGTCCCATGAAAAGAGGGTGCTCCAGGAAGGTCCCCATGCAAAGATGGTACCCCAGGAAGGTCCTGTGCAAAGAGGGTGCCCCAGGAAGGTCCCATGAAAAGAGGGTTGTCTAGGAAGGTCTTCATGTTGAGGACCCACAGGATGCTACAGGAAAGTCCTCAGGTTCAGGACCACCAGGGTGCCCCAGGAAGGTCCTCAGGTTCAGGACCCACAGGATGCTCTAGGAAGGTCCCATGCAAAGTGGGTGCCCCAGAAAGGTTCCCATGAAAACAGGGTGCCCCAGGAAGGTGTCTGTGCAACGAGGGTGCTCTAGGAAGGTCCCCGTGCAAAGAGGGTGCCCCAGGAAGGTCCTCAGGTTTAGGACCCATGAGGGTGCCCCAGGAAGGTCACTGTACAAGAAGGGTGCCCCAGGAAGGTCCCATGAAAAGAGGGTGCTCTAGGAAGGTCTTCATGTTGAGGACCCACAGGATGCTACAGGAAAGTCCTCAGGATCAGGACCTCCAGGGTGCCCCAGGAAGGTCCCATGAAAAGAGGGAGCCCCAGGAAGGTCCCTGTGCAAGGAGGGTGCTCCAGGAATGTCCTCAGGCTCAGGACCCACCAGGAAGCTCCAGGAAATCCTCAGGTCCAGGACCCACCTGTGTCCCACTGGATGCTGCCTCCCTCATCTTCATGATGGCCACGATCTCATCCTGCTGCTTCTTCATCTCCTGCTCGTTGACCTGCCGAGGGAGAGGAAGCCCAGGAGCCTCAGGACTGAGCCCAGCACCCCAAAATGTCCCTGCAGGGGAACCTCCCCTCTCCCCAGCAGCACTGGCAGCTCCAGCCTTGGGGGTCCTCAGGGTCTGCAAGGCCAGGGACCCCCCCACCCCCCATTAGCTCCAAAGCAAGGAGAGGGCCCAGCTGGGAGGTCACGAGCTGGGGAGGGGAAAAGAAACCAAACAACCAAACCCAACGTCAAATTCCTTGGAAAAACAAGTAATAAAAAATGGGGATGGGGATGGGGATGGGGATGGGATAGGGATGGAGGTGGGGATGGGGTTGGGGATGGGGATGGTTATGGGGATGAAGATGGTGAACATGGGGATGGGGATGGAGGTTGGAATGGAAATGGGGATGGGGAAGGGGAAGGAGAAGGAAGTGGAGATGGGGATGGGGATAGAGATGGGATAGGGACAGGGATAGGGAAGGAGATGGAGGTAGGGATGGGGTTGGGGATGTGAATGGTCATGGGGATGAAGATGGTGAACATGGGGATGGGGATGGAGGTTGGAATGGGAATGGAGATGGAGATGGAGATGGGGATGGGAATGGGAAAGGGAATGGGGAAGGGGAAGGAGATGGAGATGAGGATGGAGATACTGGATGGGGATGGGGATAGGTATGGGGAAGGAGATGGAGATGATGGAAATGGGGATGGGGATAGGGATGGAGATGGAGGTGGGGATGGGGTTGGGGTTGGGGATGGTTATGGGGATGAAGATGGTGAACATGGGGATGGGGATGGAGCTTGGAATGGAAATGGAGATGGCAGATGGGGATGGGAATGAAGATGGAGATATTGGATGGGGATGGGGATGGGGATGGAGATATTGGATGGGGATGGGGAAGGAGATGGAGATGATGGAAATGGGGATGGGGTTGGGGATAGGGATGGAGATGGAGGTGGGGATGGGGTTGGGGATGGTTATGGGGATGAAGATGGTGAACATGGGGATGGGGATGGAGGTTGGAATGGAAATGGTGATGGAGATGGGGATGGGAATGGGGAAGGGGAAGGAGAAGGAGGTGGGGATGGGGATAGAGATGGGATAGGGATAGGGATAGGGATGGAGATGGAGGTGGGGATGGGGTTGGGGATGTGAATGGTTATGGGGATGAAGATGGTGAACATGGGGATGGAGGCTGGAATGGGAATGGTGATGGAGATGGAGATGGAGATATTGGATGGGGATGGGAATGGGAAAGGGAATGGGGAAGGAAATGGAGATGAGGATGGAGATACTGGATGGGGATGGGGATGGGGATGGGGATGGGGATGGGGATGGGGATGGGGATGGGGAAGGAGATGGAGATGATGGAAATGGGGATGGGGATAGGGATGGGGATGGGGATGGGGTTGGGGATGGGGTTGGGGATAGGGATGGAGATGGAGGTGGGGATGGGGTTGGGGATGGGGATGGTTATGGGAATGAAAATGGTGAACATGGGGATGGAATTTGGAATGGAAATGGTGATGGAGATGGGGATGGGAATGGGGATATTGGATGGGGATGGGAATGGGAATGAGGAAGGGGAAGGAGATGGAGATGGGGATGAAGATGGTGACCATGGGGATGAGGATGGAGGTTAGAATGGAAACGGTGATGGTGATGGAGATGGGGATGGGCATGAAGATGGAGATATTGGATGGGGATGGGAATGGGAATGGGAAAGGAGAAGGGGAAGGAGATGCGGATGGGGATGGGGATAGGGATGGGGGTGGGGATAGGGATGTGGTTGGGGTTGGGGATGTGAATGGTTCTGGGGATGAAGACGGTGAACATGGGGATGGGGATGGAGGCTGGAATGGAAGAGCAGACCCAGCTTCCTCCTCCTGTTTCCACTTCCCCATCCCTCAGGAATGCCCACGGATGCAGAGCAGGGCTGGAGCCAAGGGGGGGGAACCCACATTGAAGATCTGGATGTAGTGGGTGATGAGATCCTCCACCACCCGGCCTGCCGTGGAGTCCTGCCCGTCCGTCTGGAAGAGCGTGGGCCCGAAGACGATGGCCAAGTTGTGAGTGGTCATCTGGTTGTCCCCGGAGAAGAGTTGGACCCTGCAGGGAATTCTCTGCTGGATCCCACCCTGGAGGAACCCTGGGAACCCCACTGCAGCTCGGCCATGGGGAATGTCCCCAAAATCTGGGGGGGAAGGGGGGTGGGAATGGGGGTGGGGATGGAGGTGGGGATGGGATGGAGGTGGGGATAGGGATGGGAATGGGGATGGGATGGAGGTGGGGATAGGGATAGGGATGGGGATGGAGATGGGGATGGAGGTTGGAATGGAAATGGTGATGGAGATGGAGATGGAGATGGGGATGGGGATGGGGATGGGGATGGGCATGAAGATGGAGATACTGGATGGGGATAGGGATGGGGATGGAGGTGGAGATGATGGAGATGGGGATGGGGATAAGGATGGGGATGGGGATGGAGGTGGGGATGGAGATGGGAATGGGAACAAGGATGGGGATAGGGATGGGGTTGGGAATGGAGATGGGGATAGGGATGGGGATGGAGATGGAGGTGGGGATGGGGGTGGAGATGAGGATGGGAATGGAGATGGGGATGGGAAAGGAGATGGAGATGGGGATAGGGATGGGGATGGGGATGGTTATGGGGATGAAGATGGCGAACATGGGAATGAGGATGGAGGTTGGAATGGAAATGGAGATGGGGATGGAGATGGGGAAGGGGATGGGCATGAAGCTGGAGATATGGATATGGATGGGGATGGAGTTTGGAATAGCAATGGAGATGGAGATGGAGATGGAGATGGAGATGGAGATGGGGATGGGGACAGAGATGGAGAAGAAGAGGGAGAAGATGGGGTTGGGAATGGGGATGAGGACAAGAAGTCTCCCATGGGAACTGCACCCTGGAGCCTTGCTGGCTGGGATGGGCACCAGGAGCTCGGGGGAGGCCGGGAACTTTGGGAACACCTCTACCCCAAATCCCAATCCTTCCCTGGACTGGGAGATGGATGGAGGGACAAGGGCTCTCCCCCACCCCCCAATCTCCCCAGGACCCCGGAGTGGAGAGGGTGAGGATGTCCCAGGGGGCTTCTCCATGTCAGGAATCCCTCATCCTACCGGAAGAGGTGATTGATCAGAGCCTTCAGCGTGGCCCGATTGACCACGGGGAGGTTTCCCAGGAGCCGCCGATACTCCTGGATCTTCACCTCCTCCTCCTCCAGCCCTGAGAGAGACATGAGGGAGGGGATGAACATGGAGGGGGTGAAGGGGAGAGGGAGACCCACGGCCCCACAGCCCCACCTCCTCCTCTCCAGACCTCTGACCCTCCTGCCCCAGCTGGGGGATGGAACATCCCAGCTCTGTGGGACCGGAGCATCCCAAGGTTGGAACATCCCAACTCCACTGGACCAAAGAATCTCAGCCCCATGAGGTTGGAGCAGCCTGGGGTTGGAGCATCCCAGTTCCATGGGTTGGAGCATCCCAGCTCCATGGGACCAGAGCATCCCAGTTCCATGGGGTTAGAGCATCCCAGCTCCATGGGACCAGAGCATCCCAGTTCCATGGGTTGGAGCATTCCAGCTCCAATGGGACCAGAGCATCCCAGCTCCATGGGACTGGAGCATTCCAGCTCTAATGGGACCAGAGCATCCCAGTTCTATGGGGTTGGAGCATCCCAGCTCCAATGGGACCAGAGCATCCCAGCTACATGAGACTTGAGCATCCCAGCTCCATGGGGTTGGATCATCCCAGCTCCAATGGAACCAGGTCACCACAGCTCCATGGGACTGGACCATCCCAGCTCCATAGGGTTGGATCATCCCAGTTCCATGGGACCAGAGCATCCCAGCATGATGGGGACAAAGCATCCCAGTACTGGAGCATCCCAGCTCCATGGGACTGGACCATCCCAGGTCCAATGGGACCAAAGCATCCCAGCTCCATGGGACTGGAGCATCCCAGCTCTATGGGACTGGACCATCCCAGGTCTATGGGGTTGGAGCATCCCAGCTCCATGGGACTGGACCATCCCAGGTCTATGGGACTGGAGCATCCCAGCTCCAATGGGACCAGAGTACCCCATCATGATGGGGACAAAGCATCCCAGTACTGGAGCATCCCAGCTCCATGGGGTTGGACCATCCCAGCTCCAATGGAACCAGGTCACCACAGCTCCATGGGACTGGACCATCCCAGCTCCAATGGGACCAGAGCATCCCAGTTCCATGGGACTGGAGCATCCCAGCTCCAATGGGACTGGAGCATCCCAGATCCAATGGGACCAGAGCATCCCAGTTCCGTGGGACTGGACCATCCCAGCTCAATAGGGTTGGAGCATCCCAGTTCCATGGGACCAGAGCATCCCAGCATGATGGGGACAAAGCATCCCAGTACTGGAGCATCCCAGCTCCATGGGACCAGACCATCCCAGTTCCAATGGGACCAAAGCATCCTAGCTCTGTGGAACCAGAGCATCCCAGTTCCATGGGACCAGAGCATCCCAGTTCCATGGGACTGGACCATCCCATCTCCATAGGGCTGGAGCATCCCAGTTCCAATGGGACCAGAGTACCCCAGCATGATGGGGACAAAGCATCCCAGCACTGGAGCATCCCAGCTCCATGGGACTGGACCATCCCAGTTCCATGGGACTGGAGCATCCCAGCTCCATGGGACTGGAGCATCCCAGTTCCATGGGACTGGACCATCCCAGTTCCATGGGACTGGACCATCCCAGGTCTATGGGACTGGATCATCCCAGTTCCATGGGACCAGAGCATCCCAGCATGATGGGGACAAAGCATCCCAGCACTGGAGCATCCCAGCTCCATGGGGTTGGAGCATCCCAGCTCAAATGGGACCAGATCACCACAGCTCCATGGGACTGAACCATCCCAGCTCCAATGGGACCAGAGCATCCTAGCTCTGTGGAACCAGAGCATCCCAGCTCCATGGGACTGGACCATCCCAGCTCCAATGGGACCAGAGCATCCCAGTTCCATGGGACTGGAGCATCCCAGCTCCAATGGGACTGGAGCATCCCAGATCCAATGGGACCAGAGCATCCCAGTTCCGTGGGACTGGACCATCCCAGGTCTATGGGACTGGAGCACCCCAGCTCCAATGGGACCAAAGCATCCCAGCTACATGAGACTTGAGCATCCCATCTCCATAGGGTTGGAGCATCCCAGTTCCATGGGACCAGAGCATCCCAGCATGATGGGGACAAAGCATCCCAGTACTGGAGCATCCCAGCTCCATGGGACTGGAGCATCCCAGCTCCAATGGGACCAAAGCATTCCAGTTCCATGGGACTGGAGCATCCCAGATCCAATGGGACCAGAGCATCCCAGTTCCGTGGGACTGGACCATCCCAGGTCTATGGGACTGGAGCATCCCAGCTCCAATGGGACCAGAGTACCCCAGCATGATGGGGACAAAGCATCCCAGTACTGGAGCATCCCAGCTCTATGGGGTTGGAGCATCCCAGCTCCAATGGGACCAGAGCACCCCGGTTCCACGGGACTGGACCATCCCAGCTCTATGGGACTGGACCATCCCAGTTCCATGGGACCAGAGCATCCCAGCATGATGAGGACAAAGCATCCCAGTACTGGAGCATCCCAGCTCCATGGGGTTGGACCATCCCAGCTCCAATGGAACCAGGTCACCACAGCTCCATGGGACTGGACCATCCCAGCTCCAATGGGACCAGAGCATCCCAGCTCCATGGGACTGGACCATCCCAGCTCCAATGGGACTGGATCATCCCAGTTCCATGGGGTTAGAGCATCCCAGCTCTATGGGGTTGGAGCATCCCAGGTCCAATGGGACCAAAGCAACCCAGCTCCATGGGACTGGACCATCCCAGCTCCAGGGGGTTGGAGCATCCCAGCTCCAATGGGACCAGAGCATCCCATCTCCATGGGACTGGAGCATCCCAGCACTGGAGCATCCCAGCTCCATGGGATTGGACCATCCCAGTTCCATGGGACTGACCCATCCCATCCCCACATCTCAGTGCCTCATTTCTCCCTGCCCCCCAGGAGGGGAGTCCAAGGCAGGAGGAGGCCACGGCAGAACTGAAGACCCCAAACCCCCCTCTCCCCCCCCAATTCCTCACCCGTTGCCCGCAGCCAATCCTGAGCCCAGTGCCGGGTGAAGACCCCGTCCCCGAGGTCCCGCAGGAAGCGTTTGAGGGTGTTGGCCACGTCGTCCACGTGGTGCTCGCCCTCCTTCAGCCGGACCCCGCGGGCGTCGCGGCGCAGCAGCCCCAGCAGGGTGGTGGTCTTGGAGTTCTGGCCACTCTTGCGGTAGATGCCCTCAGAGGTCAGCCCTGGGGAGGAGACCTGGTCCTGAGGGGATGGGGACACCTCCCGGCACCCCCCACCCACCTGTGAGGAGATGGGGGGATTCCCACCCCACAGGGGGTGATGGGAACACTGAGGAGTTGGAGGGATCGGGGGGGAAAGGACAACTGGAGATCATCAGCTCGATGTCACCCATTGGTCACCATCAGCTCAAGGTCACCACTTGGCCACCATCAACTCGAAGTCATCAACAAGTCACCACAAACTCAATGTCACCAATTGGTCACCCCCAACTCAGTGTCACCACTTGGCCACCATCAGCTCAATGTCACCAATTGGTCATCACCAATTCAAGGTCACCAATTGGCCATCATCAACTCAGTGTCACCAACTGGCCACCAACTCAATGTCACCACTTGGCCACCATCAACTCAATGACACCAATTAATTGGCCACCACCAACTCAATCTCAAGGCCACCAATTGGTCACCATCAACTCAATGTCACCACTTGGCCACCACCAACTCAGTGTCACCAAGTTACCACTAACTCAATGCCACCAATTAATTGGCCACCACCAACTCAAACTCAACACCACCAATTGGCCACCATCAGCTCAATGCCACCAATTGGTCATCACCAATTCAAGGTCACCAATTGGCCATCATCAACTCAGTGTCACCAATTGGCCACCACTAAACTGAATGTCACCACCGAGTCACCACCAACTCAATCTCAATGTCACCACTTGGCCACCATCAACTCAAGGTCACCAATTAACTGGTCACCACCAACTGAACCTCCATGCCACCAATTGGCCATCACCAACTCAGTGTCACCGATTGGTCACCATCAACTCAATGTCATGAATTGGCCACCACCAACTCAATCTCAGTGCCACCAACTGGCCACCACCAACTCAATGTCACCAATTAATTGGCCACCACCAGCTCAATCTCAAGGCCACCAATTGGTCACCATCAACTCAATGTCATGAACTGGTCACAACCAACTCAGTGTCACCAACGAGTCACCACCAACTCAATCTCAATGTCACCAACTGGCCACCACCAACTCAATGTCACCACTTGGACACCATCAACTCAAGGTCACCAATTAACTGGTCACCACCAACTGAACCTCAATGCCACCAATTGGCCGTCACCAACTCAGTGTCACCGATTGGTCACCATCAACTCAATGTCATGAATTGGCCACCACCAACTCAATCTCAGTGCCACCAACTGGCCACCACCAACTCAATGTCACCAATTAATTGGCCACCACCAGCTCAATCTCAAGGCCACCAATTGGTCATCACCAACTCAATGTCATGAATTGGTCATCACCAACTCAGTGTCACCAACAAGTCACCACCAACTCAATCTCAATGCCACCAATTGGTCACCACCAACTCAGTGTCATCACTTGGCCACCATCAAGTCAATGTCATCAAGTCACCATCTACTCAATCTCAATGTCACCAACAAGTCACCACCAACTCAATGCCACCAAGTCACCGCCAACTCAAAGTCACCAATTGTCAACCACCAACTCAATGCCACCAACAAGTCACCACCAACTCAGTCTCAATGTCACCAATTGCCCACCACCAACTCCATGTCACCAATTGGTCATCACCAATTCAAGGTCACCAATTGGCCACCACTAAACTCAATGTCACCAACAAGTCACCACCAACTCAATGTCACCCATTAGTCATCACCAACTCAATGTCACCAACAAGTCACCACCAACTCAATGCCACCAAGTCACCACCAACTCAAGGTCACCAACTGACTACCACCAACTCAATGTCACCAACAAGTCACCACCAACTCAATCTCAGTGTTACCAACTGCCACCATCAGCTCAATCTCACCCATTGGCCTTCACCAATTCAATGTCACCACTTGGCCACCACCAACTCAACGTCACCAACTTACCACCAACTCAACACCACTAATTAACTGGTCACCACCAACTGCATCTCAATGCCACCAGTTGCCCACCACCAACTCAATGTCACCAATTGGTCATCACCAATTCAAGGTCACCAATTGGCCACCACTAAACTCAATGTCACCAACAAGTCATGATCAACTCAGTGTCACCAACTGCCCCACCACTAACTCAGTGTCACCAACTGGCCACTGTCACCACTGACTACTCAATGTCATGAATTGGCCACCATCAACTCAATGTCACCAACAAGTCACCACCAACTCAATCTCAATGTCACCAACTAGCCACCACCAACTCAATGTCACCCATTGGTCATCACCAACTCAATGTCAATGTCACCAAGTGGCCACCACCAACTCAATGTCACCAACAAGTCACCACCAACTCAATCTCAATGTCACCAATTGGTCACCACCAACTCAAGGCCACCAATTGGTCATCATGAACTCAATGTCATGAATTGGCCACCACCAACTCAATGTCACCAACAAGTCACCACCAACTCAATCTCAATGTCACCAATTGTCCACCATCAACTCAAGGTCACCATTTGGCCATCACCAACTCAATGTCAATGTCACCAAGTGGCCACCACCAACTCAATGTCACCAACAAGTCACCACCAACTCAATCTCAATGCCACCAATTGGTCACCACCAACTCAAAGCCACCAATTGGTCATCATGAACTCAATGTCATGAATTGGCCACCACCAACTCAGTGTCACCAACAAGTCACCACCAACTCAATGTCACCAATTGGTCACCACCAACTCAATGTCACCAATTGGCCATCACCAACTCAATGTCACCAACAAGTCATGATCAACTCAATCTCAATGTCACCAATTGTCCACTCAAGGTCACCATCAACTCAAGGTCACCATTTGGCCATCACCAACTCAATGTCACCTATTGATCACCACCAGCTCAATGTCACCCATTGGCCTTCACCAATTCAATGTCACCACTTGGCCACCACCAACTCAACGTCACCAACTTACCACCAACTCAATGCCACTAATTAATTGGTCACCACCAACTCAACCTCAAAGCCACCAATTGCCCAGCACCAACTCAATGTCACCAACTGGTCATCACCAATTCAAGGTCACCAATTGGCCACCACTAAACTCAATGTCACCAACAAGTCATGATCAACTCAGTGTCACCAACTGCCCCACCACTAACTCAGTGTCACCAACTGGCCACTGTCACCACTGACTACTCAATGTCATGAATTGGCCACCATCAACTCAATGTCACCAACAAGTCACCACCAACTCAATCTCAATGTCACCAACTAGCCACCACCAACTCAATGTCACCAATTGGCCATCACCAACTCAATCACAATGTCACCAATTGTCCACCATCAACTCATGGTCACCACTTGGCCACCACCAACTCAACGTCACCAACTTACCACCAACTCAACGCCACTTTGGTCACCACCAACTGCATCTCAATGCCACCAGTTGCCCAGCACCACCTCAGTGTCACCAACAACTCAATGTCACCACCAAGTCACGATCAACCCAGTGTCACCAATTGGCCACCAGCAACTCAACCTCAATGCCACCAACTGGCCACCATCAACTCAATGTCACCACCTGGACACTGCCAACATCTCACCCCCAGCTCAGTGTCCCCTGGTGCTATCCTGGTGGCCACTTGGTGACCCCCACTTGGTGACCCCCACTTGGTGACCCCCAGTTGTCCCTCCCCAGCTTTCCTGGAGCCCCTTCAGGCACTGGGAGCTGCTCCAAGGGCTCCCCACAACCTTCTCTTTGGTTTTCTTTCTTTTTCTCCTTCCCTTTCTTTCTCTTTTTCTCCTTTTTTCCTTTTTCTTTCCCTTTTTTTTCTCTCTTTTCTTTTTTCTTTCTCCTTCCCTTTCTTCCTCTTTTTCTCTTTTTCCTTTTTCCCTTTCTTTCTCTTTTTCTCTTTCTCTTTCCTTTTTTTCTCCTTCTTTCTCCTTCCCCTTTCTTCCTCTTTTTCTCCTTTTTTCCTTTTTCTTCCCCTTTCTTTTTCTCTCTTCCCTTTTTTTCTCCCTCTTTCTCCTTCCCCTTTCTCCCTCTTTTCCTCTTTTTCCTCCTTTTTCCTGGACCTGCTCCACCTGAACCCTCCTCAGGCAGCTGCAGGGGGGACATTTGAGGGGACAGGACCCCCCCCCCGGTGTCCCCAGGGTCTGGGGGTGGCACCTACCACACTGGGTGATGTAGTCGATGCAGCGATCCACCAGGAGGGGGACATCGCCCTCTGTCAGCTGCTGGCCCGACAAGGTGTCCCCAGAGCTGCCCGCAGCCTTCTGGATGGCCTGGACCCAGCCCAGGAAATCCAACTTCCGATCCCCATGGATGTAGAGGGTCCTGCAGAGACCCCCCCCCAGCCCCCCAGTCAGGGGTGGGCACTTGTGTGTGTGTGTCCCCAGTCAGGGGTGGTCACTTGTCCCCTTCCATCCCCCCCAGTCAGGGGTGGTCACTTGTCCCCATCCCCCCCCCCCAAAATGAGGGGTGGTCATTTGTCCCCAACCCCCCCAATCAAGGGTGGTCACTTGTCCCCTTTTATCCCCCAACCCCCCTCCAAAATGAGGGGTGGTCACTTGTCCCCTTTGAACCCCAGTCAGGCGTGGTCACTTGTCCCCATTCCCCCCCCCCCAAAATGAGGGGTGGTCATTCGTCCCCAACTCCCCCCCAAAATGAAGGGTTGTCACTTGTCCCCTTTTATCCCCCACCCCCCCCCCAAAATGAGGGGTGGTCACTTGTCCCCAACCCCCCCAAAATGAGGGGTGGTCACTTGTTCCTCCCCCCCCCAATCAAGGGTGGTCACTTGTCCCCTTTTATCCCCCAACCCCCCTCCAAAATGAGGGGTGGTCACTTGTCCCCACCCCCCCCAGTCAGGGGTGGTCACTTGACCCCTTTGAACCTCAATGAGGGGTGGTCCCTTGTCCCCAACTCCCCCCCAAAATGAGGGGTGGTCACTTGTCCCCTTTGGACCCCAATGAGGGGTGGTGACTTGTCCCCAACCCCCCCAATCAAGGGTGGTCACTTGTCCCCTTTTATCCCCCAACCCCCCCAAAATGAGGGGTGGTCACTTGTCCCCATCCCCCCCAAAATGAGGGGTGGTCATTCGTCCCCAACTCCCCCCCAGAATGAGGGGTGGTCACTTGTCCCCTTTGAACCCCAATCAAGGGTGGTCACTTGTCCCCTTTTATCCCCCAACGCCCCCCAAAATGAGGGGTGGTCACTTGTCCCTCCCCCCCAGTCAGGGGTGGGCACTTGTCCCCTTTGGACCCCAGTGAGGGGTGGTCACTTGTCTCTTCCCCCCCCCAAATGAGGGGTGGTCACTTGTCCCCTTCCCCCCCAGTCAGGGGTGGTCACTTGTCTCTTCCCCCCCCCCAAAATGAGGGGTGGTCACTTGTCCCCATCCCCCCCCCCCAAAATGAGGGGTGCTCATTTGTCCCCAACTCCCTCCCAAAATGAGGGGTGGTCCCTTGTCCCCACCCCCCCCAGTCAGGGGTGGTCACTTGTCCCCAACCCCCCCCAAAATGAGGGGTGGTCACTTGTCCCCTTTGGACCCCAGTCAGGGGTGGTCACTTGTCCCCATTCCCCCCCCCAAAATGAGGGGTGGTCACTTGTCCCCCCCCCACCCCCCTCCCAAAGTCTCCAGGCCCCCCCGGGACGCTGTCACTGGTGGGTCCAGGGGGGGTCCCTGGTTCTGTTTTGGGGTTCCCAGGGGGAGGGGGAGGGAAATTGGGGAGGAATTGGGGAGGGGGTGGGGGTGAAGTGGGGGGGTCTCAGCCCCTGCCCTCACCTCCGCCTCTCCACCAGCACCAGAACCTCCGGGTCCCCCTGGATGGCTGGAAGGGAAAGGGAGAGTCCAGAACCCACGGGAGCACCCAGGGGAGGAACACCCATGGGAGCACCCACGGCAGGAACACCCACGGGAACACCCACGGGAGGAACACCCACGGGAACACCCACAGGAACACCCACCGCCTGCAGAGACTTCCTGAGGAAGAGGAATAGGAAGAGGAAGAGGAGGAAGAGGGAGAGGGAGAGGGAGAGGGAGAGGGAGAGGGAGAGGGAGAGGGAGAGGAAGGGGAAGGGGAAGGGGAAGGGGAAGGGGGAAGGGAGGAGGGAAGAGGGAAGAGGAAGAGGAAGAGGAAGAGAGAAGAGGAAGAGGAAGAGGAAGAGGAAGGAGAGGAAGAGGAAGGGGGAAGGGGAAGGGGGAGGAAGGGAAGGGGAAGGGAAGGGGAAGGGGAAGGGGAAGGGGAAGGGGAAGGGAAGGGAAGGGGAAGGGAAGGGGAAGGGGAAGGGAAAGGGAAGGGGAAAAGGGAGGAGGAAGAGGAAGAGGAAGAGGAAGAGGAAGAGAAGAGGAAGAGAAGGGGAAGGGGGAAGGGGAAGGGGAAGGGGAAGGGGAGGGAAGGGAAGGGGAAGGGGAAGGGGAAGGGAGGGAAGGGGAAGAGGGGAAGGGGAAGGGGAAGGGAAGGGGAAAAGGAAGGGGAAGAGGAAGAGGAAGAGGAGGAGGGAAAGAGAGGAGGAGGAAGAGGAGGAGGAGGAGGAGGAGGAGGAGGAGGAGGAGGAGGAGGAGGAGGAGGAGGAGGAGGAGGGAAGATGAAGAGGATGAGGATGAGGATGAGGATGAGGAAGAGGGGTTGCATCCCACCCCAGACCCCAGGTTCCACCCCCCACTCCGGGTGCCCCTCGGGGCCACCTCCAACTCGGTGTCACCAAGACGTCACCGCCACCTCGGTGTCACCTCCCCCCCCTGCCACCCCCTCGGTGTCCCCAGCCTGGAGTTGGGGCCAGGGCCACTCACAGAGCTCCTGCAGCTTCCGGAGCTGGAATGGTTCCTGTTTGGGCCCCTCCTGGGAGCAGAGGTGAAGCCTGGAGCCCACCAGGGCGAACCAACCCTCCTGGGCCTGCTCCAGGGTGAGGCCTCCCTTGTAATGGAGTCTCCCAATCCGCTCAAACTCCAGGGAAAGGAGCTCCTCGGCCCCGGGGGGGACAAAGGACTGAGACAGGGAGAGCAGGGAATGGGTTGGGACCTTCCAGTGCCACCCAGTGCCACCCCCCTGCCATGGGCAGGGACCCCTCCCCAGCCCAGGGGGCTCCAACCCCATCCAACCTCAACTCCAACATCCCCACCACCCACAGCTTCTCCAGGAAACCTCTCCCAGGCTCTCCTCACCCTCACTTCTCCCTCCCAGCTCCTCTCCAGCTCCCCTCTTCCACTTGGAAACCATCTCTCCTTGTCACCTCCCTCCAGGCCCTTGCCCAAAGTCCCTCCCCAGCTTTCCTGGAGCCCCTTCAGACACTGGGAGCTGCTCCAAGGGCTCCCCACAACCTTCTCCTTCTTCTCCTCCTTCTCCTCCTCCTCCTCTTTCTCCTTCTCCTTCTCCTTCTCCTTCTCCTTCTCCTTCTCCTTCTCCTTCTCCTCTCCTCTTCCTTCTCCTTCTCCTTCTCCTCCTTCTCCTCCTTCTCCTCCTCCTTCTTCTCCTTCTCCTTCTCCTTCTCCTTCTCCTTCTCCTTCTCCTTCTCCTTCTCCTTCTCCTTCTCCTTCTTCTCCTTCTCCTTCTCCTTCTCCTTCTCCTTCTCCTTCTCCTTCTCCTTCTCCTTCTCCTTCTCCTCCTCCTCCTCCTCCTCCTCCTTCTTCTCCTCCTCCTTCCCTTCTCCAGCCTCAACACCCCCAACTCTCTCCCCCTGGCTCCAGAGCTGCTCCAATCCTCCCAGCAGCTCCATCACCTCCTCTGCACTGGCACCCAACCCAACCCAACCCAACCCAACCCAACCCATCCCATCCCAACCTCCCCCCTCCCTCTCCAGCCCTGGCACACAACCCCCCCACAGTTCCCACCTCCCTGGCCTGGAGCTTTCCATGGGATTGAAAAAGAAAAACCCAAAAACCTTGGTTGGACCTTGAAGGTTCCTTCCAACCCAACCCATCTCACCCCATCCCATCCATCCCATCCCATCCCATCCCACCCCACCCCACCCCACCCCACCCCACCCCACTGCTGACCCCCTCACCCTTGGTGTTTTTGGTGCCTCCCGTTGAGTTTCTCCTCACCCCCATCCCTCCTTCTCCTCCCCTCTCCATCCCTTCTCTGGGATTTTCACCCCATCCCTGGGCAGGAGATGAGGGACCCAGGGACCCCAGGACCCCCCAGCTCCCCCAGCACCCCCAGTTCCTACCCTGGTGATGGATCTGAGCCATTTCCGAGTGGATTCCACGCTCTCCACCCCCAAGCACCCCCCAGCACCCCCAAGATCCCCCCAGCTCTCCACAGCACCCCCTGGACCCCCCTGGCACCACCAGGACTCCCCAGCACCCCCAGTTCCTACCCTGGTGATGGATCGGAGCCATTTCCGAGCAGATTCTGCGCTCTCCACCCCCAGCACCCCCCAAGACCCCCCAGCTCCCCCCAGCACCCCCCAGCACCCCCAAGATCCCCCCAGCTCTCCACAGCACCCCCCTGAGCACCCCCAACACCCCCAGCACCCCCAGTTCCTACCCTGGCGATGAATCTGAGCCATTCTCGAGCGGATTCCGCGCTTTCCACCCCCAGCTCCCCCCAACACCCCCCCCAACACCCCAAGCACCCCCCCAGCACCCCCAGTTCCTACCCTGGTGATGGATCGGAGCCATTCCCAAATGGATTCCATGCTCTCCACCCCCAGCACCCCCCAGCACCCCCCTAGAACCCTCCCCCAGCACCCCCAGCTCCCACCAGCACCCTCTAGCACCGCCAAGATCCTCCAGCACCCCCCAGCACCTCCCAGCACCCCTTGGCACCCCCCAGCACCCCCAGCACCCCCAAGATTCTCCCAGCACCCCCAGGACCCCCCTGGCACCCTCAGCACCTCCAGTTCCTACCCTGGTGATGGATTGGAGCCATTCCTGAGTGGATTCCATGCTCTCCACACCCAGCACCCCCCTGGAACCCCCCCCAAGCACCCCCAAGATCCCCCCAGCTCCCCCCAGCACCCCCCAGCACCCCCAGTTCCTACCCTGGTGAGGGATCGGAGCTATTCCTGAGGGGATTCCACGCTCTCCATACCCAGCACCCCCAAGATCCCCCCAGCACACCCCTGAGCACCCCCAACACCCCCCAGCACCCCCATGGAACCCCCAGCATCCTCCCAGCACCCCCCAGCACCCCCAGCAACCCCAGGACTCACCAGCACCCCCAGTTCCTACCCTGGTGATGGATCTGAGCCATTCCCGAGCGGATTCCACGCTCTCCACCCCCAGCACCCCCAACACCTCCAGCACCCCCAAGATCCCCCCAGCACCCCGAGCACCCCCCCGGACCCCCCAGCACCCCCGTGGAACCCCAGCACCCCAGAACCCCCCAGCACCCCCAGTTCCTACCCTGGTGATGGATCAGAGCCATTCCTGAGCGGATTCCATGCTCTCCACAGCAAGCACCCCCAAGATCGCCCCAGCACCCCCCAGCACCCCCAGGACCCCCCTGGCACCCCCAGGGCCCCCCTTGGCACCCCCAAGATCCCCCCAGCACCCCCAGTTCCTACCCTGGTGATGGATCGGAGCCATTCCCGAGCGGATTCCACACTCTCCACCCCCAGCACCCCCAACACCCCCTAGACCCCAGCACCCCCAGCTCCCCCAGCACCTCCGGGCACCCCCAGCACCCTCAAGATCCCCCCAGCACCCCCAGTTCCTACCCTGGCGATGGATCGGAGCCATTTCTGAGCAGATTCTGTGCTCTCCACCCCCAGCACCCCCAAGATCCCCCCAGCTCTCCACAGCACCCCCCTGAGCACCCCCAACACCCCCAGCACCCCCAGTTCCTACCCTGGTGATGGATCAGAGCCATTCCTGAGCGGATTCCACGCTCTCCAACCCCAGCACCCCCAAGATCACCCCAGCACCCCCCAGCACCCCCAGGACCCCCCTGGCACCCCCAGAGCCCCCCAGTACCCCCCAGCACCCCCATGGAACCCCCAGCATCCTCCAGGACCCCCCAGCACCCCCAGACTCCCCAGCACCCCCAAGATCCCCCCAGCACCCCCAGACTCCCCAGCATCCCCCAGCTCCCCCAAGATTCTCCCAGCTTCCCCAGCACCCCAGCACCCCCTGGCACCCCCAGGGCCCCCCTTGGCACCCCCAACACCCCCCAGCACCCCCAGTTCCTACCCTGGTGAGGGATCGGAGCCATTCCCAAGCGGATTCCACGCTCTCCACACCAAGCACCCCCAACACCTCCAGCACCACCAAGATCCCCCCAGCACCCCGAGCACCCCCCCGGGCCCCCCAGCACCCCCGTGGAACCCCCAGCACCCCCAGAACCCCCCAGGACCCCCATTTCCTACCCTGGTGATGGATTGGAGCCATTCCTGAGCGGATTCCACGCTCTCCACCCCCAGCACCCCCCAGCACCCCCAAGATCGCCCCAGCACCCCCCAGCACCCTCTGGACCCCCTTGGGACCACCAGGACCCCCCAGCACCCCCAGTTCCTACCCTGGTGATGGATCAGAGCCATTCCTGAGCGGATTCCATGCTCTCTACACCAAGCACCCCCAAGATCGCCCCAGCACCCCCCAGCACCCCCAGGACCCCCCTGAGCACCCCCAACACCCCCAGGACCCCCCAGCACCCCCAGTTCCTACCCTGGTGATGGATCTGAGCCATTCCCGAGAGGATTCCACGCTCTCCACACCCAGCTCCCCCCAGCACCCCGTGGCACCCCCAGCAACCCCCAGCACCCCAAGCACCCACCCAGCATCCCCAGTTCCTACCCTGGTGATGGATCCTGAGCAGATTCCATGCTCTCCACACCAAGCACCCCCAAGATCGCCCCAGCACCCCCCAGCACCCCCCAGCACCCCCAAGATCTCCCCAGCACCCCCGGGCACCCCCAGCACCCCAAGCACCCCCCCAGCACCCCCAGTTCCTACCCTGGTGATGGATCTGAGCCATTCCCAAGCAGATTCCACGCTCTCCACCCCCAGCACCCCCAACACCCCCCTAGACCCCAGCACCCCCAGCACCCCCAGTTCCTACCCTGGCGATGGATCAGAGCCATTCCCAAATGGATTCCACACTCTCCACCCCCAGCTCCCCCCAAGATCCCCCAGCTCCCCCCAGCACCCCCAGCACCCCCCTGAGCACCCCCAACACCCCCAGCACCCCCAGTTCCTACCCTGGTGATGGATCTGAACCATTCCTGAGCGGATTCCATGCTCTCCACACCAAGCACCCCCAAGATCGCCCCAGAACCCCCCAGCACCCCCCAGCACCTCCCAGTACCCCCCAGCACCCCCAAGATCCCCCCAGCACCCCCAGTTCCTACCCTGGCGATGGATCGGAGCCATTCCCGAGCGGATTCCGGGCTCTCCTCCCCGAGCACCCCCCAGCACCCCCCTAGAGCCCCCCCCCCAGCACCCCCAGCTCCCCCCAACACCCCCAGGACCCACCAGGACCCCCAGTTCCTACCCTGGTGATGGATCTGAGCCATTCCTGAGCGGATTCCATGCTCTCCACCCCCAGCACCCCCAAGATCGCCCCAGCACCCCCCAGCACCCCCCAGGACCCCCATGGAACCCCCTGGCACCCCCAGCACCCCCAGAACCCCCCAGCACCCCCAGTTCCTACCCCGGTGATGGATCGGAGCCATTCCCAAACGGATTCCACGCTCTCCACCCCCAGCAACCCCAACACCCCCCTAGAATCCTCCCCCAGCACCCCCAGGACCCCCCAGCACCCCCAGGACCCCCCAGCACCCCCAGTTCCTACCCTGGCGATGGATTGGAGCCATTCCCGAGCGGATTCCGGGCTCTCCATCCCGAAGAGGTAGAGCCGCTCCGCCTCGGTGTAGAGCTCAAAGGTGTGCTGGATCCTAAGGGGGGGGTTGGGGGGGTTTGGGGGGGTCCCTTGGGTGCTGGGATGGAGCTGGGGGGGTGTCGGGGGCTCCCCAAGCTCTGTCCCTGCTGCGGCTGAGGTGGGACCCACCCCAAAGGGTCCCTGGGGCACCCTGAGAGCTCCATGGGGAGCAAGGGGGCTGCAAGGGGGTTACTAAGGGGTTACTAAGGGGTTACTAAAGGGTTACTAAGGGCCTTGGCCCTTCCTGGGGTGCTGAGGGGGTGTGGGGTGGGTGCTGAGCCTCACCCATGGGTGCTGGGGGGTCTGGGGGGTGGGTGGGTGCTGATCCTCACCCATGGGTTCTGGGGGGGATTGGGGGGTGGGTGGGTGCTGAGCCTCACCCATGGGTGCTGGGGGGTTGGGGGGTTCTGATCCTCACCCATGGGTGCTGGGGGGGGCAGGGGGTGGGTGCTGAGCCTCATGGGGGGGGTAGGGGGGGCTAGGGGGGTTCTGAGCGTCACCCATGGGTGCTGAGCCTCATGGGGGGGCTGGGGGGGTTCTGATCCTCACCCATGGGTGCTGGGGGGGAGCAGGGAGTGGGTGCTGATCCTCACCCTTGGGTGCTGAGCCTCATGGGGGGGCTGGGGGGGGCTGAGGGGGTTCTGATCCTCACCTATGGGTGCTAAGGGGGGTTGGGGGGTGGGTGCTGAGCCTCACCCATGGGTGCTGGGGGGGCTGGGGGGGGTGTGTGGGTTCTGAGCCTCACCCATGGGTGCTGAGCCTCATGGGGGGGTTGGGGGTGGATGGGTGGGTGCTGATCCTCACCCATGGGTGCTGGGGGCTGGGGGTGTGGGGCTTGATCCTCACCCATGGGTGCTGGGGGCAGGGGTGCTGAGCCTCATGGGGTGGGGGGCTGGGTTCTGAGCGTCACCCATGGGTGCTGGGGGTTGGGGCGTGGGTGGGTTCTGATCCTCACCCATGGGTGCTGTGGGGGGTTCAAGGGGTGATGCTGATCCTCACCCATGGGTGCTGGGGGGGCTTGGGGGGTTCTAAGTGTCACCCATGGGTGCTGAGCCTCATGGGGGGGTTGGGGGTGGATGGGTGGGTGCTGATCCTCACCTATGGGTGCTGGGGGGGGTTGGGGGGTGGGTGCTGAGCCTCACCCATGGGTGCTGAGCCTCATGGGGGGGCTGGGGGGGTTCTGATCTTCACCCATGGGTGCTGGGGGGGAGCAGGGAGTGGGTGCTGATCCTCACCCTTGGGTGCTGAGCCTCATGGGGGGGCTGGGGGGGGCTGGGGGGGTTCTGATCCTCACCTATGGGTGCTGGGGGGGGTTGGGGGGTGGGTGCTGAGCCTCACCCATGGGTGCTGGGGGGGCTGGGGGGGTGTGTGGGTTCTGATCCTCACCCATGGGTGCTGAGCCTCATGGGGGGGCTGGGGGGGTTCTGAGCGTCACCCATGGGTGCTGGGGGGGTTGGGGGACGTGGGTGGGTTCTGATCCTCACCCATGGGTGCTGGGGGGGTTCAAGGGGTGATGCTGATCCTCACCCATGGGTGCTGGGGGGGCTGGGGGGGTTCTAAGTGTCACCCATGGGTGCTGAGCCTCATGGGGCTGCTGGGGGGGTTGGGGGTGGATGGGTGGGTGCTGATCCTCACCCATGGGTGCTGGGGGGGTTGGGGGACGTGGGTGGGTTCTGATCCTCACCCATGGGTGCTGAGCCTCATGGGGGGCTGGGGGGGGTATGGGGGGGTGCTGATCCTCACCCATGGGTGCTGGGGGGGCTGGGGGGGTTCTGATCCTCACCCATGGGTGCTGGGGCTGGGGGTGGTGCGATCTCACCCAGGGTGCTGGGGGCTGGGGGTGTGGTTCTGATCCTCACCCATGGGTGCTGAGCCTCATGGGGGCTGGGGGTTTTGAGAGTCACCCATGGGTGCTGGGGTTGGGGGACGTGGGTGGGTTCTGATCCTCACCCATGGGTGCTGGGGGTTCAAGGGGTGATGCTGATCCTCACCCATGGGTGCTGGGGGCTGGGGGTTCTAAGTGTCACCCATGGGTGCTGAGCCTCATGGGCTGCTGGGGGTTGGGGGTGGATGGGTGGGTGCTGATCCTCACGTGGGTGCTGGGGGGGTTGGGGGTGGATGGGTGGGTGCTGATCCTCACCCATGGGTGCTGGGGGGGTTGGGGGACGTGGGTGGGTTCTGATCCTCACCCATGGGTGCTGAGCCTCATGGGGGGTCTGAGGGGGGTCTGGGGGGGTTCTGATACTCACCCATGGATGCTGGGGGGTCTGGGGGGGTTCTGCTCCTCACCCGTGGGTGCTGAGCCTCATGGGGGGGCTGGGGGTTCTGAGTGTCACCCATGGGTGCTGGGGGGGGCAGGGGGTGGGTTCTGATCCTCACCCATGGGTGCTGAGCTTCATGGGGGGGTTGTGGGGGGCTGGGGGGGTTCTGAGCATCACCAATGGGTGCTGGGGGGTTGGGGGTGGATGGGTGGGTGCTGATCCTCACCCATGGGTGCTGGGGGGGCTGGGGGGGGTGTGTGGGTTCTGAGCCTCACCCATGGGTGCTGAGCCTCATGAGGGGGCTGGGTGGGGGCTGGGTGGGTTCTGAGAGTCACTCATGGGTGCTGGGGGGTCTGGGGGGGTTCTGCTCCTCACCCATGGGTGCTGGGAGGATTGGGGGGTTGGGGGGATCTGAGTGTCACCCATGGGTGCTGAGCCTCATGGGAGGCTGGGGGGGGTCTGGGGGGGTTCTGATCCTCACCCATGGGCGCTGAGCCTCATGGGGGGGCTGGGGGGGGTCTGGGGGGGTTCTGCTCCTCACCCATGGGTGCCGGGGGGGTTGAGCACCAAGCAGACGACCCCCCCCATGCGGATCTCCCCGTTGGGGCTGGGGCTGCGCTCGCTCTCGTAGTAACTGAGGAGCCCGGCCTGGAGCCGGCACCAGCGGCGGCTGAAGTCTTGGGGGGGGGGGACAGGGGGGGTGGGGGACAAAGACCCCCCCCCAAAACTCCAGATACATCCAAAAATACTCCAAATAAACCCAAAACACCCCAAATACACCCCAGAATATCCCAGCTAATCACCAGCACCCACTGGGTGCCCCCCCCCAACCCCCCATTACACCTCCCAGGTGATGTTTTAGCACCTTAAGGAGGTGGGGATGGTGCAGACCCCCCCTCATTAAAGACCCCCCCCCCAAATTACTCCAGATACATCCCAAAAATGCTCCAAATAAACCCAAAACACCCCAAATACACCCCAAAATATCCCAGCTAATCACCAGCACCCACTGGGGGTCCCGTCCCCCCCATCCCATGGCATCACCCAGGTGAGGAGGTGGGGATGGGGCAAACCCCCCCTCCCAGCAGAGACCCCCCCCAAAATACTCCAAATAAACCCAAAACACCCCAAATACACCCCAGAATATCCCAGCTCACCCAGCAGCACCCACTGGGTGCCCCCCCACCCCCCCATTCCACCTCCCAGGTGATTTCTGAGCACCTTAAGGAGGTGGGGATGGTGCAGACCCCCCCCCTCAGACCCCTTTTCCCCCCTCCCACCCCTTTCCCCCCCCACCCATTCCCCCCCCAGACCCTTTCCCCCCCCTCCTTCCCCTTTCCCCCACCCCTTCCCCCCCCTCAGACCCCCTTCTCCCCCCAAACCCTTTTCCCCCCCTCCCTTCCCCCCCCAGACCCTTTT
>JALBCY010000074.1:320258-508486 GCA_023079485.1 Archilochus colubris
GAATCCCAGATCCCCCCCCAGTAGATCCCAGACCCCCAATCCCAGATCCCCCTCCCCAGCTCCTTGATCCCGGGATTTCTGATCCCAAAACCCAACCCAAGGAGATCCCAGACCTCCCCCCCCCACTAGATCCCCCCCCAAGTAGATCCCAGGATCCCAAATCCTGGATCTCAGCCCCCAGATCCCAAATCCCAGGATTCCAGATCCCAGACCCCTCCCCCCCCTTCATCCCAGATCCTGGATCTTGGATCCCACTTCCCAAACCCTGGATCCCAAGATTCCAGATCCCAGATCCCCCCCAGTAGATCCCAGACCCCAATCCAGACCCCTGGATCCCAGATCCCCCTCTCCAGCTCCTTGATCCCAGGATTTCTGATCCCAAATCCCAACCCCAGGATCCCAGACCCCCCCTCCCATTAGATCCCCCCCCAAGTAGATCCCAAACCCCAAACCCTGGATCTCACCCCCCAGATCCCAACATTTCAGATCCCAAATCCCAAGATTCCAGATCCCAGACCCCCAATCCTGGATCCCAGGATCCCAGATCCCCCCCCAAGTAGATCCCAGACCCCAATCCAGGCCCCTGGATCCCAGATCCCCCTCCCCAGCTCCTTGATCCCAGGATTTCTGATCCCAGATCCCAACCCCAGGATCCCAGACCCCCCCCCCATTAGATCCCCCCCGGATCCCCAGATCCCAGATCCCAAATCCGGATTCCAGATCCCAGACCCCCAGCCCATTGGGGTTTGGGGGGCAGCGTTTTGGGGGGGTTTGGTCCCAGAATTTCAGGGGGGTCCCTCCCGGGCCCCCCCCCAACCTTTAACTTATTGCTTATTTATTGAGAGAAGGGGGTTGGGTGTCACCCCTGGGACCCCCAGGACCCCCCCCAGGACCCCCGACCACCCAGGATGGGATAAAACCCAAGTGCCCCCCCCGGGGGGGTCTCTGTGCCTTCCCCACCCCCCCCCCGGGGGTCCCAGCCCCACTCAGGGGGTCCCTGGTCCCACTCTGGGGGTCCCTGAGCCCCCCCCAGGGGTCTCTGTCCCCCCCCCCGCATCCTTGTGCCCACTTGGGGGGGGTCTCTGTCCCCAACTTGGGGGTCCCTGTGACCCCCCTGGGGGTCTCTGTGCCCCCCCCAGGATCCTTCTCCCCCCCCGGGGGTCCCACCCCACTCAGGGGGTCCCTGGTCCCAACTTGGGGGTCCCTGAGCCCCCCCCAGGGTCCTTGTGCCCACTTGGGGGGGGGTCTCTGTCCCCACTGGGGGTCCCTGTGCCCCCCCCCAGGGTCCTTCTCCCCCCCCCTGGGGGTCCCATCCCCACTTAGGGGGTCCCTGGTCCCACTTCGGGGGTCCTTGTGCCCCCCCCAGGGGTCTCTGTCCCCAACTTGGGGGTCCCTGTGACACCCCCCCCCGGATTCTTCTGCCCCCCCTGGGGGTCCCATCCCCACTCAGGGGGTCCCTGGTCCCACTTCGGGGGTCCCTGACCCCCCCCGGGGGTCTCTGTCCCCAACTTGGGGGTCCCTGAGCCCCCCCCAGGGTCCTTGTGCCCACTTGGGGGGGGTCTCTGTGCCCCCCCCTGGATCCTTCTCCCCCCCCCCGGGGGTCCCATCCCCACTCAGGGGGTCCCTGGTCCCACTTTGGGGGTCCCTGACCCCAACTTGGGGGTCCCTGTGACCCCCCCCTCGGGGGTCCTGTGTCCCCCCCCCATCTTTGTGCCTTCCCCCCCCTCCCCAAGTGCCTCAGGGGTTCCCCCCCCCCCCTCCCAGTTTGCCCCCCAGGTACTCACTGGTTCGGTGCCTTTTTGGGGGGGGGGGTCCCCAAGTGGGGGGGTTCCCAGCGGTGCCTGCCCCCCCCCCCACCCCCCCAAACCCAACCCCAAAGCTCCGGATGAGATGAAGGAAGGGCTGAAACCCCCCCCCCCCCCAGTGACCCCCCCCCAGCCTGGAACCCTCCAGAATGGTCCCAGCATGGTCTAGAACCTTCCAGAATGGTCCCACCATGACCTGGAACCCCCCCCCCCCAACTCATCCCACCATGCTCTAGAACCTTCCATAGTGGTCTTGCCGTGATCTGGAACCCTCCGGAATGGTCTAGAACCCACCCCCACCCACCCCCTCATCTACCATAGTCTAGAACCCTTCATACTGGTCCCATCACGATCTGGAACCTTCCAGACTCGGTCACATCATGGTCTAGAACCTTTCATGCTGGTCCTGTTGTAGTCTGGAACCCTCCAGACTCGTTTCACAGTGGTCTAGAACCCTTTATGCTGGTCCCACCATTACCTAGAACCTCTAAATCTGGTCCCCCCGGTCTAGAACCCCCTAAACTGGTCACACCGTGATCTGGAACCTCAGTCCAGAACCCTCCAGACAGGTTCCATCCTGACCTAGAACCCTCCAGATTGGTCCTGCCGCAGTCTAGAACCCCCAGACCGGTCTCCCCTCTGGTCTAGAACCCCACAAACTGGTCCCACCGTGATCTGGAACCCTCCAGACAGGTTCCGCCCTGACCTAGAACCTCCCAGATCGGTCCTGCCATAGCCTAGAACCCCCCCGGACCGGTCCCAACTCTGGTCTAGAACCCCCCAAAACTGGTCCCACCTCAGTCTAGAACCCCTTGGACCGGTCCCACCATGACCTAGAACCTCCCAGACTGGTCCCACCTTAGTCTAGAACCCCCCCAACCCAGTCCCACCGTGCTCTAGAACCCCCCCAGACTGCTCCCACATAAGTCTAGAACCCTCCTGCCAGGCTCCATCCTGACCTAGAACCCCCCCGGATTGGTCCCACCGTGACCTAGAACCCTCCAAACTGGTCATACTGGTCCCATTGGGGTTCTCCAGGTGTCCAGGGGGGGTTCTGGGGGTCCTGGGGGGGGTTGAGGGGTTCTGGGGAGGGTTTGGGGTTCCCGGGGGGGTTTTGGGGGTTCCCGGGGGGGTTTTGGGGTTCCCGGGGGGGTTCCCGGGGGGGTTTTGGGGTTCCCGGGGGGGTTCCCAGCACCCTCTGCAATAAATTAACTTTTATTTGATCGGTGTCAGAACAATAAATTACAGAACGGGGCCAAAAAACCCCAAAAAAAACCCAAAAAAGGCAAAACCGGGGGGGGGGCACCCGGGGGTGGGGGGGGGCAGCGGGATGGGGGCGGGGAGGGGTCTTTTGGGGGGGTCCCGAACCCCTTTTGGGGTCCCCAAACCTTTTAAGGGGGGCTCAGTCCATGGGGGGGTCCTAAAACACTTCTGGGGGTCCCCAATCCACCTGGGGGGTCCCTGTCATTTGGGGGGGGGTCCCCAAACCCCTTTGGGGGGTCCCGAATTATTTTAGGGGTCCCCAAACCTTCTAAGGGGGGCTCAGTCCATTGGGGGGGTCCTAAAACACTCGGGGGGGCCCCAAAACACTTCTGGGGGTCCCCAATCCACCTGGGGGGGTCCCTGCCATTTGGGGGGGGGTCCCCAAACCCCTTTGGGGGGTCCCAAACTATTTCGGGGGTCCCCAAACACTTTAGGGGGGGCTCAGTCCATTGGGGGGGTCCTAAAACGCTTCTGGGGGTCCCCAATCCACTTGGGGGGGTCCCTGTCATTTGGGGGGGGGTCCCAAATCCCTTTGGGGGGTCCCAAACCAATTGGGGGTCCCAAACCTTTTAAGGCGGGCTCAGTCCTTTGGGGGGGTCCTAAAACACTCGGGGGGGCCCCAAAACACTTTGGGGGGGTCCCTGTCATTTGGGGGGGGGTCCCCAAACCCCTTTGGGGGGTCCCGAACTATTTCGGGGGTCCCCAAACCTTTTAAGGGGGGGCTCAGTCCATGGGGGGGTCCTAAAACACTTCTGGGGGTCCCCAATCCATTTGGGGGGTCCCTGTCATTTGGGGGGGGTCCCCAAACCCCTTTTGGGGTCCCCAGTCCACTTGGGGGGGTCCCTGTCATTTGGGGGGGGTCCCCAACCCTGTAATGGGTCCCCAACCCCCTTTGGGGGGTCCCAAACCAATTGGGGGGGTCCCCAAACACTTTAAGGGGGGGCTCAGTCCTTTGGGGGGGTCCTAAAACATTCGGGGGGTCCCCAATCCACTTGGGGGGGTCCCTGTCATTTGGGGGGGGGGTCCCAAACCAATTAGGGGATCCCCAAACCTTTTAAGGGGGGGCTCAGTCCATTGGGGGGGTCCTAAACCTTTCTGGGTGCTCCCCAATAATGTGGGGGGGGGTCCCAAAGCATTTTTGGGGGTCCCCAAGCATTTGGGGGGGGTCCCGATCATTTGGGGGGGTCCCAAACTTCCTTAGAGGGGTCCCCACTTCCCTCTGGGGGGGTCCCAAACCCTCTGGGGGGGTCCTAATCCACAGGGGGGGTCACAGCCCATTTGGGGGGGGGTCCCCAACCTCCTTGGTCTGTCCCCAATCCCCTTTGGGGGGGTCCCAACCCATTTGGGGGGGTCACACCCACCCAGCCCATTTGGGGGGGTCCTTAAAGCTCTTTGGGGGGTCCCAAACCTTTTGGGGGGGTCCCAATTAATTGGGGGGGGTCTGCAACCCACTTGGGGGGTCCCCAATACTTAGGGGGGGATTTCCCCCTTTTTTTTTGGGGGGGGTCTCGGGACAGTGGGGTGCAGCCCCTCCCCCCCTCACCCTCTGTATCCCCCCCCCCAATTCAGGTGCCCCCCCCCCGTGGTGGGGGGGGGTCAGGGGGCATCTCCCCAGCTGGGATTTGGGGGGGGGCATCACCCCCCACCCCCCTTAAAGTGCTTCCTCACCCCATATGGGGGGGGGCTCATGATCATAGGGACCCCACCCCCCACCTTTGGACCCCCCCCCAAATCGTGCTGGGGTGGGGGGGCCAATGGGTGCTGCACCCCTGGGTGCGGGGGGGGGGTGTCCCCTCCTGCACCCCCACCCAGGGGTGCAGAGAGGGTTGGGGGGGCCCTTCCTGTGCCCACCTCAGGGGTTGGGGGGGGCTGGGGGGGGGGTCCCTTCTTGTGTGTCCCCCCATTGGGTGCAGGTCAGGGTTTGGGGGGGGGGTCCCATCCTTTGTGCCCCCCCCATGGGTGCAAGGGGGGTCTGGGGGTCCCCTCATGTGTGTCCCCCCCATGGGTGCAGGTCAGGGTTTGGGGGGGGGGGGTCCCTTTCTGTGTCCCCCCCATGGGTGCAGAGGTTGGGATTGGGGGGTGCAGGGGGGGTCTGCGGGTCTCTTGCCCCCCATGAGTGCAGGGGGGGGTCTGGGGGTCCCCTCCTGTGTGTGTCCCCCCCCCATGGGTGCAGGTCCGGGTTTGGGGGGGGGTCCCCTCCTTTATGTCCCCCCCATGGGTGCAGGGGGGGTCCTGGGGGTCCCCTCATGTGTGTGTGTCCCCCCATGGGTGCAGGGGGGTCCTGGGGGTCCCTTTCTGTGTTCCCCCCATGGCTGCAGGGGGGGTCTTGGGGTCTCTTGCCCCCCATGGGTGCAGGGGGGGGTCTGGGGGTCCCCTCCTGTGTGTGTCCCCCCCCCCATTGGGTGCAGGTCAGGGTTTGGGGGGGGGGTCCCTTTCTGTGTCCCCCCCATGGGTGCAGGGGGGGTCTTGGGGGTCTCTTGCCCCCCATGGGTGCAGGGGGCGTCTCTGGGGGTCTCCTCTTATGCCCCCCATGGGTGCAGGGGTTGGGACTGGGGGGGGTCCCCTCCTTTATGTCCCCCACATGGGTGCAGGGGGGGTCTGGGGGTCCCCTCCTTTGTGCCCCCCCCATGGGTGCAGGGGGGGTCTGGGGGTCCCCTCCTTTGCGCCCCCCCCCATTGGGTGCAGGTCAGGGTTTGGGGGGGGGGGGTCTTCCCTTTCTGTGTCCCCCCCACGGTTTCATTGGGGGGGGGGGGTCCCCCCACTCCCCCTTTTTCCCATTATTTGCCCCAATTCCCCATCCCTGGGTTTGTGGGTGCTGCGATGGGGGGGTGGGGGGGTCTGGGGGTGTTTCTGGGTGGGCGAGGGGGGTTTTTTTTTGGGGGGGGGGGGTTTCCTTTGGGCTGGGGGGGGGATCAGAAGAGGTTCGCTTTGAGCCCATTGGGTTTCCGATGGAAGGAGGAGAGGACCCCCGAAAAGGGCCCCCCCGGGACCTCGCTGGGGCTCTGCCAAACCTTCAGGAGGTCCCCGGCGCTCGGGGGGGTCCCCCCACCCACCACCCCCCCCCAAACTGGGGGTGCTTTGAGGTTTTGAGGAGGAGGAGGAGGAGGAGGAGGAGGAGGAGGGACCGGGGGATGGGAAGGTCCCAGGGGGGCTCCGGGACTGGGGCTCAAACTCCCCCCGGGGCTCCCCAGGGCCCCCCCGGTGCCGGTGCTGTCGGGGGTGGGGCTGGAGTTGGACTCTTTGGAGTTCTCGTCCTCGGAGCAGGTTCGGGGTTCGGGTTTTTTGGGGGTTCCCGAAGGTCCAGAAGGTCCCGAGGAACCTTTGGAGTTGGCGGCGCGTTCCTGCTTCCGGAACTTGGCTCGGCGGTTCTGGAACCAAACCTGGGGGGGGAGAGGGGGGAAAGGGGGGGGTGGGGATGGGGGGGAGGGAAAGGGGGGAGGGGGAGAGGGGGGAGGGAGAGGGGGGAGGGAAAGGGGGGAGGGAGAGGGGGGAGGGAAAGGGGGAAGGGGGGGACATCGTCAGCATCATCAGCAGCAGCACCTTCATCACCTTCATCATCATCATCATCAGCATCATCATCATCACCTTCATCACCTTCATCACCTTCATCATCAGCATCACCATCAACCCCACCAACACCTTCATCACCTTCATCATCACCATCATCACCTTCACCATCATCACCTTCATCATCATCATCACCACCAACACCTTCATCACCTTCATCACCATCACCATCATCACCTTCATCACCAGCATCACCATCAACCCCACCAACACCATCATCACTTTCATCACCTTCATCACCTTCATCAGCAGCATCACCGTCATCACCACCAACACCTTCATCACCTTCATCAGCAGCATCACCATCACCCCCACCATCACCTTCATCATCACCATCATCAGCATCATCACCACCAACACCTTCATCATCACCGTCATCAGCAGCATCATCACCTTCACCATCATCACCATCATCACCATCATCACCATCATCACCTTCATCACCATCATCACCACCAACACCTTCATCACCATCATCACCACCATCACCTTCATCACCTTCATCATCAGCATCACCATCAACCCCACCAACACCTTCATCACCTTCATCACCATCATCACCTTCATCACCTTCATCACCATCATCAGCAGCATCATCACCTTCACCTTCATCAGCAGCATCACCATCATCACCACCAACACCTTCATCACCTTCATCACCATCATCACCATCACCCCCACCAACACCATCATCACCTTCATCATCAGCATCACCATCAACCCCACCAACAGCTTCATCACCATCAACCCCACCATCACCTTCATCACCTTCATCATCATCAGCAGCAGCATCACCTTCATCATCATCACCATCATCACCATCACCCCCACCAACACCTTCATCACCTTCATCACCATCATCACCTTCATCACCACCATCACCTTCATCACCTTCATCATCAGCATCAGCAGCATCATCATCACCATCACCTTCATCACCATCACCCCCACCAACACCTTCATCACCACCATCACCTTCATCATCAGCATCACCATCATCATCACCATCAACCCCACCATCACCTTCATCACCTTCATCATCATCAGCAGCAGCAGCAGCATCACCTTCACCATCATCAGCAGCATCACCATCATCACCACCATCACCTTCATCACCATCACCATCATCACCATCACCCCCACCAACACCTTCATCACCTTCATCAGCTTCATCATCACCATCAGCAGCAGCATCATCACCTTCACCTTCATCAGCAGCATCACCATCACCCCCACCACCATCATCACCTTCATCACCTTCATCACCTTCATCACCTTCATCATCACCATCACCCCCACCATCACCATCAACCCCACCAACACCTTCATCACCTTCATCATCACCACCATCACCTTCATCACCATCATCACCATCACCCCCACCAACACCTTCATCACCTTCATCACCTTCATCACCTTCATCAGCAGCATCATCAACAGCATCATCACCTTCACCTTCATCATCAGCATCACCATCATCCCCACCAACACCTTCATCACCTTCATCACCATCATCATCATCACCCCCACCTTCATCACCTTCATCACCACCCCCAGCTTCATCACCACTACCACCACCATCATCATCACCACCTTCATTACCCCCACCACCCCGACCTTCATCACCACCACCATCATCATCACCACCCTCCCACCTTCATCATCAGCATCACCATCATCACCACCAACACCTTCATCACCTTCATTACCATCATCACCATCAACCCCACCAACACCTTCATCACCTTCATCACCATCACCATCATCACCACCATCACCTTCATCACCATTATCACCTTCATCACCATCATCACCACCAACACCTTCATCACCTTCATCATCAGCAGCATCACCCCCATCACCACCTTCATCATCCCCCCATCATCATCATCACCCCCATCACCATCCCCACCCCCATCATCACCCTCACCTTCATCACCACCCCCACCACCACCACCATCATCATCACCCCCACCCCCATCACCCCCACCTTCATCATCACCATCACCCCCACCATCACCTTCATCACCCCCCCATCATCATCATCACCCCCATCACCACCCCCACCTTCATCACCACCCCCATCATCACCCCCCCCACCACCTTCATCATCATCACCTTCATCACCCCCATCACCATCACCCCCATCACCATCATCATCATCATCACCACTCCCATCCCCATCCCCACCATCACCTTCATTATCATCATCACCATCATCATCATCACCCCCATCACCCTAACCCCCCCACCACCACCACCTTCCTCCCCACCCCCACCATCATCATCATCACCCCCATCACCCCCACCCTCACCTTCATCATCACCATCATCATCCCCACCCCCACCTCATCCCAGGGTGCTCCTTGCACCCAACCAACCCCGGGGAGGGGGGGGCCCACCAAGAGCTCCCCCCCCACCCTTGGGAGATTAGGACCCCCTCCCCCCAACCCTGGGGGTGCCCCCACCCTGAGGGGGGGGTCAGGACCTCCCATGTTTTGGGGTTCAGGAGACCCCAATCACCTGGGTCCCAAATCCTTGGGGGGCAGGACCCCCTCCCCCCATTTCTGGGGACCAGGACCCCCCCCAGGGCCGTGGCTCCCCCAGATCCTTGGGGTCAGGACCCCCCATTTTGGGGGACCAGAACGCACCAATGGGGGTCTGCACCCACCGGGGGGGGGGTGTCTGCACCCCTGGAGGGGATGATGTCCATCCCACCCACCCACCCCCAGGGTGCTTCTCCAACACAATCCCAGGGTCAGGATTGGTCTGGGGGGATCCGAGCCCCCCAACTCCACCCCCAGCCCCCCAGGACCCCTGCAACCCCCACCTGAGCTTCCAGTTCCCGGACCAACCCTTGGGGGGCATCGATCCCAGCTCCCCCCAACACAATCCCAAGGTCGGGGTTGGTCTGGGGGGATCCGAGCCCCCCAGTTCCACCCCCAAAGCCCCCCCAGGACTTCTCCAACCCCCACCTCAGCCTCCAGTTCCAGGACCAACCCTTAGGGGGTGTCGATCCCAGTTCATTCCCAACACAATCCCAAGGTTGAGGTTGGTCTGGGGGGATCCGAGCCCCCCAATTCCATCCCCAAAGCCCCCCCAGAGACCTCCTGAGCCCCCACCTGAGCTTCCAGTTCCCGAACCAACCCTTGGGGGGCCTCGATCCCATCTTCCCCCCAACACAATCCCAAATCCCAGGGTCAAGATTGGTCTGGGGGGATCCGAGCCCCCCAACTCCATTCCCAAAGCCCCCCCAGGACCTCTCCAACCTCCACCTCAGCCTCCAGTTCCAGGACCAACCCTTGGGGGGCATCGATCCCAGTTCCTTCCCAACACGATCCCAAGGTCAGGATTGGTCTGGGGGGATCCGAGCCCCCCAACTCCATCCCCAGAGCCCCCCCAGAGACCTCCAGAGCCTCCAGCTCCAGGACCAACCCTTAGGGGGTGTCGATCCCATCTCCTTCCCAACACAATCCCAGGGTCAGGATTGGTCTGGGGAGGAATCGAGCCCCCCAGTTCCACCCCCAAAGCCCCCCCAGGACCTCTCCAACCCCCACCTGAGCCTCCAGCTCCAGGACCAACCCTTGGGGGGCATCGATCCTGTCTCCTTTCCAGCACAATCCCAGGGTCAGGATTGGTCTGGAGGGATCCGAGACCCCCCAGCTCCATCCCCAGAGCCCCCCCAGAGACCCCCTGAGCCTCCAGTTCCAGGACCAACCCTTAGGGGGTGTCGATCCCATCTCCTTCCCAACACAATCCCAGGGTCAGGATTGATCTGGGGGGATCCGAGCCCCCCAGCTCCATCCTCCAGCCCCCCAGGACCTCTCCAACCCCCACCTGAGCCTCAATGAGGTTCATCTTAGGGACCAACCCTTGGGGGGCATCGGTCCCATCTCCCCCCCAACACAATCCCAAATCCCAGGGTCAGGATTGGTCTGGGGGGATCCGAGACCCCCAACTCCATCCCCAAAGCCCCCCCAGGACCTCTCCAACCCCCACCTGAGCCTCCAGCTCTAGGACCAACCCTTGGGGGGCATCGATCCTGTCTCCTTTCCAGCACAATCCCAAGGTCAGGATTGGTCTGGAGGGATCCGAGCCCCCCAACTCCATCCCCCAGCCCCCCCAGGACCTCTTCAACCCCCACCTGAGCCTCAGTGAGGTTCATTTTGGGGACCAACCCTTGGGGGGCATCGATCCCAGCTCCTTCCCAACACAATCCCAAGGTCAGGATTGGTCTGGGGGGATCCGAGCCCCCCAACTCCATCCCCAGAGCCCCCCCAGAGACCTCCAGAGCCTCCAGCTCCAGGACCAACCCTTAGGGGGTGTCGATCCCAGTTCATTCCCAACACAATCCCAAGGTCGGGGTTGGTCTGGGGGGATCCGAGCCCCCCAATTCCATCCCCAGCCCCCCCCCCAGAGACCTCCTGAGCCCCCACCTGAGCTTCCAGTTCCCGAACCAACCCTTGGGGGGTGTCGATCCCAGTTCATTTCCAACACAATCCCAGGGTCAGGATTGGTCTGGGGGGATCCGAGCCCCCCAGTTCCACCCCCAAAGCCCCCCCAGGACTTCTCCAACCCCCACCTCAGCCTCCAGTTCCCGGACCAACCCTTGGGGGGTGTCGATCCCATCTCCCCCCCAACACAATCCCAAGGTCAGGATTGGTCTGGGGGGATCCGAGCCCCCCAACTCATCCCCAACCCCCCCCCAGAGACCTCCTGAGCCCCCACCTGAGCTTCCAGGACCAACCCTTATGGGGCATCGATCCCAGCTCCCCCCAACACAATCCCAAATCCCAGGGTCAGGATTGGTCTGGGGGGATCCGAGCCCCCCAGCTCCATCCCCAAAGCCCCCCCGGGACCTCTCCAACCCCCACCTGAGCCTCAGTGAGGTTCATCTTGGGGACCAACCCTTGGGGGGCATCGGTCCCATCTGCCCCCCAACACAATCCCAGGGTCAGGATTGGTCTGGGGGGATCCGAGCCCCCCAATTCCATCCCCAAAGCCCCCCCAGGACCTCTCCAACCCCCACCTGAGCTTCCAGTTCCAGGACCAACCCTTGGGGGGTGTCGATCCCATCTTCCCCCCAACACAATCCCAAATCCCAGGGTCAGGATTGGTCTGGGGGGTTCATTTTGGGGACCAACCCTTGGGGGGTATCGGTCCCACCTCACCCCCAACACAATCCCAGGGTCAGGATTGGTCTGGGGGGATCCGAGCCCCCCCAACTCCATCCCCAACCCCCCCCCAGAGACCTCCTGAGCCCCCACCTGAGCTTCCAGTTCCCGGACCAACCCTTGGGGGGCATCGATCCCAACTCCCCCCCAACACAATCCCAAATCCCAGGGTCAGGATTGGTCTGGGGGGATCCGAGCCCCCCAACTCCATCCCCAAAGCCCCCCCGGGACCTCTCCAACCCCCACCTGAGCCTCAGTGAGGTTCATCTTGGGGACCAACCCGTGGGGGGCATCGATCCCATCTCCCCCCCAACACAATCCCAAATCCCAGGGTCAGGATTGGTCTGGGGGGATCCGAGACCCCCAACTCCACCCCCAAACCCCCGCCCAGGACCTCTCCAACCCCCACCTGAGCCTCAGTGAGGTTCATCTTGGGGACCAACCCTTGGGGGGCATCGGTCCCAGCTCCCCCCCAACACAATCCCAGGGTCAGGATTGGTCTGGGGGGATCCGAGCCCCCCAACTCCACCCCCAAAGCCCCCCCAGGTGCCCCCCACCTGCACGCGGGCCTCGGTGAGGTCGATCTTGAGGGCCAATTCCTCCCGGGTGTAAATGTCGGGGTAATGGGTCTCAGCAAAGACCCTCTCGAGCTCCTTGAGCTGGGAGCTGGTGAAGGTGGTTCTGATCCGGCGCTGCTTCCGCTTCTCGTTCAGCCCAGAGGGGTCCGAGAAGAATTTGTAGGGAACTGGGGGGGCAGAGAAAGGAGGAGAAGTGGGGGTGAGCAGGGGGGTCCGGGGGGGTGACAGGGAAAGGGTGGGAAGGGGGCAGCGGGATGGGTGCAGGGGGGGGATGGTTCGGGCAGGGATGGTTCGGGCAGGGGTGGTTCGGGCAGGGGTGGTTCGGGAAGGGACGCACTGGGTAGGGATGGTTCGGGAGGGGATGGATCAGGAAGGAGGGAACGGGAAGGGATGGTTCGGGCAGGGATGGTTCGGGCAGGGATGAACTGGGCAGGGATGGTTCGGGCAGGGGTGGTTCGGGAAGGGATGCACTGGGTAGGGATGGTTCGGGAGGGGATGTTTCGGGCAGAGTTGTTTTGGACGAGGATGGTTCGGGCAGGGGTGGCTCGGGAAGGGATGGTTCAGGAAGGAGGGAGCGGGCAGGGATGAACTGGGCAGGGATGGTTCGGGCGGGGATGGTTCCGACAGGGATGGAGCGGACAGAGATGGAGCGGGCAGGGATAGTTTGGAGAGGGATGGTTCGGGAAGGGATGCACTGGGCAGGGATGGTTCGGGCAGGGGTGGTTCGGGAGGGGACGGTTCGAGTAGGGATGGATCAGGAAGAAGGGAACGGGCAGGGATGCCCTGGGCAGGGATGGTTCCTACAGGGATGGAGCGGACAGAGATGGATCGGGCAGGGATGGTTCGGGTGGGGATGGTTCCGACAGGGATGGAGCGGACAGAGATGGATCGGGCAGGGATGGTTCGGGCAGGAATGGTTCGGAGAGGGATGGTTTGGGAAGGGATGCACTGGGCAGGGATGGTTCGGGCAGAGATGTTTTGGACAGGGATGGTTCGGGAGGGGATGGTTCGGGTAGGGTTGGATCAGGAAGAAGGGAACGGGCAGGGATGCCCTGGGCAGGGATGGTTCCTACAGGGATGGAGCGGACAGAGATGGATCGGGCAGGGATGGTTCGGGCAGGAGGGAGCGGGCAGAAGTGCGAGCCGGGATGTGGGGAGAGGGGATGGATCGGGCAGGGAGCGATCAGGCGGGATACGGGAAGCAGAGATGGATCAGGCAGGGATGGTTCGGGCAGGGATAGATCGGGCAGGGATAGATCGGGCAGGACACATCGGGCAGGGATGGTTCGGGAAGGGATGGTTCGGGAAGGGATGCACTGGGCAGGGATGGTTCGGGCAGGAGGGAGAGGGCAGAAGTGCGAGCAGGGATGTGGGGAGAGGGGATGGATCGGGCAGGGATGGATCAGGCGGGATGCGGGAAGCAGGGATGGAGCCGGCGGGGATGGTTCGGGAAGAGATGGATCAGGAAGGAGGGAGCGGGCAGGGGTGTGAGGAGCGGGGCTTCACCGGGCAGGGATGGTTCGGACAGGGATGGTTCGGGAAGGGATGGTTCGGGCAGGAGGGAGCGGGCAGAAGTGCGGGCAGGGATGTGGGAAGCGGGGATGGATCGGGCAGGGATGTGAGGAGCGGGGCTACACCGGGCAGGGATGGTTCGGACAGGGATGGTTCGGACAGGGATGGTTCGGGAAGGGATGGGTCAGGAAGGGATGGATCGGGCAGGGATGGATCAGACAGGACACATCGGGCAGGGATGGAGCAGGCAGGGATGTGAGCGGGGCTTCACCGGGCGGGGATGGTTCGGACAGGGATGGTTCGGGAAGGGATGGTTCGGACAGGGATGGTTCGGGAAGGGGTTGGAGATGTCAGGACACAGAGGGCAGGGACACAGAAAACAGGGATGTGGGAAGCGGGGAGGGAGAGGGCAGGAATGGTTCGGACAGGGAGCGATCGGGCAGGGATGGACCCGGCAGGGATGGAGCGGGCAGGGGTGGTTCGGGAAGGGATGGTTCGGGCAGAGATGGTTCGGGAAGGGATGGTTCGGGCAGGGATGGTTCGGACAGAGATGATTCGGGAAGGGATGTTTCGGGAAGGGATGGTTCGGGAAGGAATGGATCAGACAGGGATGGTTCGGGAAGGGATGGTTCAGGCAGGGATGGTTCGGGAAGGGAGCGATCGGGCAGGGATGGTTCGGGCAGAGATGTTTTGGACAGGGATGGAGCGATCAGAGATGGTTCGGGCAGGGATGGTTCGGGAAGGGATGGTTCGGGAAGGGATGGTTCGGACAGGGATGGTTCGGACAGGGATGGTTCGGGCAGGGATGGATCAGGCAGGACACCGCGGTCCAGGGCGCTGCCCCCACTCCGGTTCCGTTCGTTCGTTCGTTGCCGCCGCCGCCCTCTCGGAGGGCTGCGGGGCCCTGGGACCGGGGGAGACGGAACCGGGCCCGGACCCGGGAGGTTCGGCTGGGATTGTCCGGCGGCTCTTTCGTTATCGGCGGCTCCGCTGCCCCCGCGACAACGAAAGCGGCGCCGGGAGGGGGGGCCCGGAGGTGGAGAAGCCCCCGAACCCCCCGCCGGGACCACCGCTGCCCCGGGGACCTTGGGAATGGACCGAAATGGTACCGAAAGCATCGGAAACCGGCGGGATGGAGCCCTGACAGTCCCGGTTACCGGCGGTTCCGAGCACTGGAGGAATCGGGATGTGACGGTACCGGGAATTGATGGCCCAGAAAGCACCGGGCACCGGCGGTACAGGAGAGCGTGAAGGGATCGAGCCCAGACGGTACCGGGCACTGACGGTACCGGGAACCGACGGGATCGAGTGCAAATGATACCGGGTACCGGCGGTACCGGAATCGATTGTACTGAGCACCGACGGCAGCAGTAACCGATAGAACCGAACCCTGACAGCACCGGGAACAGAGGAAATCGGACCCAAACGGTTTCGGGCACCGACGGCACCGGGAACCGGTAAGACCGGCAACAGGCGGTACCGGGAACTGCCCGGATCGAATCCTGACGGTACCGGGAACCGGCGGCATCAAGCGCTGCGGGTACCGGACATCGACGGTACCGGGAGTCAACGGGATCGGGCCCTGACGGTACCGGGCAGAGAGAACACCGGGAACTGGCAGTACCGGGCAACGAGATCCGACGGTACCGGCAGCACCGGGAACGAACGGGATCGAGATCTGACGGTACCGGGCAGCGACAGAACCGGGAACGAATGGGATCGAATTTTAAAGGTACCGGGCACCGGCAGAACCGGGAACGAACGGGATCGAGTTTTAACGGTACCGGCAGTACCGGGAATGAACGGGATCGAATGTTAACGGTACCGGGCACCGGCAGCACCGGGAATGAACGGGATCGAGCTTCAACGGTACCGCGAAGTGTCGGCATCGAGCCCAGATGATACCAGGACCCGAGAGCACCTGGACCGGGCAGTACCGGGGCATGGGCAGAACCGGGACCACTGGCAGGGTAGCTCTGACAGTACCGGGACCTCAGAGCTCCGTGACCCGACGGTACCGGGGCGGGGAAGGGGCTGCTCGGGGTGGGTCGGGGGATGCTCGGGGTGGGTCTGGGTGGGACGGGGTCCCGGTACCAGCGGGTCCGGGATGGGGGGTGCTTGGGGGGGTCGTTTTACCTGCGGAGTAGGGTGAGGGTTGGTGGTCCCGGAGGGCGCCCAGGGCGCAGTTGGCGGAGGCGAGGGGGGGACAGGCGGGTGCGGGCCCGAACCCCCCCCGCATGGGGCTGTACTGGAAGGAACCGGCCTGGCTGCAGGCGCTGAACTCGTAGCCCGAGGCTTCCATGGCGGCCACGCAGGAATCGTAGGAGTTGAGGTAGGAGTAGTCCATGGCGAACATGGAGCGGGGGCTCCGCCGCTTCCCACTCGCCTTTTCCCCGCCGCCACTCGCCAACCCGACGGCCCCCGGCCCTCCCCCGCCATCCGCCCGCCCCGGCCCCTAAATAGAGCTGCGGGGGGGGGATGGAGGGTGGGTGGGTGGGTGGGTGGGTGGGGGGTGGGTGTAAGGGGGGGAGCGGAGGACAAAGGCAGCGCTGGCGGGGGCTTCTTTTGCATGACAATATCTGCCGCCAGCGGCTGCCGAGGGAGGAGACGCCCCCCCCAGCCCCCCTCCCCTCCATGGTACCCCCAGCCCCCCCGCCCTTAACCCTTGGGTGGGCGCCCTTCGAGATTCGCCCCCACACACACCCCACACCTCCCACCCCCCCTCCCTATCGCTCCCGGGGCAGCCGCGCACGTCGGGGGGGAGCCAACCAACCTCAGTCCCGGCCCCAACCGCAACCCCAGTCCCGGCTCCATCACTTCCTATCGTCCCTGTCCTTATTCCATCCCCATTCCCATCTCCATCTCCATCCTCTCCATCTCCATTCCCATTCCCATCCCCATTCCCATTCCCATCTCCATCTCATCCCCATCTCCATCTCCATCCTCTCCATCCCCATTCCCATCTCCATCCCCATCTCCATCCTCATCCCCATCCCCTTCCCATCCCCACCCCCATCTCATCCCCATCTCATCCCCATCTCATCCCCATTCCCATTCCCATTCCCATTCCCATCTCCATCGTCTCCATATCCATTCCTACTCCCATCCCCATCCCCATCCCCGTCCCCTTCCCCATTCCCATCCCCATCCCCATTCCCATCTCCATCCCCATCCTCATCCCAATCCCCTTCCCATCCCCATCCCCTTCCCCATCCCATCCCCATCCTCATCCCCATTCCCATTCCCATCCCATTCCCATCCCCATCTCCATCCCCACTCCCATCTCCATTCCCACTCCCATCTCCATTCCCATTCCCATTCCCATCTCCATCCCCATCCCCATCCCCATCCCTATCTCCATCCTCTGCATTCCCATCCCCATCCCCATCTCCATCTCATCCCCATTCCCATTCCCATCCCCATCTCATCCCCATCTCATCCCCATTCCCATCCCCATCCCCATCTCATCCCCATCTCATCCCCATCCCCATTCCCATCCCCATTCCCATCTCCATCAGCCCCATCCCACCCCCTCTCCCCCAGGATCCTCCAGCAGATCCTTCAGCTTCTCCTCAGTCCCATGGATATTTGGGAGCAGCCACTGTGGATTCCCCACATCCCAACCCCCCCAGTGCCCCCCCAGTGCTCCCCCAGTGCTCCCCCAGTGCTCCCCCTGCCCTTTCCCAGGGATGGGGTCACAGCTCTGGGGGGGGGGGGGGAAGGGAAGAGCAACAGCTGGGATCTGGCTGGGACATCACATCCTGAGCTGCAGAGTGCTGCTGAGGGATGGAGGGATGGAGGGATGATGAAAGGAGGGATGAAGGATAGATGGATGGATGGATGAAGGAGAGAGAGAGGATAGAGGGATGAATGGATGGATGGATGGATGAGGAGATGAGAGGAGGGATGGAGGGATGGATGGATGGATGGATGGATGAGGGATGGAGGGTGATGGAGAAGAGATGGATGGAGGGAGGGATGGATGGAGGGAGGGATGGATGGAGGGAGGGATGGAGGGATGGATGGATGGATGGATGGATGGATGGATGGATGGATGGATGGATGGAGAGAGGAAGGGAGGGATGGGTGGATGGATGGAGGGATGGAGGGATAGATGGATGGAGGGAGGGATGGATGGAGGGAGGGATGGATGGAGGGAGGGATGGAGGGATGGATGGATGGATGGATGGATGGATGGATGGATGGATGGATGGATGGAGAGAGGAAGGGAGGGATGGATGGATGGATGGAGGGATGGATGGATGGATGGATGGAGGGATGGATGGATGGATGGATGGAGAGAGGAAGGGAGGGATGGGTGGATGGATGGAGGGATGGATGGATGGATGGATGGAGGGATGGATGGATGGATGGATGAGAGAGAGGAGGATGGGTGGATGGATGGAGGGATGGAGGGATGGATGGATGGAGGGAGGGATGGATGGAGGGAGGGAGGGATGGATGGATGGATGGATGGAGGGATGGAGGGATGGAGGGATGGATGAAAGGAGGGAGCGATGGATGGAGGGAGGGAGGGATGGATGGATGGAAGGATGGAGGGATGGATGGAGGGATGGATGAAAGGAGGGATGAAGGGAGGGATGGATGGAGGGAGGGATGGATGGATGGATAGATGGATGGATGGATGGATAGATGGAGCGATGGATGGAGGGATGGATGGGTGGATGGAGGGAGGGGTGGAGGGATGGATGGGGGGATGGATGGAGTTGCTGAGCTGGTGTCCCCAGTGGGGTCAGAGCAGGGGGGGCTGAGTTCCCCCAGGGTGGGGTCGATGCTTTGGACACCCTGGTTGGAGCTGTGGGCAGGGGGGGGCTGGGTGCCCCCTCAGCAGGTTTGGGGTCACCCCAAGCTCCAGAAGGACCCCATCAACACCACCCCCCCCTCCCCCATGGTTGGGGGGGACAACCCAGAGCCCCTGGGTGCCAATGACCTCGGGGTGCTGGGTGGGGAGAACCCCCCGGGGGTTCCAGCAGGAGGAGGACACTGGGGGGGCTGCTGGGGGACATTGGGGGGGCAGCAGGAGGACATTGGGGGGGCTGCTGGGTGAGGGGGGTCATGGAGGTGACTGCGGGGTCTCCAGGGGGATCCCAACTCCCCCCACCTGATGTGGCTTCACCTGGGGGGGGGTTGGGGGTCCCATGGGGCTGTCCTGGGGCTGCCCCACAGGGTGCCCCATGGCCCTCCCCCTGCCCTCTGCTGCCCCACATCGTGTTCCATCCCCTGCCCCATGGGCTGCCCCCTGTCCTGCCCCACATCCTCTGCCCCACAGCCCCATGTCCTGCCCCATGTCCTGCCCCACATCCCCTGCCCATCCCCTCCCATCCCCTGCCCACATCCCCTGCCCCACAACCCCCCAACATCCACTGCCCCACATCCCTCCCCCACTTCCCCCCCCCACATCCCCTCCCTCACTTCCCCCTCCCATACCCCCACCCCCCATCTCCTGCCCCATCTCCCCCCCAGTTTCCTGCCCCACATCCTCTCCATCTCCTTGATCCACCCCCCCCACCCCCCTTCTCCTTCTGTCCCCTTGGCTTTGGGGACAAGGACATCCCTGTCCCCCCCCTTCCTCCCCAAATCCTCCATAACTTGGGGACAGGGCCCCCCCTTTCCCCTCTGTCCCCCCCCCCCGGGACTTTGGTCCTGGTGACACCGCGGTGACAAAGCTTGGGGGGGGGTTTGGGCCCCAAAATCGACTCAGGAGGGGGACGAGGGATCAGGAATTGGATTTGTCCCCTCCCAGCCACCACTTTGTCCCCTTTGGACCCCAACCCCCCCCTCACATTGTCCCCAAAGTGTCCCCTCGGGGGCACTCGGGGTGGAGATGTCACAGGGATGTCGTCTGGGGGGGGGTCTGGGGGGGGGCACAGGTGGCACCTGAAGTGTCCCCCAAGTGATCCCGAAGTGTCCCCCAAAGTGTCCCCAATGTCACCCAAGTGTCCCCTAAAGTGTCCCACGAGTGTCCCCCAAGTGTCATCCAATTCTCCCCCAAAGTGTCCCTAAAGTGTCCCCAAGTGTCCCATGAGTGTCCCCCAAAATGTCCCAAGTGTCCCCCCAAGTGTTCCCTAAGTGTCCCCCAAAGTGTCCCCGGGAGTGCACTCTGAGTGTCACCTAAGTGTCACCTAAATGTCACCCAACTGCCCCATAAATGTCCTGAGTGTCCCCTAAGTGTCCCCTGAGTGTCCCCAGGAGTTCTCATTGAGAGTCCCCCAAGTGTCCCCCAAATGTCCCCAAGTGTCCCCTAAAGTGTCCCTAAAGTGTCCCATGAGTGTCTCCCTAAGTGTCCCATGAGTGTCCCCCAAGTGTCACCCAATTTTCCCCCCAAAGTGTCCCTAAAGTGTCACCCAAGTGTCCCGAGTGTCCCCAAAGTGTCCTGAGTGTTCTCCAAAATGCCCCAAGTGTCCCCTAAGTGTCCTCCAAAGTGTCCCCAGAAGTGCACTCTAAGTGTCCCCTGAGTGTCACCCAAGTGTCCCATGAGTGCCCCTTGAGTGTCTCCCCAAGTGTCCCTAAAGTGTCCCCCAAGTGTCACCCAATTCTCCCCCAAAGTGTCCCCAAGTGTCCCCTGAATGTCCCCAAAGTGTCCTGAATGTTCTCCAAAATGTCCCAAGTGTCCCCTTAGTGTCACCCAACTGCCCCATAAATGTCCCGAGTGTCCCCTAAGTGTCCCCCAAGTGTCCCCAAGTGTCCCTTGAGTGCCCCTTGAGTGTCCCCTAAAGTGTCCCACAAGTGTCCCCCAAGTGTCCCCTGAGTGTCCCCAAAGTGTCCTGAGTGTTCTCCAAAATGCCCCAAGTGTCCCCTAAGTGTCCTCCAAAGTGTCCCCAGGAGTGCACTCTGAGTGTCCCCTGAGTGTCACCCAAGTGTCCCTAAAGTGTCCCATGAGTGTCCCCCAAGTGTCACCCAATTCTCCCCCAAAGTGTCACCCCAAGTGTCCCATGAGTGTCCCCAAAGAGTCCCCTGAGTGTCACCCGAGTGTCCCCTGAGTGCCCCTTGAGTGTCTCCCCAAGTGTCCCTAAAGTGTCCTCCAAGTGTCACCCAATTTTCCCCAAAGTGTCCCCCAAATGTCCCTAAAGTGTCCTCAAGTGATGTGGGGTGACCTGGGGTGACATGGGGTGACCTGGGTGACCTGGGGTGACATGAGGGACATGGGCTGACAAGGGGTGACCTGGGAGACATGGGGTGACATGGGGTGGCAAGGGGTGACCTAGGGTGACCTGGGGTGACATAGGGTGACAAGGGGTGACCTGGGTTGACAAAGGGTGACCTGGGTGACCTGGGGTAACAGGGGTGACAAGAGTGACATGGGGTGACATGGGATGACATGGGGTGTCAGGGGTGACCTGGGTGACCTGGGGTGACATGGGGTGACAAGGGGTGACCTGGAGTGACAGGGGTGACATGGGGTGGCATGAGTGACATGGGATGACATGGGGTGACATGAGTGACATAGGGTGACCTGGGGTGACCTGGGGCGACATGGGTGACAAGGGGTGACATGGGTGACCTGGGGTGACCTGGGTGACCTGGGGTGACAGGGGTGACAAAGGGTGACATGGGGTGACAGGGGTGACATGGGGTGGCAAGGGGTGACATGGGGTGGCAAGGGGTGACATGGGGTGACCTGAGTGACCTGGGGTGACATGGGGTGACAAGGGGTGACATGAGTGACCTGGGGTGACATGGGGTGACATGAGTGACCTGGGGTGACATGGGTGACATGGGGTGACAAGGGGTGACAAGGGGTGACATGGGTGACACTGTGGCACCACCCAGGTGGCCGGAGGGGCCCAGGGGTCTCCAGGAAAGCTTGGGGGGGGGGAGGGAAAAAAGCCCCAATCTGCCCAGCAAGAGCCACTGCCACCTCCCTGGGGACATCTGGGGACAACTGGGACAAGGGCCACTCCTGAGGTGCTGCAGATGGGGTTGAGGAGCCCCTGGCTGTGTCCTGACCCTGGGAACCACGGAGCCAGGGGGGGTGGGGGACACACGAAGGCTCCTCCAGTCCCAGCTCCTGCCAGGGATTGGGAGAAGGGAGCTCAGAGCTTGGAATGGGGATGGGGAATCTGCCACATGTGGGACAACCTCGGCATCCATCCATCCATCCATTCATCCATCCATCCCATCCCCCCGTCCCATCCCATCCATCCATCCATCCCATCCCATCCATCCATCCATCCATCCATCCCATCCCATCCCATCCCATCCATCCATCCATCCATCCATCCATCCCTCCGTCTTTCATCCATCCCTCCCTTCATCCATCCATCCCTCCCTCAATTCATCCATCCTTCATCCATCCATCCCATCCCATCCATCCATCCATCCCATCCATCCCATCCCATCCCATCCCATCCCATCCCATCCCATCCATCCCATCCATCCATCCCAACCCATCCCATCCCCCCATCCATCCATCCATCCATCCATCCATCCATCCATCCCTCCGTCTTTCATCCATCCCTCCATCCATCCCTCCCTTCATCCATCCATCCATCCCTCCATCCCATCCCATCCATCCATCCATCCATCCATCCCGCCCTCCATCCATCCATCCATCCATCCATCCATCCATCCATCCCTCCATCCATCCTTCCATCCATCCCATCCCATCCCATCCCATCCCATCCCATCCCATCCCATCCCATCCCATCCCATCCCATCCCATCCCATCCATCCCATCCCATCCTTCCCTCCCTCCATTTCCCTGGATTTCTTCCTGGACTTCTCCCCCCATGCCCAGGGTTTGCCCCCTGCTGGGGTTGGTGCCGTGCACCCAACTTTTATTGCAATAAATAAAGAGAAATGGAACCAGGAGTGTCACATCCACCTGGGGCCACCTGTCCCCACCTCTCTCCACCCCATCCAACCTCTTCCAGGACTGACAACCCCCACCCAACTTGGATCATCCCACATTTCCTTCAAACCCTCCAAGCTTTTGTGCCCCCTGGGACCCCCCAAACTCCACGTCCCCAACTTTGTCACCCAACGTGGCAGCTCCAGCCCCCTCCACCCCCACCCTGGAGCTGATCCCAAGCTCCTGGAGCTGATCCCAAGCTCCTGCTGCTCCATCTCCTCCTCCAGTCTGGCTTTGTCCCTGCTCCCACCTCCTCCCGGGGTCTCTCCGAGGGTTTTCCCACCCCCCAACCCCTCCAGGAGGATCCTACAAGAAGTAGGAGATGTTCTCGGGGTTCAGAGGTGCCTGGATGTCCAACTTCCGGGCTTTGCTGTCTTTTTCCACGATCTCCAACCTCAGGGTTGGTCCCTTCTTGGGTCCCTCTGCTCCCTCCTTGCTTTTCAGGAGGTTTTTGTCCGAGTGCTCCACGGCGATGCGCAGGGTGCAGCCCCTGGGCAGGAGCTGCTGCTCGTAGGCAGCTGCCAGCTGGTTCACCACCCGGCGTTCCACCTGGAGGAGAAACCCCAAATCCCATCAGCAAATCCAGGGGAGAAGATTCCCGGGAGAGATCTTGGCCCAAACCCCTGGAAAAGGGATCCCAGGAGCTCAGTCCCACCTCCGCCTTCCTTCTGGAGATGGGATCTGGGAGAGGACCTGAGAGGGGTGGGATGGGATGGATGGGATGGGATGGGATGGGATGGGATGGGATGGGATGGGATGGGATGGGATGGGATGGGATGGGATGGGATGGGATGGGATGGGATGGGTTGAGTTGGGTTGGGTTGGGATGGATGGGATGGGATGGATGGGATGGGATAGGATGGGATGGGATGGGATGGGATGGGATGGGATGGGATGGGATGGATGGGATGGGATGGGATGGGATGGGATGGGATGGGATGGATGGGATGGGGTGGGATGGGATGGGATGGGATGGGTTGGAATGGGTTGAGTTGGGTTGGGTTGGGTTGGGATGGGATGGGATGGAAGGGACCTTCAGGATCCCCCAGCCCCCAAAGGACCCCTCCCCAGCCCAGGGGGCTCCAACCCCATCCAACCTCAACTCCAACATCCCCACCACCCACAGCTTCTCCAGGAAACCTCTCCCAGGCTCTCCCCACCCTCACTTCTCCCTCCCAGCTCCTCTCCAGCTCCCCTCTTCCACTTTGAAACCATCTCTCCTTGTCACCTCCCTCCAGGCCCTTGCCCAAAGTCCCTCCCCAGCTTTCCTGGAGCCCCTTCAGACACTGGGAGCTGCTCCAAGGGCTCCCCACAACCTTCTCCCTCTCTTTCTCTTTTTCTCTTTCTTTCTCTCTTCCCCTTTCTTTCTTTTTCCTTTTCTTTTTCTCTTTCTCTTTTTCTCCTTTTCCTTTTTTCCTTTCTTTCTCCTTTTTCCCTTTCTCCTCTTTCCCTTTCCTTCTTTCTCTTTCTTTCTCTCTTTTTCCCTTTCTTTCTCTTTTTCATTTCTTTCTCCCTTTCCCTTTCTTTCTCTTTTTCTCTTTTGCCTTTCTCTCTTTCTTCCTCTCTCTCTTTTTCCCCTTTTCTTTCCCTTTTCTTTCCCTTTTCTCTCCCTCTCTCTCTCCCCTCTCCAGCCCTCCCAGCACCTCCATCACCTCCTCTGCACTGGCTCCAACAGCTCCGTGTCCTCCTGCTGCTGGGGACCCCAGACCTGGACACAGCTTTACCCCAGGGGGGTCTCCCCAGAGCGGGGCAGAGCAGAGGGGACAATCCCCTCCCTGGCCCTGCTGCTCACACTGCTGGGGATGCAGCCCAGGACACGGGGGGTTTGGTGCCTCCCGTTGAGCTTCTCCTCACCCAACACCTCCAAACCTCCAGCCCTGGCAGGGGCTCAGCCCAGCTTGGATGGGGTTGGAGCCACCTCTGCTGGGGGGAGGTGTCCCTGCCCAGACAAACTCAGACCATCTGCAAAGTCCCTTCCAACCCAGACCAGCCCAACCCAACCCAACCCAACCCAACCCAACCCAACCCAACCTATCCCATCCTCACCATTCCACCCAACCCATAACCCATCCCAACTCAACCCAACCCAACCCATCCCATCCCCATCTTTCCATCCAACTCAACCCAATCCAACCCAACCCAACCTCCTGCTGGTGACACAGCTCAGGACAGGGGGGGTTTGGTGCCTCCCGTTGAGCTTCTCCTCACCCAACACCCCCAACTCCTTCTCCCCAGGGCTCCTCTCCATCCATTCCCCTGGATTTATCCCTGGGATTTTCCCACCCCATGGCCAGGACCTTGCCCTTCCTGACCCCACCAGCTTGCCAGGTTCCCCCCTCTCCATCCTGTCCTGGTCCCTCTTGATGCCACCCCCACCCTTTCCCTCCCAGATGTCACCACAGACTTTGGTGTCATTGCCTGCACCCCCAAACATCTCCCCTCAGTCCCCCCCTCTCTGGGACACCCCAGGGACACCCCAGGGACACCCCAGGGACACCCCAGGGACACCCCAGGCCCCTGACCTCGTGTTTGATGGAGCGGGCACCGTAGTGGAGGTTGTAACCATCAGCCAGGACATCCATGACCTCCCTGTCCCAGAGCAGGGTGATGTTGTGCCTTGCCTTGGCCTGGTGGGGGAAGAAGAGGAAGAGGAAGAGGAAGAGGAGGAAGGAGTCACCCACAACTTCAGGAACCTCATTCCTGGAGCCCCTTCTGAGAGCTGCCCCAGGTCAGAGCCAGCAGCTCAGCTCTCCTCTTGGGTGGAGAAACTTCAAGGGTCTTCTCCAACCTTTGTGATCCTCAACCCTATTCCACACCCTCCCCCCAAGAACCTGGGTGTGAAAAGAGACAAATAAAGTCTCCCAAGGTGGCCCTGAAGATCTTCTCTGTCCCCCCACCTCCTCTCCATGAGTCCCTGAGGGAATTCCCCTCCTGCTGAAGGTGCTGGAGATGGAGATTCCTTCCAGCAGGAAGGGGAAGGCTTGGGCAGGGATCTCCTCCTGGTTTGTGTGGGACTGGAGAAGTTCCCTCAGAAGCCCCTGGATGGGTTTTTACCTTCTTGGCCCAAAAATTGAGCTCCTTGTTGACCAACTGGATCAGCTCTGAGTGGCAGAAAGGGAGGAAATAAACAATTTCATTGATCCTCCCCAAGAATTCATCCCTCCTGAAGTGAGCCTGCAAGGACACAGAGGGACAAGGTTGGTGACCCCCAGATGGTGACACTGCAGGAGAAGCTCCCCAGGGGTCTTCTCCACCTCCCTCCCACCCCAGGCCATGGAACAGGGAATCCAAACCCTTCATCTCCAGAGGAGCAAAGCCCTGAAGGGTTCAGGACCCTCTTGGGTTGTCCTGGTCCCTCTGAAGCTGATGGTGACCCCAGGGGAGCAGGGAACCCCCCCCAGACCCCTCTGCAGCACTTCCCACCCCATGTCCCCCTCCTTGTCCCACCTGGGGGCTCCAGTGCCCCAGCAGAGGGAGAGGAGGTGAAGATGTTCTTGGTTCTTGTGTCCTCACCTTGTCCCTCCCAACCCAAACCACTCTGATTCTTCCTCAAAACGGTGTCACACCACCTCTCCCAGGTGAGGATCATCAAATGCCCAACATGAGCCAGGCAAGAAGATCCCCTCTACCTTCAGGATGGGTCTGATGACCTTCTCCTTGAACTGCTTGGAGATGGTGATCTTCTCAGTCACCTGGACATCCTCTGGAAGACAAAAGGACATGGGCTGGGTGGGACGTGGGCTTTGGAGGATGAAGGTGGTGAGACACTGGGAGAGCTTCCCCAGAGAGCTGGGAGATGTCCCCATCCCTGGGAACATTCCAGGTGGGGTGGGATGGGGCTTGGGACAACCTGGGCTGGTTGGAGAAGTCCCTGTCCTGATGGGGTTGGGATGAGATGAGCTCCAAAGGTTCCTTCTCACCCAACTCATCCAGGATTCCCTGACCCCATCCTGCCCAGCTCCGGGGGGATGGAGAAGCCAAGCAGGGGGAGCAGGAGCTGAAGGTTGAGCAGGGAGGGGAAGAGGAGATGAGAGGGAGAAGTGAGGGTGGGGAGAGCCTGGGAGAGGTTTCCTGGAGAAGCTGTGGGTGGTGGGAATGTTGGAGTTGAGGTTGGATGGGGTTGGAGCCCCCTGGGCTGGGGGAGGGGTCCCTGCCCATCCAGGGGGGTTGAAACTGGGTGACCTTGAAGGTTCCTCCCAACCCAAACCCATTTTGGGATTTAAGATCATCAAAAGGTCTGAACCCCCCCCAGTGGTGGCTCCTTCTCACCAACCATCTGGTGAAGGGTTGGGGAAGAACCTTGAGGAGGAGGAGGAGGAGGATTTGGGGGTGTTGGGGTCCTCAACTCTCCAGGTTGGGTGGGGAATGGGCTGAGAAGAACCTTGAAGAGGATTTGGAGGTGTAGGGGGATGAGAAGTGAGGAATAATTCTCCAGGTTGGGTGGGGAATGGTTGAGAAGAACCTTGAGGAGGAGTTGGGGGTGTTGGGTGATGAGAACCGAGGACCAATTCTCCAGGTTGGGTGAAGAGGGGACTGAGAAGAACCTTAAGGAGGAGGATGAGGATTTGGGGGTGTTGAGGTCCTCAACTCTCCAGGTTGGGTGGGGAATGGGTTGAGAAGAACCTTGAGGAGGAGGAGGAGGTGTTGGGTGATGAGAACTGAGGACCAATTCTCCAGGTTGGGTGGGGAATGGATTGAGAAGAACCTTGAGGAGGAGGATCTGGAGGTGTTGGGGTCCTCAACTCTCCAGGTTGGGTGGAAAAGGGATTGAGAAGAACCTTGAGGAGGAGGAGGAGGAGTTGGGGGTGTTGGGTGATGAGAAGTGAGGAATAATTCTCCAGGTTGGGTGGGGAAGGGATTGAGAAGAACCTTGAGGAGGAGTTGGAGGTGTTGGGTGAGGAAGAGCTCTCCAGGTTGGGTGAAGAGGGGATTGAGAACCTTGAGGAAGAGGAGGACTTGAGGGTGTTGGATGATGAGAACTGAGGACCAATTCTCCAGGTTGGGTGGAGAAGGGACTGAGAAGAACCTTGAGGAGGAGGAGGAGGATTTGGGGATGTTGGGGTCCTCAACTCTCCAGGTTGGGTGGGAAAAGAGTTGAAAAGAATCTTGAGGAGGAGTTGGAGGTGTAAGGGGATGAGAAGTGAAGAATAATTGTCCATGTTGGGTGGAGAAGGGATTGAGAAGGGATTGAGAAGTACCTTGAGGAGGAGGAGGAGGAGTTGGGGGTGTTGGGTGATGAGAAGTGAGGAATAATTCTCCAGGTTGGGTGGGGAATGGGTTGAGAAGAACCTTGAGGAGGAGGATCTGGGGGCGTTGGGGCCCTCAACTCTCCAGGTTGGGTGGGAAAAGAGTTGAAAAGAATCTTGAGGAGCAGGAGGAGGAGTTGGGGGTGTTGGGTGAGGAACAGCTCTCCAGGTTGGGTGCAGAAGGGATTGAGAAGAACCTTGAGGAGGAGGAGGAGGATTTGGGGGTGTTGGGTGATGAGAAGTGAGGACCAGTTCTCCAGGTTGGGTGGGGAATGGTTGAGAAGAACCTTGAGGAGGAGGAGTTGGAGGTGTTGGGTGATGAGAAGTGAGGAATGATTCTCCAGGTTGGGTGGGGAATGGTTGAGAAGAACCTTGAGGAGAAGGAGGAGGATTTGGGGGTGTTGGGGTCCTCAACTCTCCAGGTTGGGTGAAGAGGGGACTGAGAAGAACCTTGAGGAGAAGGAGGAGGATTTGGGGGTGTTGGGGTCCTCAGCTCTCCAGGTTGGGTGGGAAAAGGGTTGAGAAGAACCCTGAGGAGGAGGAGTTGGGGGTGTTGGGTGATGAGAAGTGAGGACCAACTCTCCACATTGGGTGGGGAAGGGACTGAGAAGAACCTTGAGGAGGAGGAGGAGGTGTTGGAGGTGTTGGGTGATGAGAAGTGAGGAATGATTCTCCAGGTTGGGTGGGGAATGGTTGAGAAGAACCTTGAGGAGCAGGAGGAGGATTTGGGGGTGTTGGGGTCCTCAACTCTCCAGGTTGGGTGAAGAGGGGACTGAGAAGAACCTTGAGGAGGAGGAGGAGGATTTGGGGGTGTTGGGGTCCTCAGCTCTCCAGGTTGGGTGGGAAAAGGGTTGAGAAGAACCCTGAGGAGGAGGAGTTGGGGTTGTTGGGTGATGAGAAGTGAGGAATAATTCTCTGGGTTGGGTGGGGAATGGTTGAGAAGAACCTTGAGGAGGAGGAGGAGGAGTTGGGGGTGTTGGGGTCCTCAGTTCTCCAGGTTGGGTGGGGAATGGTTGAGAAGAACCTTGAGGAGCAGGAGGAGGAGTTGGGGGTGCTGAGAAGTTGTGAGGAGGCATCTGAAGGGTTCTCCTGGATGGAGCCTTGGGAAGGGGGGGGACACCCAGGGCTCTGCCAGGTCCCTACCCAAGTTGTCAGCAATCCTCTTCCTGCTGATCTCCAGAGCTTCCTGCCGGAGCTGCAGGGCGTGCTGGGCGATCTCCTCGCTGGCCACGTTGGAGGTCATGATGAAGATGGCATCCTTGCAGTCAATGGTCTTCCCCTTCCCATCTGTCAGCCTGCCCTGCAACCACAGCCAATCAGCAGCAGCCATGCTGGGACCTGGGACACGTGGGAACACCCAGCAGATGGGACTGGGAAGAGGTGGGGTTGGGAAGAGATGGGATTGTCCAAGGATGTGGCAGAGAGAACCTCAGGAAGTCCTCACCTCCTCCTGGGGATGGTCCCAGCCCCCAGGGAGAGCCCAACGTCCCTCAGCCACCCCCAGACCCCTGCCCACCCTGGGGTCTGTCACCTCCTGCCCCCATCCCACCCCTCCAACAGCCTCCTGGGAAACTGGGAATGGATCCTGGAGGTCCAAAAGAACCTGGGAAGGACTCCTGGAGGTCCAAGGGAACATGGGAAGGAGTCCTGGAGGTCCAAAAGAACCTGGGAAGGACTCTTGGGGGTCCAAGAGAACCTGGGAAGGACTCCTGGAGGTCCAAAAGAACCTGGGAAGGAGTCCTGGGGGTCCAAGGGAACCTGGGAAGGACTCCTGGAGGTCCAAGGGAACATGGGAAGGAGCCCTGGAGGTCCAAAAGAACCTGGGAAGGAGTCCTGGGGGTCCAAGAGAACCTGGGAAGAACTCCTGAAGGTGCAAGGGAACTTGGAAAGGACTCTTAGGGGTCCAAGAGAACCTGGGAAGGACTCCTGGAGGTCCAAAAGAACCTGGGAAGGGCTCCTGGAGGTCCAAGGGAACTTGGGAAGGGCTCTTGGGGGTCCAAGAGAACCTGGGAAGGACTCCTGGGGGTCCAAAAGAACCTGGGAAGGACTCCTGGAGGTCCAAAAGAACCTGGGAAGGACTCCTGGGGGTCCAAGAGAACCTGGGAAGGACTCTTGGGGGTCCAAGAGAACCTGGGAAGGACTCTTGGGGGTCCAAGAGAACCTGGGAAGGACTCCTGGGGGTCCAAGAGAACCTGGGAAGGAGCCCTGGAGGTCCAAGGGAACTTGGAAAGGACTCTTAGGGGTCCAAGGGAACCTGGGAAGGACTCCTGGAGGTCCAAAAGAACCTGGGAAGGACTCTTGGGGGTCCAAGGGAACCTGGGAAGGACTCTTGGAGGTCCAACAGAACCTGGGAAGGACTCTTGGGAGTCCAACAGAACCTGGGAAGGAGCCCTGGGGGTCCAAAAGAACCTGGGAAGGACTCCTGGGGGTCCAAGGGAACCTGGGAAGGGCTCTTGGGGGTCCAAGGGAACCTGGGAAGGACTCTTGGAGGTCCAAGAGAACCTGGGAAGGACTCTTGGGGGTCCAAGAGAACCTGGGAAGGACTCCTGGAGGTCCAAAAGAACCTGGGAAGGACTCCTGGAGGTCCAAGGGAACTTGGGAAGGGCTCTTGGGGGTCCAAAAGAACCTGGGAAGGACTCCTGGGGGTCCAAGGGAACCTGGGAAGGACTCCTGGAGGTCCAAAAGAACCTGGGAAGGACTCCTGGGGGTCCAAGAGAACCTGGGAAGGACTCCTGGAGGTCCAAGAGAACTTGGGAAGGGCTCTTGGGGATCTAAGAGAACCTGGGAAGGACTCTTGGTGGTCCAAGGGGAACCTGGGAAGGAGTCCTGGGGGTCCAAGGGAACCTGGGAAGGACTCCTGGAGGTCCAAAAGAACCTGGGAAGGGCTCCTGGAGGTCCAAGGGAACTTGGGAAGGGCTCTTGGGGGTCCAAGAGAACCTGGGAAGGACTCCTGGTGGTCCAAGGGAAGGGCTCTTGGGGGTCCAAAAGAACCTGGGAAGGAGTCCTGGAGGTTCAAGGGAACCTGGGAAGGGCTCCTGGGGGTCCAAGAGAACCTGGGAAGGAGCCCTGGAGGTCCAAGGGAACTTGGAAAGGACTCTTAGGGGTCCAAGGGAACCTGGGAAGGACTCTTGGGAGTCCAAGAGAACCTGGGAAGGGTTCTTGGGGGTCCAACAGAACCTGGGAAGGAGCCCTGGGGGTCCAAAAGAACCTGGGAAGGACTCTTGGGGGTCCAAGGGAACCTGGGAAGGAGCCCTGGAGGTCCAAGGGAACTTGGAAAGGACTCTTGGGGGTCTAAGAGAACCTGGGAAGGACTCCTGGGGGTCCAAAAGAACCTGGGAAGGGCTCCTGGAGGTCCAAGGGAACTTGGGAAGGGCTCTTGGGGGTCCAAAAGAACCTGGGAAGGACTCCTGGGGGTCCAAGGGAACCTGGGAAGGACTCCTGGGGGTCCAAGGGAACCTGGGAAGGACTCCTGGAGGTCCAAAAGAATCTGGGAAGGACTCCTGGAGGTCCAAGGGAACCTGGAAAGGGCTCTTGGGGGTCCAAGGGGAACCTGGGAAGGACTCCTGGAGGTCCAAAAGAACCTGGGAAGGACTCCTGGAGGTCCAAAAGAACCTGGGAAGGACTCCTGGAGGTCCAAGAGAACTTGGGAAGGGCTCTTGGGGATCTAAGAGAACCTGGGAAGGACTCTTGGTGGTCCAAGGGAACCTGGGAAGGAGTCCTGGAGGTCCAAAAGAACCTGGGAAGGGCTCCTGGAGGTCCAAGGGAACTGGGAAGGGCTCTTGGGGGTCCAAGAGAACCTGGGAAGGACTCCTGGGGGTCCAAGGGAACCTGGGAAGGACTCTTCCAGGTCCAAAAGAACCTGGGAAGGACTCCTGGAGGTCCAAGGGAACTTGGAAAGGACTCTTGGGGGTCTAAGAGAACCTGGGAAGGACTCCTGGGGGTCCAAAAGAACCTGGGAAGGACTCCTGGGGGTCCAAAAGAACCTGGGAAGGACTCCTGGGGGTCCAAAAGAACCTGGGAAGGACTTCTGGGGGTCCAAGGTCTGAGCTCAGCCCCACTTGAGGTGGTGGTTGAGGTTGGGGTGATGGGTTTGGTGGAACCCACCTCCCCCTGAGTGAGGGGTTCCCCTGGGAAGGATCATTTTGGGTGTGGGGTCAGTGCCTTGAGCAGCTCCAGCCCAGGAGGTCCCCAAAGCCTTGGGATGAGGAGGTCCCAAACTCCAGAGGGGGTTTTGGGGTGGTCAGAAAGGAGCCTGAGCAAAGCAAGGATGGAACCAGCAACTCCCAGACTGGTTTGGGGTTGGAAGGGACCTTCAGGATGGTTCAGTCCCAGCAGGGACATCTCCCACCAGCCCAACACCAGTAAAATCCCTTGGAAGAGTCTGGGGCTTCCAGATGGGACTGGAGTTGTCTCCAGAAGACATCAAAATGCTCCTGGAGATGCTGGAGAGGAACCTCGTGGAGCTCCTGGGCTTGGACCTTCACCCAACAGCAATAAAACCCCTTGGAGGAGTTGTGGCCTTCAGGTGTCTCCAGAAGACACCAAAATGCCTCCAACATCCCTGGAGGAGTCTGGGGCTTCAACCCAGGACTCCAGTTGTCTCCAGAAGACACCAAGATGCTTCTGGGGAGGAATTTTCTGGAGCTGATGGACCTGGACCTGGCTCCACCATCACCCAAGCCCCTTGGGGAGCTGCTCTGGAGGAGCCCAATGTCTCCTGGCTTGGACTTCTGGTGTCTCCAGAGGAGTCCACCACATCCCAGAAGATGGTTTGAGTTTTCCTGCTAAGCCAGCTCCATGCTGGTGGCTCCCCAAGATTCCTCCAGGCACCTCCAGAAGTCTCCTGGCTTCCTTTGGAGCTGAAGCAGTTCCAGACATGGAACTCCTAAACCAGGAGCTGAAGATCTGTGTCCCTGGCCAGGAGGGTTGGAACCACACTGCTCCTGAAGGTCCCTTTCAACCCAACCCAACCCAACCCAACCCAACCCAACCAAACCCAACCCAACCCAACCCAAACCCAACCCAACCCAACCCAGCAACCCAACCCACCAACCCAGCCCAACCCAACCCAACCCAACCCACCAACCAAACCCAGCCAACCCAACCCAACTCAACCCAACCCAACCCAACCCAACCCACCAAACTCAACCCAACCCAACCCAACCCATCTGTGTTTGGGGACTGGGGGGAGGTGGGACACAACCTGGGGAGTCCTCAGTGACCCAACCTCAGCTCCAAAGCACCCATGAGGACCCCATGAGGACCCCATGAGGACCATGGGGCCACCCCCCTGACCATGCCTGGGACCTGGGAGCTGATTCCCTGCACCCCATGGAAGGAGGGGAACACAGGGAAGAGGAACATCCCCCTCCTTCTGCCCTGGATCTCCTGAGCTGTCCTTGGGGTGGCTTCTCCTCAGCAGGACCTTCAGGCCACCACTGTCCCCACCCAACCTTCCAGTGCCAGGGGACAACCCAACCTTCAGGCTTCCTCCTCAAGTTTCTTGCCCTGAAGGTGTCAATTGTTCCACCAGGAGCTCAGCATCTCCTGGGCTTGCAATGGGGACAAGGATTCTGCTGAGCTGGACCCACCAGAGGATCTCCACAGCTTCCAACTCTTACACCTTCTGATCGACCCCAACAACCTCGACCCCAAATTCAGGAGATTTACCTCATCAAAGAGCTGCAGCATGATGGTGAGGACATCTGGGTGGGCTTTGTCCACCTCATCGAAGAGAACCACAGCGTTGGGGCACTGCCTCAGCTTCTTGGTGAGCTGCCCCCCCTCCTCGTGGCCCACGTAGCCAGGGGGTGACCCAATGAACTTGGCCACCTAAGGAAGAAGGAGGAGGAGATGCAGGGAAGCTGCAAGGAGAACTTGGGTTCTTTGGTGTGACACTTCCCACCCTGGGAAGCAGAGACAATCCCTGCCCTGACCTCGTGCCTCTCCTGGAACTCTGACATGTCCAGTCTGATGAAACCCTGCAAGGGAAAGCAACACAGCGTGGGATGGTGTCCTCCAACCCAAAGGATTCCAGGATTCCATGACCTGATGACCTCCAGAGGTCCCTTCCAACCCAAATCATTCCATGATTCCATGATTTGATGACTTCCAGAGGTCCCTTTCAACCCAAATCATTCCAGGATTCCATGACCTGATGACCTCCAGAGGTCCCTTCCAACCCAAATCAATCCAAACCATTCCATGATTCCATGACTTGATGACCTCCAGAGGTCCCTTCCAACCCAAATCAATCAATGATTCCATGATTCCATGACCTGATGACCTCCAGAGGTTCCTTCCAACCCAAATCATTCCACGATTCCATGACCTGATGACCTCCAGAGGTCCCTTCCAACCCAAATCCATCCATGATTCTATTCCATGCTTTCCAGCCACTGCCCAGATGTTGAACTCCAGCCAACATCTGGCTCCCACAAGTAGGAGAAGACAACCTGGAGCAGTTCTATCCCATCACTCCCTGTCCCACGTCCCAGGTGGGATTTGGGGTTCTCTGACACTGCTGAACCATGGAATAGTTTGGGTTGGAAGGAACTTGAAGATCCTCATGGCATGGCCATGACAGAGCCCTGGCTGGAAGGGGTTGGGATGGGATGGGCTGGGTTGGGTTGGGTTGGATTGAAATGGGTTGGGTTGGTTTGGGATGGGTTGGGATGGGTTGGGTTAGGTTTGGTTGGGTTGGGATGGGTTGGGTTAGGTTGGGTTGGGATGGGTTGGGTTGGTTGGGTTTGGTTGGGTTGGGTTGGGTTGAGTTGGGTTGGGTTGGGTTGAGTTGGGTTGGGTTTGTTTGGGTTGGGTTGGAATTGGTTGAGTTGGGTTGGGATGGATTGGGATGGGTTGGGTTAGGTTGGGATGGGCTGGAAGGGAGCTGAGGGATCCCCTTCCTCCAACCCCCCTGTCCTGGGACACCTCTGAGCCCAGGGCTGCCCAGGGAGGGGTGGATTCTCCATCCCTGGAGGTTTTGGAGCAGAGCCTGGATGTGGCACTGAGTGCCATGGGCTGGGAACCACGGGGGGAGTGGATCAAGGGTTGGACTTGGTGATCCCAGAGCTCCTTTCCAACCCAAATGGTTCTGGGATTCTGTGTGGTCCAGCCCAGGTTGCTCCAAGCCTCATCCAACCTGGCCTTGGAAACCTCCAGGGAGGGGCATCTGACACTGTCCTGAGACAGCCTGGGAATCCAGCTACACACCCATCCATCCCTCCCCCCATCCATCCATCCGTCCATACATCCATCCCTCTATCCCTTCACCCACCCATCCCATCCCATCCCATCCCATCCCATCCCATCCCATCCCATCCCATCCCATCCCATCCCATCCCATCCCATCCCATCCCATCCCATCCATCCCACCCCATCCATCCCACCCATCCCATCCCACCCCACCCCACTGCATCCCATCCCCTCCCATCCCATCCCATCCCATCCCATCCCATCCCACCCCATCCCATCCCATCCCATCCCATCCCATCCCATCCCATCCCATCCCATCCCATCCACCCCATCCCATCCCATCCCATCCCATCCCATCCCATCCCATCCCACCCCACCCCATCCATCCCACCCCATCCCACCCCATCCATCCCACCCCATCCCATCCCATCCCATCCCATCCCATCCCATCCCATCCCATCCCATCCCATCCATCCATCCCATCCCATCCCACCCCATCCCACCCCATCCATTCCACCCCATCCCATACATCCCATCCCATCCCACCCATCCCATCCCATCCATCCCATCCCATCCATTCCATCCCACCCCACCCCATCACTCCCATCCCATCCTATCCCATTCCATCCCTCCCATCCCACCCCATCCTACCCATCCCACCCCATCCCATCCCATCCCATCCCATCCATCCCACCCCATCCACCCCATCCCATCCCACCCCATCCATCCCATCCCACCCATCCCATCCCTCCCATCCCATCCCATCCCATCCACCCCATCCCATCCCATCCCATCCCATCCCATCCCATCCATCCCATCCATCCCTCCCACCCCACCCCACCCCACCCCACCCCATCCCATCCCTCCCATCCCACCCATCCCATCCCATTCCTCCTATTCCATCCCATCCCATCCCATCCACCCCATCCTATCCCATCCCATCCCATTCCACCCCATCCATCCCATCCATTCCATCCCATCCCATCCCATCCCATCCCATCCCACCCCACCCCTCCCCATCACTCCCATCCCATCCCTCCCATCCCATCCCATGCCATCTCATCCCATCCCATCCCATCCATCCCATCCCATCCCATCCCATCCCATCCCATCCCATCCCATCCATCCCATCCCATCCATCCCATCCATCCCATCCCATCCCATCCCATCCCATCCCATCCCATCCCATCCATCCCATCCCATCCATCCCATCCCATCCCATCCATCCCATCCCATCCCATCCCATCCCATCCCATCCCATCCCATCCCATCCCATCCCATCCCATCCCATCCCATCCCACCCATCCATCCCATCCATCCCATCCCATCCATCCCATCCATCCCATCCCATCCCATCCCATCCCACTCCATCCCATCCCATCCATCCCATCCATCCCATCCCATCCCATCCATCCCACCCATCCCATCCATCCCATCCCATCCCATCCCATCCCATCCCATCCCATCCCATCCCATCCCATCCCATCCCATCCCATCCCACCCCATCCATTCCACCCCATCCCATCCCATCCATCCCATCCCACCCATCCCATCCCATCCCACCCATCCCATCCATCCCATCCATTCCATCCCACCCCACCCCATCACTCCCATCCCATCCTATCCCATTCCATTCCTCCCATCCCATCCCATCCATCCCATCCATCCCAACCCATCACTCCCATCCCTCCCATCCCACCCCATCCTACCCATCCCATCCCATCCATCCCATCCATCCCACCCTATCCTACCCATCCCATCCCATCCCACCCCACCCCTCCCCATCACTCCCATCCCATCCCATCCCATTCCACCCCATCCCATCCCATCCCACCCCATCCCATCCCATCCATCCCTCACCTTCTTCACATCCCTATGGATATATTTTGCCGTCTGTTTTGCCAGCTCCGTTTTCCCTGTCCCAAACACAGAGTTTTCCCGTTATCCCAGGGCTCTCCAGCAGCTCCCCTGCTCTCCCTGCTGCCAATATTCTCATTTTTCCCCCCAAAAAAGCAGTGGTGGGAAGGAGCAATCCCTGCTTGATTCCCAGGAATGTGATTTGTTGGGTTTATGGGATATTTGGGTGATTTGGGGTGCTCTGGGGTGCTCTGGAGGGGGGGTGAACACTGCCTGGAGCTCCTCTGGTGTCACCACAATCCCAATATCTTCATTTTTATACTTAAAAAAAATAATAAATAACCACCCTGACCCAGGAGGGGGGAGCTGGGCTCTGAACAACTCTTCAAAACTACAAAATAACCCCAAAAATTGTCTTAAAAAAAAACCCAAACAACCCCAAAGCCCCCCCAGCCCCCTCTGGAAATCTTGGGGGGTGGATTTGGTGTTGGGTCCAGGTCCTTGTGAGGTTCTGTCTGGGACCCCAAAAAGGCTGCAAAATAAAAATAGGGAAAATAAAATAAAATAGGGATTTTTCCTCCCTCTGGTGCTGGGGAAGGGGAAAGCTCTGCCAGAACTCAGGGTCCTCTTTCAGCTCAGGTTTTGTGGGATTTTTATGTTGCTTTCGATGACTTTTTAGGCTGCAGAAGGGATTTTTAGGAGGCTCTGGATCCAAAGGATCCAATGGATCCATCCACTGAACACCTCGGGGGATTTTCCTTTTTCTCTTTGTGCTTTTTCTTTTATTTTTACTTTTTCTTTTTTCTTTTTCTTACTCAAACACCTCGTGTAATATTCCTTTTTCTCTTTGTTCTTTTTATTTTCTTTTTCTTTTCTTTTTCTTTTCTTTTCCTTTTCCTTTTCCTTTTCCTTTTCCTTTTCCTTTTCCTTTTCCTTTTCCTTTTCCTTTTCCTTTTCCTTTTCCTTTTCCTTTTCCTTTTCCTTTTCCTTTTCCTTTTCCTTTTCCTTTTCCTTTTCCTCTTTTTCCCTTTTCTTTTTCTCTTTCCTTTTTTTTCCTTTTTCTTTTTCTTTTATTTTTTCTTGGTTTTCTTTTCTTTTTTCTTTCTCTTTCTATTACTCCTATTCCTATTCCTATTCTTTACCTTCACATTTGTATTTGAGAAGAACAGGGAAGAAGAAGAAGAGGAAGAAGAAGAAGAAGAAGAAGAAGAAGAAGAAGAAGAAGGAGAAGAGGAAGAAGAAGAAGAAGAAGAAGAAGAAGAAGAAGAAGAAGAAGAAGAAGAAGAAGAAGAAGAAGAAGAAGAAGAAGAAGAAGAAGAAGAAGAAGAAGAAGAAGAAGAAGAAGAAGAAGAAGAAGAAGAAGGAGAAGAGGAGAGAAGAGGAGAGAAGAGGAGAGGAGAGGAGAGGAGAGGAGAGGAGAGGAGAGAAGAGAAGAGAAGAGAAGAGAAGAGAAGAGAAGAGAAGAGAAGAGAAGAGAAGAGAAGAGAAGAGAAGAGAAGAGAAGAGAAGAGAAGAGAAGAGAAGAGAAGAGAAGAGGAGGAGAAGGAGAAGAAGGAGAAGGAGAAGAAGGAGAAGGAGAAGGAGAAGGAGAAGGAGAAGGAGAAGGAGAAGGAGAAGGAGGAGAAGAAGGAGAAGGAGAAGGAGAAGGTTCTGGGGAGCCCTTGGAGCATCTTCCAGTGCCTGAAGGGGCTCCAGGAAGGCTGGGGAGGGACTTTGGACAAGAGCCTGGAGGGATGGGATGAGGATGAATGGTTTGAAGCTGAAATTTAGATGAAATCTTAGGAAATCTTTGGTGTGAGGGTGCTGAGCCCCTGTGCCAGGCTGCCCAAGGAAGCTGTGGCTGCCCCATCCCTGGCAGTGTCTCAGCCCAGGTTGGATGGGGCTTGGAGCAACCTGGGCTGTGGGAGGGGTCCCTGCACATCCAGGGGTTGGGACTGGAGGAGCTTTTGGGTCCCTTCCAAGCTTGAAAACTCTCTGATTCTATGAAGAAAGTTGGGGGAGGGATTTGGACACGGGGGGGTTGGGAGAGGAGAAGGAAAATGGGTTAAAAGTTGGAGAGAAAGGGGAGATTGAGGTTGGAGATGGGGAAGGAATTCTGGAATTGGAGGGTGGGGAGAGCCTGGAACAGGTTGAGAGAGTTGGGGGTGTTGAGGCTGGAGGAGAGGAGAGTAGAAGAAGATGGAGAAGGAGAAGGAGAAGGAGAAGGAGAAGGAGAAGGAGAAAGGAGGAGAAGGAGGAGGAGAAGGAGAAGGAGAAGGAGAAGGAGAAGGAGAAGAAGGAGAAGGTTCTGGGGAGCCCTTGGAGCATCTTCCAGTGCTTGAAGGGGCTCCAGGAAAGCTGGGGAGGGACTTTGGGCAAGGGCCTGGAGGGATGGGATGAGGATGAATGGTTTGAAGCTGAAATTTAGATGAAATCTTAGGAAATCTTTGGTGTGAGGGTGCTGAGCCCCTGTGCCAGGCTGCCCAAGGAAGCTGTGGCTGCCCCATCCCTGGCAGTGTCTCAGCCCAGGTTGGATGGGGCTTGGAGCACCCTGGGCTGTGGGAGGGGTCCCTGCACATCCAGGGGGTGGAACTGGATGAAGTTTAATGTTCCTCCCACCCCACTCTGGGATCTCAGGATCCCATTCCCTGAGCCCCAGGAAGGGCTCTGCTCTGCTCTGCTCTGCTCTGCTCTGCTCTGCTCTCCACTCCTCTCCTCACCTCCAGCCCACGTTACCTATTCCAGAAGATCCCAAGAAAAGGAAGACCAGGGGGTGCTCCTCGTCGTACCACCCATTCTCCTTCCTCCGGATGGCTGCCAAGACAACAAAAAGAACAAAAAAAGGGGGAGGTCGAGGATGGGGGGGGGGGAGGTGTATAAATCACTGACACAAAAGGCAGGCTAATTATCACTAAGTACACACTCTGCTCCACTGCTCTCTCCCCACTCCCAGCCCTCCCGCCCATTACTGCCTCTGATCTGATTAGGGAGCCAAAGCCCCAGGGACACCTAACGAGGTTTGCATGGATTTGGAAAGCTGCCCAGAGCAGATTTCGGATAAAAGTTTTCCAGGATGTGCACTCAGCGTTGCCAGGGAGACGGAGAGGAGGAGGGGAAGGAGAGAGGAGGGAGGGATGAAGGCAGGGAAGGAGGGAGGGATGAGAGGAGGGAGGGATGGAGGGATGGAGGGAGGGAGGGAGGGGGAATAAATACAGGGAGGGAGGGATGGATGAAGGATGGATGGAGGGATGGATGGAGAGATGGAGGGAGGGAGGGAGGGAGGGAGGGAGGGATGGAGGGATGGATGAAAGACGGAGGGATGGAGGGAGGGATGAGGGATGGAGGGAGGGGGGAATAAATACAGGGAGGGAGGGATGCATGGATGAAGGATGGATGGAGGGCTGGATGGAGGGATGGATGGAGAGATGGAGGGAGGGAGAGAGGGAGGGAGGGATGGAGGGAGGGATGGATGAAGGGAGGGATGGATGGAGGGATTGAGGGAGGGATGGAGGGATAGATGGATGGATGAAGGGAGGGATGTAGGGATGGAGGGGGGAATAGATAGAGGGAGGGAGGGATGAATGGATGAAGGATGGATGAATGATGGATGGATGGATGGGATGGGATGGGATGGAATAGGATGAAAAAGGATGGATGGATGGATGGATGGATGGATGGTGCCACCACGTGCAATGGACAAAAGGTTTGGAGGTTTCTGTGTTGGGGGTGAAGTGACAGAAGGTGACAGAAGTTCTGCAGTGGGGAAGCAGGAGGGGTCCCCCCCACACCCCTCTGGACAGGGACATCCAAGGGCACCCTGGTTATGATCCCAATAGAAAACTTGGGTTTGGAACCCACAGCAAACTCCCCTCCCCTCCTGACCTCCCAGTCCTGACACCTCCTCCTTCCTTCAGAACCCTGATCTGATGGGAAGAGCTGGAGACCCCCCCCCAAATCCCCCCAGAACCACTGAGAAACCTCAGACTCCATAAGCACCTTCCCCAAACCAGTAAGATCACTGGACTGGGCTGGTCTGGAACCTAAGGGATGGCTTTGGAGACCAAAAGGATCCAGCATGGGTTGGTCCAGCTGGAAGTGGTTCATGGGGGGCAGAAGTGGCAGCTTCCCCACCTCTGCTTGGGCTTTTGGGCCAAAGAAATATTCCCATTTTCATCCCAGTGCCCCTGGGCTGGACTGGACTTGCCATCTGGTGGTAATTCTGACACCAGGAGAAGGAGAAAGTGTTTCCTCCCCCCATGGAGAAGCAGCAGCCCCAGGAGGAGGTTGAGGGATGGGGAATTCCCATCACCAGGACCTCCAGCCCCTAATCCTCTTGACCCCTGAGCTCCAGGGATCTCCTGGCATAGCTTGGATCATCACTTCCAAGTTCAACTTCCCCAAGCAACCCCCAGGAAGCTGGAAACAAAGCCCAGGGCAGTGAATCTGCTTCCTAATCAGGGGGAAGGGAGAAGAGGAGGAGTTGGGTGGATCCTGCTCTGAATCCTGAGCTGGAGGGGACTGAGAGCTCCCCCAGAGATTGTCAGAGATGAACCAAGGTCCCTCAGGAGGCCGAGGTCCCACCCAGGGGTCAGGACAATCCCAAGGATAAATCCAGGAGAATGGATGGAGAGGAGCCCTGGGGAGAAGGACTTGGGGGTGTTGGGTGAGGAGAAACTCAATGGGAGGCACCAAACCCCCCGTGTCCTGAGCTGTGTCACCAGCAGGAGGTTGGGTTGGGTTGGATTGGGTTGAGTTGGATGGAAAGATGGGGATGGGATGGGATGGGTTGGGTTGGGTTGAGTTGGGATGGATTGGGTTGAGTTGGATGGAAAGATGGGGATGGGATGGGATGGGATGGGTTGAGTTGGAATGGATTGGGATGGGTTGGGTGGAATGGTGAGGATGGGATAGGTTGGGTTGGGTTGGGTTGGGATGGGTGGAATGGTGGGGATGGGATAGGTTGGGTTGGGTTGGGTTGGGTTGGAAGGGACTTTGCAGATGGTCTGAGTTTGTCTGGGCAGGGACACCTCCCCCCAGCAGAGGTGGCTCCAACCCCATCCAAGCTGGGCTGAGCCCCTGCCAGGGCTGGAGGTTTGGAGGTGTTGGGTGAGGAGAAGCTCAACGGGAGGCACCAAACCCCCCGTGTCCTGGGCTGCATCCCCAGCAGTGTGAGCAGCAGGGCCAGGGAGGGGATTGTCCCCTCTGCTCTGCCCCGCTCTGGGGAGACCCCCCTGGGGTAAAGCTGTGTCCAGGTCTGGGGTCCCCAGCAGCAGGAGGACACGGAGCTGTTGGAGCCAGTGCAGAGGAGGTGATGGAGGTGCTGGGAGGGCTGGAGAGGGAAAGAGAGACAGAGAAAAGCGAAAAAGGAGAGAGAAAGAGAGAAAGGGAAAGAGAAAAGGAAAGAGAAAGAAAGGGAAAGAGAGAAAGAGGGAAAGAGAAAGGGAAAGAGGGAAAGAAAGGGGAAAAGGAGAAAGAGAAAGAAAAGGAAAACGGAGAAAGAAAAGGAAAGAGAGAAGGGGAAAAGAAGAAAGAAAGAAAAAGAAAAAGGGAAAGGGAAAGAAAGGGAGAGAAAGGGGAAAAGGAGGAAGAAAGAGAAGAAGAGAGAAAGGTAAAGGAAGAAGAAAGGGAAAGGGAAAGAAAGGGGAAGACAGAAATGGAAAGAGAAAAAAAAGGGCAAGAGAGAAAGGCAGAGAGAAAGAAAGAAAGAAAAAGAAAGGAAGGAGAGAAAGGGGAAAAGAGAAAGGGAAAAAGGAGAAAGGGAAAGAGAGAAAGGGGAAAAGGAGAAAGAAAGGGAAAGAGAGAAAGAAAGAGAAAAAGGAGAAAGACCAAGAGAAGGTTGTGGGGAGCCCTTGGAGCAGCTCCCAGTGTCTGAAGGGGCTCCAGGAAAGCTGGGGAGGGACTTTGGGCAAGGGCCTGGAGGGAGGTGACAAGGAGAGATGGTTTCCAAGTGGAAGAGGGGAGCTGGAGAGGAGCTGGGAGGGAGAAGTGAGGGTGGGGAGAGCCTGGGAGAGGTTTCCTGGAGAAGCTGTGGGTGGTGGGGATGTTGGAGTTGAGGTTGGATGGGGTTGGAGCCCCCTGGGCTGGGGGAGGTGTTGTGATCAGGGACTGGAAGGTTGCTCTGAGCTCTCCTTGGAGCCTCCTCCCCAGAACCTTCTCCTTCTCCTTCTCCTTCTCCTTCTCCTTCTCCTTCTCCTTCTCCTTCTCCTTCTCCTTCTCCTTCTCCTTCTCCTTCTCCTTCTCCTTCTCCTTCTCCTTCTCCTTCTCCTTCTCCTTCTCCTTCTCCTTCTCCTTCTCCTTCTTCTCCTTCTCCTCCTCCCCCTCCTCCTTCTCCTCCTCCTCTTCTCCTTCTCCTTCTCCTTCTCCTTCTCCTTCTCCTTCTCCTTCTCCTTCTCCTTCTCCTTCTCCTTCTCCTTCTCCTTCTCCTTCTCCTCCTTCTTCTCCTTCTCCTTCTCCTTCTCCTTCTCCTTCTCCTTCTCCTTCTCCTTCTCCTTCTCCTTCTCCTTCTTCTCCTTCTCCTCCTCCCCCTCCTCCTTCTCCTCCTCCTCTTCTCCTTCTCCTTCTCCTTCTCCTTCTCCTTCTCCTTCTCCTTCTCCTTCTCCTTCTCCTTCTCCTTCTCCTTCTCCCTCTCCTCTCCTCCAGCCTCAACACCCCCAACTCTCTCAACCTGTTCCAGGCTCTCCCCACCCTCCAATTCCAGAATTCCTTCCCCATCTCCAACCTCAATCTCCCCTTTCTCTCCAACTTTTAACCCATTTCCCTTCTCCTCTCCCTACCCCCCCGTCTCCAAAGCCCTCCCCCAGCTTTCTTGGAGCCCCTTCAGATATTGGAAGGTTGCTCTGAGCTCCCCTGGGAGCCTCCTCTTCTCCAGCCTGAACAACCCCAATCCCTCAGCCTGGCTTCCCAGGGAGCTGCTCAGCCCTCTGAGCATTTCAGTGCCTCCTCTGGACACCTTCCAGGAGCTCTGTGTCCTTCTGATGCTGGGGACTCCAGAACAGGACACCGTGTATTTATATATAGATATAAATAAATAAAATAAATACAATGGATGGGGAATAACCCGACAGCCAACAAATCCTGCAGCTTCTTCTTCAGCTGAGATAATAATGAAGGCAATAACCATTTGCTGCAGGGCATGGAGTGACCACTGCAGGGGTCAGGACACTGAGTGCTCCAAAGGCTCCGGGGTTAATGTTGAATTTTTTTTCCCCATATTGCTTTTTTTTTTTTTTTTTTGGGGTGGCTGAAGGCTCCCAGCAGCTCCAGGGGTCTATAAACACCCCATAAAACCCAACCATAAACCCTCTGTGCTGAGTCCCTGTGAGTTCCTGGTGTTGGTTGCATCAAGAGAGGTGAGGTTCAAACCCTTCTTCTCCAAGGAAGTGTTTTAGGGAGGGTTGGAGAAGCTGAAAAATTCTGGTTGTCACCAAGGAGTGGCCAACCCAACCCTTGGGTCTCATGGCCATGGCTGGAGGAACCTCCTCAAGGTTGGCCAAGGCCCAGCTCAGCTTGAGCAAGAGGAACATCAAAGCTGGCCAAGGATGGAGCAGAACATTGGTGATGGGTTGGGGGAGGGTTTGAGCCCTGGAGCTGCTCTGTACCCCCCCAGCAGCTACAGAAGTCTTCAGAGGAGCATCTGAGGGACCTGGGGGTGTCCAGCCTGGAGAAAAGGAGGATGAGAGAACTTCTGGCTCTCTGCAACCCCCTGAGAGGAGGTTGGAGCCAGGGGGGGTCGGGCTCTGCTCCCAAGGAACAAGGGATGGGACAAGAGGAACTTTGGGCACATCTCAAGTTGTGCCAGGGGAGGTTTAGGTTGGAGCTGGGGAAGAATTTCTGCCTGGAAAGGGTTGTCAGGGCCTGGCCCAGGCTGCCCAGGGCAGGGCTGGAGTCCCCATCATCCCTGGAGGGGTTTCAGAGCCTGGGGATGTGGGGATGAGGGACATGGGACAGTGGGGATGGGGTCAGGGTTGGGTTCCATGATCCCAAAGGTTTTTCCCAAGGAGGATTTTGTGGTGGAGTCCCCATTCCTAGAGAGGTTTCCAAGCCCTGGAGCTGTGGAGCTGGTGAGGACCATGGGGCAGTGGTGACCTTTGTGGAGTTGGGTTCATGGATGGACCTGAGGATCCTGAAGGGGCTTCCCCAACCCAAGGGATTCCCTGGTGGAGTCCCCATCATCCCTGGAGGGGTTTCAGAGCCTGGGGATGTGGGGATGAGGGACATGGGACAGTGGGGATGGGGTCAGGGTTGGGTTCCATGATCCCAAAGGTTTTTCCCAAGCAGAAGGATTCCGTGGTGCAGTCCCCATTCCTAGAGAGGTTTCCAATCCCTGGAGATGTGGGGATGAGGACACAGATCAAGCACTGGACTTGGCAGAGTTGGGTTAATTATTGGTAGAGTTGGGTTAATGGTTGGCAAAGTTGGGTTAATGGTTGGCAGAGTCCTCATCATGCCTGGAGGGGTTTCCAAGCCCTGGGGCTGTGGTGCTGAGGGTCATGGCTCAAGCACTGGACTTGGCAGAGTTGGGTTAACTGTTGGTAGAGTCCCCATAATGCCTGGAGGGGTTTGAGGTGTGCTGAGGTGGTGCTGAGGGCCATGGCTCAAGCACTGGACTTGGCAGAGTTGGGTTAACTGTTGGTTGAGTCCCCATCATGCCTGGAGGGGTTTGAGGTGTGCTGAGGGCCATGGTTCAAGCACTGGACTTGGCAGAGTTGGTTGGGTGAATGGTTGGCAGAGTCAGGTCATGGTTGACCTCAAGGCCCTTAAAGTTCTTCTCCAACCCGAAGGACTCGGCGCCGCCATCTCCACACTCCATCTCTTGGCAAGCTTTGTCCCCTTCCCCCCTGGCACCCGGGGAGTGGCAGAAATGAAGAACTAGCAGGAGGAAGGTCACGCTCCTGGGCTGCAATCTCATTAAGGCCTTCAGAGCCAAGGTCCAAGGAACGAGGCCGCCGGTGACGCTCGGGTCTTCTCCTTCGGAGCCCTTTCCAGCCCTTTCCCTTTATTTCCTCCATCCGTAACGGCCCCGCGTCTCCGGGAGGCCCTTCAGCTGCCGATTGGGCTGATAAATTCACTGTATTACTTTACACAAATCAATACCCCCGCAGTTCTCGGGGTTTGATGTGACCGAAATTGGTTTCAGCCAATTTGTGAGTGTAATAAATGTCCATTTATCAAATCAATTCCTTCAACCCACGCGGCTCCCAACCGCCCCGGCGCGGGGTACGGCGCGGGGTGAGGGCCCCGGGTTTGGACCCACCGTGGGGATGTTTCTCCTTCCTCCTGGCTCCTTCCTCTGGAACTCCTTGTCCAGAGTCCTTGTCCTTGTCCTCCTTGTCCAACCCCACCCTGGCTGGCTCTGGGATGTTGGAGATGATCAACATCAAGACCTCAAGACCTCAAGACCTTTCCTTGCCGCAGACAACACCGAAACGAAGACCTTGGGCAGGATCTTGTCCAAACTAAAACCAGAGCAGGTTTGTCCAAAATCAAACCAGTTCCCTTCCGAGCAGGGCAGGATGATGGTCATGCTCACCCATCTTCCTTCATCTTTGGAGCACCCAACTGGTTTCAACACCACAGCAACTCGGGAACGTCCAAATTCTCCACTTTGATGATTAAAAAGGGATTTGATTTGGTTTTTTCCCCCTTGCTCTACCCTGGATTTAAAAATCTTGATGTTAAAGAAGAGGAACAACACTTTTCCTTCCTTCCTCCCAGTTTGATGTTGGGGAGAGCTGTAGTGGATGGATTTGAAGCCAAAAAGGTTCAAGAAAATCAGCACTGGAAGGTTGGGAACCTCCCCAACCTGCCTCAAAATCCCCACTGCCCAGCAACCTCGGGGTGTCTGTTGAGAAGAAGTCCTAATATTTAGGATAGTAGGAGATATTAAGAGATCAGAAAACACAAAAGAAATAGAAAATGGGGAAAAAAAATCACCAAAAAACCCCCAGCTTTGGTCTGCAGCCTCTGAGCTGCTCGAAGAAGCACCCAGTGCCTTGGAATCTTCCAGTGAAAAGGAAACCCAACGGGATTGAGAGCTTCATCCTGGGCTCAAGGACCCAACTGGGACACCTCTGAGCTGCTGCTTTTCCATGGAATGGTTGTAGCATCCAAGCTGCTTCCCACCTCCTGGGATCCCAAGGAACAACCCTGCCCATTTCTTCGGGACCGGATGGAACCTTCCACTTGGATTTTGTTCCAACATCTCCCAACACCTCCGCCTGAGGGGATGGGTTCATCACCACCCAACTTCCCTGCCAGCACCCATCCTGCTTCCCAAGGAGCAGCAGGGATGGGATTTTAATCCCATGGAAAAAAGGTTTCTTCCTTCTCTGGTGCTCCACAGCATCTCAAGAGCTTCCCCAGCAGCCCCAGCAGCCCCGAGCGCCGCGGTTCGACCCCGGAGTTGGTTAAATCCCTTTGTATTCCCCCTCTGGAGACTGTTTGGATCCTGCAGCCAGTGATGGATTCAATTGGATTATTCAATTAAGGCAGAAAGTTATAAATTAAACATCTCAGCTGGTCAAGCTGGAGACAGGTCCCCCCTTGCCTGGGCCAGCGTGGAAGGCAGGTGGAAAAACCCCGGAAAACCCAGGAGGGGAAAACAAAATAAATCACCCAAATAAATAGGGAGTGTTGGAAAGAAATTAAAAATAAAAAGAAGTGATGTCTCTAAATTCACCTTTTTTTTTTTCTGAGAGAGAGAGAGAGAAAGAGGAAAAACAACCAAGAGGAGAGGGGGAGGAGGAGGGGATGGAGCTTCTCCTGCCACCTTTTGGTTTGATATCCCGAGGCTGCAGGGTTGGACAGGGGAGGGGGGGAGGTTGGATCAAGCACATTCCCCATAATTCAATAAGAGAAAGCTCCATAAAAGCAGCCACTTAAATGGGCAGCAACACCACCTGTGTCGGGAACAGGCTCTGCCCATTAATCACAGCTTCCCAATTAGCCCCCAGGCACAGGGGGTGCTGGCTGAGGTTGGAGCTGTCTCATCCCAGGCCTTCCAGGACTCATCTTTTGTCACAGCAAACCTGGAGCACTTGAGGGTTGCAGATTCTGCTCAGGTTTCAGCCCAGTTTTCCCCTTCCTCCTCCTTGGAGGAATTCAAAGTGTGGGGGGATTCAGAGGTTTGGGATGGGGAGATGGAAGCTCAGCCCAGGGGAACCCCTGAGGTCCCTTATGGTGTCCAGAGAGTCATGGAAACCCAGACTGGGATGGGTGGGATGGGACCTGCAGGACCCCCCAGGGACCCTTCTCCCAGCCCAGGGGGCTCCAACCCCATCCAACCTCAACTCCAACATCCCCACCACCCACAGCTTCTCCAGGAAACCTCTCCCAGGCTCTCCCCACCCTCACTTCTCCCTCCCAGCTCCTCTCCAGCTCCCCTCTTCCACTTGGAAACCATCTCTCCTTGTCACCTCCCTCCAGGCCCTTGCCCAAAGTCCCTCCCCAGCTTTCCTGGAGCCCCTTCAGACACTGGGAGCTGCTCCAAGGGCTCCCCACAACCTTCTCTTCTCTTCCTCTTTTTTTCCTTTCTTTCTCTTTTTCTCTTTCTTCTTTTCTCCTTACTTTCTCTGCCTTTCTGTCTTTCCCTTTGTCTTTTTCTTTCTTTTTCCTTTTTCTTTTTTTTCCTCTCTTTTTGCCTTTCTCTTTTTTTCTTCCTTTCCCTTTCTTTCTCTTTTTGTCTTTCTCCTTTTTCCCTTTCTTTCTCTCTTTCCTTTTCTCTCCCTTTCTCTCTTTTTTCTCTTTCTTCCTCCTTTTCCCCTTTTCTTTCTTTCTCTTCCTTTCTTTTTCTGTCCCTTTTTCTCTTTCTCTTTTTCCCCTTTCTCTCTTTCCCTTTCCTTCTTTCCTTTCATTTTTCCCCTTTTTTTCTCTATCCCTTTCTTTCTCTTCTTTCCCTTTCTTTTTTCTTTCTCTCTTTCCCTTTCTTTCTCCTTTTTCCTTTTCTCCTCTTTCTCCTCCTTTTTTCCTTTCCCTTTCTCCTTTTTCCCTCTTTTCCACTTTCTTTCCCTTTCTCTTTTTCTCTTTCTCTTTTCTCCCTTTCTCTCTTTCCCTTTTTTCTCTTTCCTTTTCTCTCTTTTTCTCTTTTTCTCTTTCTTCCTCCTTTTCCCCTTTTCTTTCTCTCCCTTTCTCTTTCCCTTTTTCTTTCTTTCTCCTTTTCCCCTTCTCTCTTTCCCTTTCTTTCTCTTTCCTCTTCTCTTTCCCTTTTTCTCTTTCCCTTTCCCTCTCTTTCTCTTTCTCCTTTTTCCCTTTCTGCCTTTCCCTTTCTTTTTCTTTCCTTTTCTCTCCCTTTCTCTCTCTCTCTTTCTCTCTTTTTCTCTCTCCTTCTTCCCTTTTCTTTCTTTCTCTCCCTTTCTTTCTCTGTCCCTTTTTCTCTTTCTCTTTCCCCTTCTCCTTTTTCCCTTTCTTTCTCTCTTTCCCTTTCTCTCTTTCTCTCTCCTTTTCCCCTTTTTTTTCTCTCTCTCTCTCCCCTCTCCAGCCCTCCCAGCACCTCCATCACCTCCTCTGCACTGGCTCCAACAGCTCCGTGTCCTCCTGCTGCTGGGGACCCCAGACCTGGACACAGCTTTACCCCAGGGGGGTCTCCCCAGAGCGGGGCAGAGCAGAGGGGACAATCCCCTCCCTGGCCCTGCTGCTCACACTGCTGGGGATGCAGCCCAGGACACGGGGGGTTTGGTGCCTCCCGTTGAGCTTCTCCTCACCCAACACCTCCAAACCTCCAGCCCTGGCAGGGGCTCAGCCCAGCTTGGATGGGGTTGGAGCCACCTCTGCTGGGGGGAGGTGTCCCTGCCCATACAAACTCAGACCATCTGCAAAGTCCCTTCCAACCCATCCCATCCCATCCCATCCCATCCCATCCCATCCCATCCCATCCCATCCCCACCATTCCACCCAACCCAACCCAACCCAACCCAACCCAACCCAACCCAACCCAACCTATCCCATCCCTACCATTCCATCCACCCCTCCTCACCTCCTCTCAATCATATCACTCAACCCATCCCATCCCATCCCCACCATTCCACCCAACCCAACTCATCTCATCACAACCATTTCACCCATCCCATCCCCATCATTCCAACCAACCCAACCCAACCCAACTCACCTCATCTCATCTCATCATCTCATCTCATCATCTCATCTCATCTCATCTCATCTCATCTCATCTCATCTCATCTCATCTCATCTCATCATCTCATCACAACCATTTCACCCAACCCATTCCATTCCCATCATTCCACCCAACCCAATCCAACCCAACACATCCCCATCATTCCACCCAACCCAACTCACCTCATCTCATCACAACCCTTTCACCCATCCCATTCCATTCCCATCATTCCACCCAACCCAACCCAACCCAACCCAACCTCCTGCTGGTGACCCAGCTCAGGCCAGGGGGGGTTTGGTGCCTCCCATTGAGTTTCTCCTCACCCATCATGAACTGCACTGAGTTTTCAGAGGCTGCCCCAGGGTCCATCCCCTCACCCACCCACCCAGGGACCCCTTCTCCTCTTTTTTCCTTCCCTTCCATCAGGAGGGACATTGTGGGGGGGTTGGGAGCTGCATCTCCAGGCAGGGTTGCTGGCCCCAGGCTCCAGCAGGGTGTTGGGATGAGCAGAGGGAGATTCAAAGGAGAGGGAATGAGATTTCCTGAGCTCAGCCCCCCCTTGCTCCACAGATGTCCAAAGCCCTTTTGTCTCCAAGTGCCTCACTCATTAACATAACGAAGTTAAGCTCAGAGCAACTGTCACTGCCACAGACCTCTGGCTTCTGCTCCAGGTGTCTAAAAGCTGGGCTGGGTTTTTTTTTTTTTTTTTATTATTTACTTGTTTCTGCCTCTTTTTTTTTAGGTTTTTTTTTCTTTTTTGGTTTGGTTTTGTCCCCCCCTAACTCCATCCTCTGCTCCCAGGAATCCCATCCCCTTCCTTCTCCTCCAGCCCTTGCCTGTAGGCTTCCAGCACAGCCACAAGAGGCCAGGCTCCTCATTTATTCCCTGCCTCCATTTCTTTGCACTCTTATTTATTTATTTATTGATTGATTCATTGAGGGGTTTTTTTCCCCAAATTGGGATTTGAAACTTGGGGGAAAAGGAAAAGAAGAAGGAAGAGAAGAGAAGAGAAGAGAAGAGAAGAGAAGAGAAGAGAAGAGAAGAGAAGAGAAGAGAAGAGAAGAGAAGAGAAGAGAAGAGAAGAGAAGAGAAGAGAAGAGAAGAGAAGAGAAGAGAAGAGAAGAGAAGAGAAGAGAAGAGAGAAGAGAAGAGAAGAGAAAAGAGAAGAGAGAGAAGAGAAAGAAGAGAAGAGAAGAGAAGAGAAGAGAAGAGAAGAGAAGAGAAGAGAAGAGAAGAGAAGAGAAAAGAGAAGAGAAGAGAAGAGAAGAGAAGAGAAGAGAAGAGAAGAGAAGAGAAGAGAAGAGAGAAGAGAAAGAGAGAAGAGAAGAGAAAAAGAGAAAAGAGAAAAGAGAGAAGAGAAAGAAGAGAAGAGAAGAGAAGAGAAGAGAAGAGAAGAGAAGAGAAGAGAAGAGAAGAGAAGAGAAAAGAGAAGAGAAGAGAAGAGAAGAGAAGAGAAGAGAAGAGAAGAGAAGAGAAGAGAAGAGAGAAGAGAAGAGAAGAAGAAGAGAAGAGAAGAGAAGAGAAGAGAAGAGAAGAGAAGAGAAGAGAAGAGAAGAGAGAAGAGAAGAGAAGAGAAGAGAAGAGGAGAAGAGAGAGAAGAGAAGAGAAGAGAAGAAAGAAAAGAGAAGAGAAGAGAAAGAAGAGAAAGAAAAGAGAAGAGAAGAGAAGAGAAGAAAGAAGAGGAAGAGAAGAGAAGAGAAGAGAAGAGAAGAGAAGAGAAGAGAAGAGAAGAGAAGAGAAGAGAAGAGAAGAGAAGAGAAGAGAAGAGAAGAGAAGAGAAGAGAAGAGAAGAGAAGAGAAGAGAGAAGAAAGAGAGAAGAAAGAGAGAAGAGAAGAGAAGAGAGAAGAAAGAGAGAAGAAAGAGAGAAGAGAAGAGAAGAGAAGAGAAGAGAAGAGAAGAGAAGAGAAGAGAAGAGAAGAGAAGAGAAGAGAAGAGAAGAGAAGAGAAAGAGGAGAAAAGAGAAGAGGAAGAGAGGAGAGAAAAGAGAGGAAAAAGAAGAGAAGAGAAGAGAGAAGAGAAGAGAAGAGAAGAGAAGAGGAGAAGAGAAGAGAGAGAAGAAGAGAAGAGAAGAGAGAAGAGAAGAAAGAGAAGAGAAGAGAGAAAAGAGAAGAAAGAGAAGAGGAAGAGAAGAGAAAAGAAAGAGAAGAGAAGAAAAGGAGAAGAGAATAAAGAAGGAAAAGAGAAGAGAAGAGAAGAGAAGAGAAGAGAAGAGAAGAGAAGAGAAGAGAAGAGAGAAGAGAAGAGGAGAGAGAAGAGAAGAGAAGAGAAGAGAGGAAGAGAAGAGAAGAGAAGAGAAGAGGAAGAGAAGGAGAAGGAGAAGAGAAGGAGAAGGAGAAGAGAAGAGAAGAGAAAAGAGAGAGGAAGGAAAGGGAAGAGAAGAGAAGAGAAGAGAGAAGAGAAGAGAGAAGAGAGAAGAGAGAAGAGAGAAGAGAGAAGAGAGAAGAGAGAAGAGAGAAGAGAGAAGAGAGAAGAGAGAAGAGGAAGAGAAGAGGAAGAGAAGAGGAAGAGAAGAGAAGAGAAGAGGAAGAGAAGAGAAGAGAAGAGAAGAGAAGAGAAGAGAAGAGAAGAGAAGAGAAGAGAAGAGAAGAGAAGAGAAGAGAAGAGAAGAGAAGAGAAGAGAAGAGAAGAGAAGAGAAGAGAAGAGAAGAGAAGAGAAGAGAAGAGAGAAGAGAGAAGAGAGAAGAGAGAAGAGAAGAGAGGAGAGAGGAGAGAGGAGAGAGGAGAGAAGAGAGAAGAGAGAAGAGAGAAGAGAGAAGAGAGAAGAGAGAAGAGAAGAGAAGAGAAGAGAAGAGAAGAGAAGAGAAGAGGAATAGAAGAGAAGAGAAGAGAAGAGAAGAGAAGAGAAGAGAAGAGAAGAGAAGAGAAGAGAAGAGAAGAGAAGAGAAGAGAAGAGAAGAGAAGAGAAGAAAAAAAAAAAAAAAAAAAAAAAAAAAAAAAAAAAAAAAAAAAAAAAAAAAAAAAAAAAAAAAAAAAAAAAAAAAAAAAAAAAAAAAAAAAAAAAAAAAAAAAAAAAAAAAAAAAAAAAAAAAAAAAAAAAAAAAAAAAAAAAAAAAAAAAAAAAAAAAAAAAAAAAAAAAAAAAAAAGAAAGGAAAGGAAAGGAAGGAAAGGAAGGAAGGAAGGAAAGGAAAGGAAAGGAAGGAAGGAAAGGGAAGGAAGGAAAGGAAAGGAAAGGAAAGGAAAGAAGGAAAGGAAGGAAGGAAAGGAAAGGAAAGGAAAGGAAAGGAAGGAAAGGAAAGGAAAGGAAGGAAAGGAAAGGAAAGGAAAGGAAAGGAAAGGAAAGGAAAGGAAGGAAAGGAAAGGAAGGAAAGAAAGGAAGGAAGGAAGGAAGGAAGGAAGGAAGGAAGGAAGGAAGGAAGGAAGGAAGGAAGGAAGGAAGGAAGGAAGGAAGGAAGGAAGGAAGGAAGGAAAAGAAAGAAGAAAAAAACTTGGAGGAAAAAAAGAATCCAGTTGGGAACAAAGCCAAGGGGCTTCGCAGCCCCAAAAAGGCAAAACAGAGGTCCCAGACTCCAGCAATAAATACTCCAGGAATTAATAAGTACTCCACCAATAAATACTGCTCCAGCTCAGCAGATCCTCCAGAGACCAGGTTGTGTGGGCCACCAGATAGAAACCATCCTGGGGCCACAGGTCCTAAGGGAGGGAGGGAGGGAGGGAGGGAGGGAGGGATGGAAGGAAGGAAGGAAGGAAGGAAGGAAGGAAGGAAGGAAGGAAGGAAGGAAGGAAGGAAAAGGAAGGAAGGAAGGAAGGAAGGAAGGGAGGAAGGGAGGAAGGGAGGAAGGGAGGAAGGAGGAAGGGAGGAAGGAGGAAGGGAGGAAGGGAGGAAGGGAGGAAGGGAGGAAGGAAGGAATGGCCAAATGGTGAGGGATCCACCCAAAAATGAGTTGGGATGGGATGGGATGAGTTGGGATGGAATGGGATGGGATGAGTTGGAAGGTTGGGATGGGATGGGATTGAAGGTTGGGATGGGATGGGATGGGATGGGATGGGATGGGATGGGATGGGATGGGATGGGATGGGATGGGATGGGATGGGATGAGTTGGAAGGTTGGGAGGGGTTGGGATGGGATGGGACTGCAGGTTGGGATGGGATGGGATGAGGATGAGTTGGAAGGTTGGGATGGGATGGGTTGGAAGGTTGGGATGGGATGGGTGGATGGGTTGGAAGGTTGGGATGGGATGGGTTGGAAGGTTGGGATGGATTGGGATGGACTGGAAGGTTGGGATGGATCTTCCTCCATAGCTGAGGTTCCTCAGCCCTTGGATCACCTCCACGACCTCCTCCAGGCTCCTTCCCTCCCCCCCAGAACCAGAGGCCACGGGGCAGAACTGCCCTGGGAAAGGACCCAGAAGGGGTGGAATTGGGATTCTTCCCTGGCCGTGAGAATCCTCCCCAGGAGGCTGCAAAGAGCCCAGGAGGATCTGGGATGAACTCATGGAAGAGAAAACCCCAAATCTCCTGGGGGATGCTCCAGGGGAAAGACCCAACCTGGGAGTTCAGGCTACTCCTGGGGTGCAAATCCATGGGTGCTGGGGATAAAACTTCATTTATCTGTATTTATTTCTATTTATTGGTATTGATTTGTATTTATCTGTATTTTATCTGTATTTATCTGTGTTTTATCTGCATTTATTTGTATTTTATCTGTATTTATCTGTATTTATCTGTATTTTATCTCTATTTATCTGTATTTATCTGTATTTATCTGTGTTTTATCTGTATTTATTTGTATTTTATCTGTATTTATCTGTATTTTATCTGTATTTATCTGCATTTTATCTGTATTTATCTGTTTTATCTGTATTTATCTGCATTTTATCTGTATTTATCTGTGTTTTATCTGTATTTATCTGTATTTATCTGTATTTATTTGTGTTTTATCTGTATTTATCTGTATTTATCTGTATTTATCTGTATTTATTTGTATTTATCTGTATTTATTTGTGTTTTATCTGTATTTATTTGTGTTTTATCTGTATTTATTTGTGTTTTATCTGTATTTATTTGTGTTTTATCTGTATTTATCTGTATTTATCTGTATTTATTTGTATTTATCTGTATTTATTTGTGTTTTATTTGTATTTATCTGTGTTTTATCTGTATTTATCTGTATTTTTTATATTTCTCTGCATTTTCTTGGTATTTCTCTGTTTTTTTAGATATTTATCAGTATTTATCTGTATTTTATCTTCATTTATTTCTATTTTTCTGCTCAGAAGAGCCTTGGGGGTTCAGGTGTCATCACCTTCAGCCAAGGACTCAACTCTTGGTGACCCCCCCTGTTCATCCTGGGGAAGAATCACCCCCAACTCCAGAGCCTGGGAGAGCTTCCCGTGGGTTCTCCTCAGGTCCCACCACCAACCTTGGTCACCCCCTTGGAGGATCAGAGCTGGAGGGAAGGGATGGATTTCCCTGTGGAGCTGAGGATGCTGCTGGGATGTGGGCAGAGATGGGGGGGAAGGGGGTGGAGAGCAAGGTCATGGGAAAGAGAACATGGAGAAGGGTCTGGAGAACATGGAGAAGGGGCTGGAGATCATGGAGAAGGGGCTGGAGAAGGTGGAGAAGGATCTGGAGATCATGGAGAAGGATCTGGAGAACATGGAGAAGGATCTGGAGAACATGGGTAAGGGAAAGAGAACATGGAGGAGGATCTGGAGAACATGGAGGAGGGGCTGGAGATCATGGAGAAGGGGCTGGAGATCATGGAGGAGCTAGAGAACATGGAGAAGGATCTGGAGAACATGGACAAGGGGATGGAGAACATAGAGAGGGGGATGAAGAACATGGGAACATGGAGAAGGGGCTGGAGCACAAGGAGAAGGGGCTGGAGATCATGGAGAAGGGGATGGAGAACATGGGGAAGGGAAAGAGAACATGGAGAAGGATTTGGAGAACATGGAGAAGGGGATGGAGAACATGGAGGAGGGGCTGGAGATCATGGAGGAGCTAGAGAACATGGAGAAGGATCTGGAGAACATGGAGAAGGATCTGGAGAAGATGGAGAAGGTTGGAGAACATGGGGAAGGTTGTGGAGCACAAGGAGAAGGTCTGGGGAGCAAGGAGGAGGAACTGGGGAAGATGGAGAAGGAGCTGGAGAGGAAGGAGAAGGTTCTGGAGAAGATGGGGAAGGGTCTGGAGAGCAAGGAGAAGCTGGAGAATATGAAGAAGGGGATGGAGAACATGGGAACATGGAGAAGGGGCTGGAGCACAAGGAGAAGGATCTGGAGAACATGGAGAAGGGGATGGAGATTACGGAGAAGGAGCTGGAGCAGAAGGAGAAGGTCTGGGGAGCAAGGAGGAGGAGCTGGAGAAGATGGAGAAGGTTTGGAGAACATGGGGGAGGGGCTGGAGAACATGGAGAAGGTTCTGGAAAACATGGGGAAGGTTGTGGAGAGCAAGGAGAAGGTTTGGAGACCATGGAGAAAGTTCTGGAGCAGAAGGAGAAGGTCTGGGGAGGAAGGAGAAGGGGCTGGAGAAGATGGAGAAGGAGCTGGAGAGGAAGGAGGAGCTGGAGAACATGGACAAAGGTCTGGATAATGTGGGAAAGGTCTGGAGAGGAAGTAAGAGGGTCTGGAGAGCATGGAGAAGGGGCTGGAGAACATGGGGAAGAGTCTGGAGAATGTGGGTAAGGGGAGCAAGGATGAGGGACTGGAGAACATGGAGAAGGTTTGGAGAACATGGAGAAGGTTTGGAGAACATGGAAAAGGGGCTGGAGCACAACGAGAAGGCCTGGGGAGCAAGGAGAAGGGGCTGGAGAAGATGGAGAAGGAGCTGGAGAGGAAGGAGAAGCTGGAGAACAGGAATAAAGGTCTGGAGAGCAAGGAAGAGGGTCTGGAGAGCATGGAGAAGGAGCTGGAGAACATGGGGAAGGTTTAGAGAACATGGAGAAGGTTCTGGAGCACAAGGAGAAGGTCTGGGGAGCAAGGAGAAGGTTTGGAGAAGATGGAGAAGGAGCTGGAGAGGAAGGAGGAGAAGATGAATAAAGGTCTGGAGAAGATGGAGAAGGTTGTGGAGAAGTTGTGAGGAGCATCTGAGGGCCCTGTGGGTGCTGATCCTGGAGCAGAGGAGGCTGAGGGGAGACCTTGTGGCTCTCTGCAACCCCCTGAGAGGAGGTTGGAGCCAGGGGGGGTCGGGCTCTGCTCCCAAGGAACAAGGGATGGGACAAGAGGAACTTTGGGCACAACTCAAGTTGTGCCAGGGGAGGTTTAGGTTGGAGCTGGGGAAGAATTTCTGCCTGGAAAGGGTTGTCAGGGCCTGGCCCAGGCTGCCCAGGGCAGGGCTGGAGTCCCCATCATCCCTGGAGGGGTTTCAGAGCCTGGGGATGTGGGGATGAGGGACATGGGACAGTGGGGATGGGGTCAGGGTTGGGTTCCATGATCCCAAAGGTGATTTCCAACCTTCCTGATTCATAGAATCATAGAATCATAGAATTGGCTGGGTTGGAAGGGACCTTAATCCAGGGTGACCTCCAGGTGTGGAACCAGTCATGTGAGAGGATCCAAGGACCTGCACTTCCTTGGTGACTCCATCCATCCCTCCATCCATCCATCTATCCATCCATCCATAGAATCATAGAATCATGGAATTGTCTGGGTTGGAAGGGACCTCAGAGCTCATCAAGTCCAACCCTTGATCCACTCCCCCCGTGGTTCCCAGCCCATGGCACTCAGTGCCACATCCAGGCTCTTTGGAAATAGCTCCAGACACAGAGAATCCACTACTTCCCTGGGCAGCCCATTCCAATGCCTGATCACCCTCTCCAGAAAGAAATGCTTTCCAATCTCCAACCTAAACCTCCCCTGGCACAACTTGAGACCATGGCCTCTTGTCTTGCTGAGAGTTGCCTGGGAAAAGAGACCAACCCCCCCCTGGCTCCAACCTCCTTTCAGGGAGTTGCAGAGAGTGATGAGGTCTCCCCTGAGCCTCCTCTTCTCCAGCCTCAACACCCCCAGCTCCCTCAGCCTCTCCTCACAGCATCTCTGCTGGATCCCTTCACCAGCCCACTTGCCTCCTTTGGACCTGCTCCAGCACCTCAAGCTCCTTCCTGAGGGGCTGAGGGGCCCAGAACTGGACACAGGACTCAAGCTGTGGCCTCCCCAGAGCTGAGCACAGGGGCAGAATCCCTTCCCTGGACCTGCTGGCCACGCTCTTCCTCAGCCAGCCCAGGATGCCATTGGCCTTCTTGGCCACCTGGGCACACTGCTGCCTCCTCTTCAGCTTCCTGCCAATCCAAACTCCAAGGTTCTCTCTGTCTGGCTGCTCTCCAACCACTCTGTCCCCAGCCTGTCGTGCTGCATGGGGTTCCCAGAGGACAAGGACATCCCCAGGGGGTTCTCAGGGTGCTGTGACTTGTCCCACAGCCTGGGCACTTTGACCATGGCTGAACCAGAGGCCAAAACAGGTCAGATGTTCCTCTGCACTGATCCTCAGCCTTTTAGGAGGAACCTGCAAGCCTGATGGCTCCCAAAATACCACGTCCTGCTGCCAAATCCCCCTTTGGCTCAGGCTGCTCCATGTCCACGTTCCTTCCCTCTGGATACAGGGACTGATGCTCAGCAAAATCAACCCCACACCTGCAAGACCCTGTCCCTCAGTTCAGGCTTTCCCAAGCTTTGAAGCTGCTTTTAGGGCACTGCTCCACCAGATGGATTGGCAATCCCAGCTCCCTTTCTGCCACTCTGTGCCCAGCCTGCAGCTCCCCATGGGGTTCTTGTCTTGAACCTCATCCCATTGGGATCAGCCCAACTCTCCAGTCTCTCCAGGTCCCTCTGCAGAGCCCTCCTGCCTTCCAGCTGATCCACACTCCCCCCAGCTTGGGGTCATCTGGGAATTTGCTGATGATGGACTCAATCCCCTCCTCTAAATCCTCCCTCAAGATATTAAACAGCACTGGGCCCAACACTGATCCCTGGAGGACACCACTAGTGACCGGCCGCCATTTGGATGCAGCCCCGTTCAGCACCACTCTCTGGGCCCATTCCAGCCAGTTCCCAACCCTGTCCAAGCTGTGAGCTGCCAGATTCCTGCATGGGAGGACAGAAGTGGTGGCTCAGAGGTCCTACCTGCTCCCACCGTGGCTATGGCACTCTCCTGCCCTATGATTTGCTCCTTCAAACGTTGCTCCAGGGGAAACCTCCGGCGCTCCTCGGCCTCTCGCTTCCGCTGCTCCTCCTGGAACTGGGGAAAGGAAGAAAACGTTGGCACCAAGGATGGTTTTTTTTTATTTTTTTGGAGCAACGTGACCACGACAGAGTTTTGGGGCTTTTTTTTTGATCCTCCCATGACCACCAAGCCCTGTCCAGACAGAGGTCATAGGAAGCATCATCCCAAGAGAAAAGAGATTTATGGATTGGCAAGAAAGGGGCAAGGGAGAGAAGGGGACCCAGAGGGAACCCCCCAACACTGCTCCAGTTCCTCAGTGAGCTCTTCACCTGGGGTGAAAAACAAACAAATAAATAAAAATTTAAATAAATAAAACCTTGACTGTTCTCTTGGGTTTGGTTTTCCCACCCTCCCAACATCCAACAGCATCCCAGGGGGATGGAAGAAGCTCTTTGTGCAGAGCCTGTGGCTCCACCATCAAACCCAGGGAGGATGGGACTGGGAAAAAGCTTTTCCCTTGGGAAGTTTCCTTTCCTCCCCCCCTAGCTCACCAGGAAGCATCTGAGACCCAGGCCTCGTGGCTTCCCCCATGGATCATCTTCTGGAGCTGCAAGGCTGAGACTGTGCATGGAGCTGATGATCCCCAAGCACCCGGAACCATGGGATGGATCCCAGAATCCCAGACTGGGTTGGGTTGGGTTGGGTTGGGTTGGAAGGGACCCTCAAGATCATCCAGACCCACCCCATGAGCAGGGACACCTCCCACCAACCCAGCCACCCAACAGGGTGAGACAGAGCCAGAAACAGACCAAAAATGGGAAATCCCACCCAAGATCCCATCAACTTCCCAGTCCCTGCCCTCTCTCTCCAATCTGCTGGATGTGCCCTGGACTTTTGAGGATAATTTGGGCTTTTTGGACTCGTTGGGTTGACCCCATGTGTAGCTCTGGGATGAAAAACAGCACCTTTGGGTGGAGCAACCACCACTTTTGGGGCCGATCTCTCCATCCAACCTGCTGACTCAGCAGCTTCTCACTCTTCCTTGTAAGGTGCCACAACAGTTCTTGTTATTCAGTTATTAAAATGATGATTTAATTAAAATCCTGACTTCTTTCCCAGCTCTTGGAGCAGCTTCATTCTCTCTGCTGGGTGGGTGAGTTGGGAGCTTTCTGCTGGAGATGATGATTGTGGTGACCTCAACCCCCAGACCTCTTGTTTGCCCCAGGAGATTGATTTGTTCTGCTGTTTTCAGACCCACTTTCCACTTCTTTAACTAAAGACAGAACCATCAAAGGGTTTTGGGCTGGGACCTTCCAGCTCCTCCAGTTCCAACCCCTGGATGTGCAGGGACCCCTCCCACAGCCCAGGTTGCTCCAAGCCCCATCCAACCTGGGCTGAGACACTGCCAGGGATGGGGCAGCCACAGCTTCCTTGGGCAGCCTGGGACAGGGGCTCAGCACCCTCACACCAAAGATTTCCTAAGATTTCATCTAAATTTCAGCTTCAAACCATTCATCCTCATCCCATCCCTCCAGGCCCTTGCCCAAAGTCCCTCCCCAGCTTCCCTGGAGCCCCTTCAGGCACTGGAAGATGCTCCAAGGGCTCCCCAGAATCTTCTCCTTCTCCTTCTCCTTCTCCTTCTCCTTCTCCTTCTCCTTCTCCTTCTCCTTCTCCTTCTCCTTCTCCTTCTCCTTCTCCTTCTCCTTCTCCTTCTCCTTCTCCTTCTCCTTCTCCTTCTCCCCTTCTTTCTTCTCCTTCTCCTTCTCTCCTTCTCCTTCTCTTCTCCTTCTCCTTCTCCTTCTCCTTCTCCTTCTCCTCCTCCTCCTCCTCCTCCTCCTTCTCCTTCTCCTCTCCTCCAGACTGAACACCCCCAACTCTCTCAACCTGTTCCAGGCTCTCCCCACCCTCCAATTCCAGAATTCCTTCCCCATCTCCAACCTCAATCTCCCCTTTCTCTCCAACTTTTAACCCATTTCCCTTCTCCTCTCCCTACCCCCCCGTCTCCAAAGCCCTCCCCCAGCTTTCTTGGAGCCCCTTCAGATATTGGAAGGTTGCTCTGAGCTCCCCTGGGAGCCTCCTCTTCTCCAGGCTGAACAACCCCAATCCCTCAGCCTGGCTTCCCAGGGAGCTGCTCAGCCCTCTGAGCATTTCAGTGCCTCCTCTGGACACCTTCCAGGAGCTCTGTGTCCTTCTGATGCTGGGGACTCCACAACTGGACACAGGACTCCAGGTGGGGTCTCAGCAGAGCAGAGCAGAGGGGGAGAATCCCCTCCCTCAATGCTCTCTGGGCTTCTGCTGATGCCCCCAGGACCTGGGGGGGTTCTGGGCTCATCTTCAGCTTCTGCTGCACCAACACCCCCAAGTCCTTCTCCTTTAACCCTCTCTTTTATCCCCAGACCTCTGGGGGCAAACAACCCCAAGAGATGTTTCTCCTCATCAAATCCCCTTTAACCAACAACTGGAGGAGGTTCTGGAAGGACAGAGCAGAACCTGGGGGGTGTCTGTGTCCCTGGGAAGGTCCATTCAGTGCCCCAAAGGGCAGGACAGCTCCAGCTCTGGAGATGCTTCCAACACTGCCAGGGAAAGGGAAAAAAAATCCCTTTGGAGAGAGGAGAGAGCAGAGGATGGGGCTGAGTGGGGACGGGGGACCCAAAGAGCAAGGAAAGACTTGGAAGAGCTGAGATCAGTCCTGGAGGGGCTTTTCCTCCCAGTCACCCCAGTTTGGGGGCTTTCTCCCTTCCTCTTCCCCCTAAACCCTTGAAATTGAGCAGCTGTAGCAACCTGGAGGAGCTACAAGGGTCTGGCAGCAAAAGAAACCACACAACCCAATGACAGGAGAAAGGAAATCAAAATAAATTAAAAATACATATGAAAACTCCTTGTTATTCTGTCACCAGGATATGTAAATAAAATCTATGGGCTGTGCCCACCCAGCCCCAGTGCTGCCAATTCATTCTGCAGCAGTGATTAAAACGAGCAATAAATTCTCAAAGACTCTCGGCGGAACGCGGGGCCGGGGTGGATGCAACCCCGGGAGCAGCTTTTCCCCCCCAAGCTGAATATTCATCACCCTCCACCTCGACTTCCTGATGCTTTATATGCCCAAGCACAATCGTTTGCGGGGGGAACATCTCTTTAAATCTATTTCCTTTCTCTCCTCCTTCTATTAGTTAAGGATCAAAGTCACCGCAGCAGCTCTTCCACCCGTCGGGGGAAGGTTTCCTCACTTGATCTTGGACTCCAGGGATCATTTACCCAAGAAAATAATTCTCCTTCCCACCTCCTCCTCCTCCTCCTTCCCTCCTCTTCCTCCTCCTCCTGAAGGTCCCAAGTGTTTTGCTCCCAACTTTTCTGCATCCAGACTTGGAGAGCTGCCCGAGCTTGGGCACATAGAATCATAGAATCATGGAATTGTCTGGGTTGGAAGGGACCTCAGAGCTCATCAAGTCCAACCCTTGATCCACTCCCCCCGTGGTTCCCAGCCCATGGCACTCAGTGCCACATCCAGGCTCTTTGGAAAGAGCTCCAGACACGGAGAATCCACCCCTTCCCTGGGCAGCCCATTCCAATGCCTGATCACCCTCTCCAGAAAGAAATTCTTTCTCATCTCCAACCTAAACCTCCCCTGGCACAACTTGAGACCCTGCCCTCTTGTCTTGCTGAGAGTTGCCTGGGAAAAGAGCCCAACCCCCCCCTGGCTCCAACCTCCTTTCAGGGAGTTGCAGAGAGTGATGAGGTCTCCCCTGAGCCTCCTCTTCTCCAGCCTCAACACCCCCAGCTCCCTCAGCCTCTCCTCACAGCATCTCTGCTGGATCCCTTCACCAGCCCACTTGCCTCCTTTGGACCTGCTCCAGCACCTCAAGCTCCTTCCTGAGGGGCTGAGGGGCCCAGAACTGGACACAGGACTCAAGCTGTGGCCTCCCAGAGCTGAGCACAGGGGCAGAATCCCTTCCCTGGACCTGCTGGCCACGCTCTTCCTCAGCCAGCCCAGGATGCCATTGGCCTTCTTGGCCACCTGGCCACACTGCTGCCTCCTCTTCAGCTTCCTGCCAATCCCAGCTCCCTTTCTGCTACTCTGTGCCCAGCCTGGAGCTCCCCATGGGGTTCTTGTCTTGAACCTCATCCCATTGGGATCATCCCAACTCTCCAGTCTCTCCAGGTCCCTCTGCAGAGCCCTCCTGCCTTCCAGCTGATCCACACTCCCCCCCAGCTTGGGGTCATCTGTGAATTTGCTGATGATGGACTCAATCCCCTCATCTAAATCCTCCCTCAAGATATTAAACAGCACTGGGCCCAACACTGATCCCTGGGGGACACCACTAGTGACCGGCCGCCATTTGGATGCAGCCCCGTTCAGCACCACTCTCTGGGCCCGGCCCTCCAGCCAGTTCCTAACCCAGCACAGAGTGCTCCTGGCTGATCCATGGGCTGACAGCTTTTTCAGGAGAATCCTGGGGGAGACGGTGTCAAAGGCCTTGCTGAAGTCCAGGCAGACCACATCCACAGCCTTCCCCTCATCCCCAGGCAGTCCCCTGATGATAAAAGGAGCTCAGGTTGGTCAGACAGGACCTGCCCTTCCTCACCCCGTGCTGGCTGGGTCTGATCCCTTGCCCATCCTGCATCACCTTGAGGTCTCCTTGGCTGGGATGGAAAAAATCCATCCAAGGGGGAAAATCCTCATCTCCCTGCTCAGGAGAGAGGTTTAACCCCTCAAGGGTCCCTTAACCTAATCGAGGGATCAGAGAAGAGAAGAGAAGAGAAGAGAAGAGAAGAGAAGAGAAGAGAAGAGAAGAGAAGAGAAGAGAAGAGAAGAGAAGAGAAGAGAAGAGAAGAAAGAGAGGAGAAGAGAAAAGGAGAAGAAGGAGAAGAAGAGAAGGAGAAGGAGAAGGAGAAGGAGAAGGAGAAGGAGAAGGAGAAGGAGAAGGAGAAGGAGAAGGAGAAGGAGAAGAAGGAGAAGGGGAAGGAGAAGGAGAAGGAGAAGGAGAAGGAGAAGAAGGAGAAGGAGAAGGAGAAGGAGAAGGAGAAGGAGAAGGAGAAGGAGAAGGAGAAGGAGAAGGAGAAGGAGAAGGAGAGAAGGTTCTGGGTAGCCCTTAGAGCATCTTCCAGTGCCTGAAGGGGCTCCAGGAAAGCTGGGGGGGGACTTGTGAGGATGTCAGGGAGGGATAGGACATGGGGAATGGATTCAAACTGGAGAAGGGGAGATTGGAAGTTAGGAAGTTCTTCACCAGGAGGTTGGTGAAAGCCTGGCACAGGTTGTCCAGAGAGGTGGTGGAAGATTCCCCATCCCTGGAAGTTTTTAAGGGCAGGTTGGATGAGGCTTGGAGCCCCCTGGGCTGTGGGAGGGGTCCCTGCACATCCAGGGGTTGGAACTGGAGGAGCCTTTGGGTCCCTTCTAACCCTGAAAATTCTCTGATTCCATGAAAAAAGCTTGGGGAGGAGTTTGGACATGGGGGGGTAGGGAGAGGAGAAGGGAAATGGGTTAAAAGTTGGAGAGAAAGGGGAGATTGAGGTTGGAGATGGGGAAGAAATTCTGGAATTTGAGGGTGCTGAGCCCCTGTCCCAGGCTGCCCAAGGAAGCTGTGGCTGCCCCATCCCTTGTCTTGTCCCCAGGGACAGGGATGCTCATGGGCAGTGGTCCCCCCACCAAGTTTGGAATCCTGTTGGACTCTACTAAAGGGGCACAAGAAGTGTCTGCATGTCCCAGGGACAATCCTGCTCTTCCCAGGTCCCCTGTGGTGCAGAAGGGAATTCCCTTGGGAATCACAGAGGGGTTTGGGTTGGAAGAGACCTTCCAGATCATCTTCTTCCAATCCCACATGGAGTGATGGGATGGGGGCGATGGTTTCAAGATACAAGAGGGGAGATTGAGATGAGATCTGAGGAAGAAATTCTTGAATTTGAGGGTGCTGAGCCCCTGTCCCAGGCTGCCCAAGGAAGCTGTGGCTGCCCCATCCCTGGCAGTGTCTCAGCCCAGGTTGGATGGGGCTTGGAGCACCCTGGGCTGTGGGAGGGGTCCCTGCACATCCAGGGGTTGGAATTCAATGATCCTGAAGGTCCCTTCCAACCCATCCCAACCCATCCCATGACTCTGGAATGTTTGCCCTCTCTCCAGACACCCCCAGTGCTTTCACCTCCCAGCTCTGAGATTCCCCAACAGAAATTCCTTGGACAACTTCCTTCCCTTGTGGTCACTGAGCACTCCAAACCCTTTGCTTTTGGGTTTTGAGTCATTATTGATCCAAGAAGAGACTTTTTTTCCTTTCTTACATCTTGCTTCATCTCCTGGCAGTGTCTCAGCCCAGGTTGGATGGGGCTTGGAGCAACCTGGGCTGTTGGAGGGGTCCCTGCACATCCAGGGGTTGGAATTCAATGATCCTGAGGGTCCCTTCCACCCCAAACCCATTCCATGATTCTGTGATTCCTCCTTTGTACCAGGACCACAATTCCTGATCCTGTGGAGGTCACTGCCCAGGGAGAAATGTCACCATGGACGAGGAGGCCACAGGGACACAGCTGAAAAGCCTTCAGAAGTGGTTTGGGGTTTTTTTCCCCCTGTTTGACTCACACCATTCATTTTTCCATTAATTTTGGGAAAATGGGTGTGCTCCTCCACCCCCCAGCTCTTCTCTAGAGGTGTTTTTACAGGAGGAAAGGGAAGACAAAGGCTCTCAGGCTCACCTTGGCCTCTGAGGCTCTCAGGAGGTTCATGACCTCTCCTTCTCGGGCATAATCCAGGGGTGTGTGTCCCATCTCGTTCTTCTGCAGGGGGTTGGCACCTGGAGGAGGAAAGGAAGGAACCAAATGAAGGGAGCAGAGGAAGAATCCTGGGGCAGAAAGTGGCCAGGAAAACATCTTGTCCTTCCCCTCCTACTCCTCGTGTCCCCTCCTCACCTTGGCTGAGAAAGGGACAATGTCCAAGCAGGGCTCAGAGGTGAGGGGTGGCCAGGGAAGAAAGGAAGTTGGGGAAAAAAAAAGCTGGAAAAGCTGCTGGGTTGGGAGAGAGGAGCTGAGAGGGTGACCAGAAGAAAACAGAGGTGGATTAAAGCATCCACTCCTCATCCCTGGGGGAGCCACGTGGGATTGTGACAGCTTGGATTGGACTTGGTCCCCAGTGGAGCCACCAGGACCCTTCCTTAGGATTTCATGGAAAAAACCCCAGAAACCCAACAAAGAAGGTGACAAAGCCCAAAGAGTGAATTGGAGGGAAAGAAGCCCCTTGGAAAAGAGTGGAGCTGCCCCTCTTCCTTCCCCATCCTGGACACACTGGGCTGTGGAACAGACAAACTGGTCCCAGTTGGAGTGATGGGAAATACAGAGAGGTGACCTGAGACAGAGAGTGCAGGGAATGGGAATGGGAATGGGAATGGGAATGGGAATGGGAATGGGAAGGAAAGGGGTTCAGCTCTGGGGTCCCCAGCAGCAGGAGGACACGGAGCTGTTGGAGCCAGTGCAGAGGAGGTGATGGAGGTGCTGGGAGGGCTGGAGAGGGGAGAGAGAGAGAGAGAGAAAAGGGAAAGAAAAGGGGAAAAGGAGAGAGAAAGAGAGAAAGGGAAAGAGAGAAAGAAAGGGAGAAAGGGAAAGAGAAAAAGGGACAAAGAAAGGGAGAGAAAGAAAGAAGAGGGAAAAAGGAAGAAAGATAAAAATAGAGAGAAAGAGAGAAAGGGAGAGAAAAGGAAAGAGAAAGGGAAAGGCAGAAAGGGAAAAAGGAGAAAGGAAAAAGAGAGGGAAAGGGAAAGAGAAAAAGGGAAAGAGAAGAGGAAAGAGAAAGAAAGGGAAAGAGAGAAGGGGAAAAGGAGAAAGAAAGAAAAAGGGAAAGAGAAAGGGAGAGAAAGAAAAGGGAAAAAGGAGGAAGAAAGAGAAAAAGAGGGAAAGGGAAAGAGAGGAAGAAAGGGAAAGAGAAAGGGAAAGAGAGAAATGGAAAGAGAAAAAAAAGGGAAGGAGAGAAAGGGAGAAAAGAGAAAGAAAGAGAAAAAGGAGAAATAAAGGGAAAGAGAAAGAGAAAAAGAGAAAGAAAAAGAAAGAGAAGAGAGAAAGAAAGGAAGAAAGAGAGAAAGAAAGAGAAGGAAAGAAGGAAGGAAGGAAGGAAGGAAGGAAGGAAGGAAGGAAGGAAGGAAGGAAGGAAGGAAGGAAGGAAGGAAGGAAGGAAGGAAGGAAGAAAAAGAAAGGAAGGAAGGAAGAAAAAGAAAGGAAGGAAGGAAGGAAGGAAGGAAGGAAGGAAGGAAGGAAGGAAGGAAGGAAGGAAGGAAGGAAGGAAGGAAGGAAGGAAGGAAGGAAGGAAGGAAGAAAGGAAGGAAGGAAGGAAGGAAGGAAGGAAGGAAGGAAGGAAGGAAGGAAGGAAGGAAGGAAGGAAGGAAGGAAGGAAGAAAGAAAGAAAGAAAGAAAGAAAGAAAGAAAGAAAGAAAGAAAGAAAGAAAGAAAGAAAGAAAGAAAGAAAGAAAGAAAGAAAGAAAGAAAGAAAGAAGAAAGAAAGAAAGAAAGAAAGAAAGAAAGAAAGAAAGAAAGAAAGAAAGAAAGAAAGAAAGAAAGAAAGAAAGAAAAAGAAAGAAAGAAAGAAAGAAAGAAAGAAAGAAAGAAAGAAAGAAAAGAAAGAAAGAAAGAAAGAAAGAAAGAAAGAAAGAAAGAAAGAAAGAAAGAAAGAAAGAAAAAGAAAGGAGAAGAGAAGAGAAGAGAAGAGAAGAGAAGAGAAGAGAAGAGAAGAGAAGAGAAGAGAAGAGAAGAGAAGAGAAGAGAAGAGAAGAGAAGAGAAGAGAAGAAGGAGAAGAAGGTGGGAGAGAGGGAGATGAACCTGACCCATTCCACAGCCTTGGAGTGGGGGATCTGCTCCTTCCAGGATGCAAATTGTGCTCTGACCATTAATTAACAGCAAAAACTGAGCTCTGGATTAATTCCTGCCGGGGGCTTTGTCAGGGGGAATAGAGCAGAGGATCCAGGCAGGTGAGACCATCAAGGGTTGGGTCCCACCACCCAGTATCTCTGCAAAGCCCTTGGTCTGGTGAAGGGGTTGGGTGAGGGGTGCTGGGGGGTTTGATGGGTGGGGGGTGAGGGAGGTTTTGATGGGTGGGAGGTTCTGGAGGTTTTGATGGGTGGGGGGTTCTGGAGGTTTTGATGGGTGGGGGGTGAAGGATATTATGCTGGGTGGGATGTGCTGGAGGTTTTGATGGGTGGGGGGTGCTGGGGAGTTTGTTTGGTGGGGGGTGAGGGATATTTTGTTGGGTGGGGGGTGAGGGAGGTTTTGATGGGTGGGGGGTGCTGGGGGTTTTGTTGGTTGGGGGGTGAGGGAAGTTTTGATGGGTGGGGGGTGAGGGAGGTTTTGCTGGGTGGGGGGTTCTGGATGTGTCTCTTCCCCACTTTGCTGTCCTTGGGGCAAGGTGAGGCTCTGCCCCCCTGGGCAGGCTGAGGGTTTGTTTGGTCTCTTTCCCAGGGATTTATCCCAGGGATTTCTCCATAATCACTCTCCTGATCTTGGCCTCATCCCCCCCCCTTGTCCCTGGCTCTGAGGACTTGACTAATTGCTGCAATAATTGATAGAGCCCAACCCGGGTGGATCCCAAGCTCCAGAGCACAAACCCAATGCCATAAATAACGGTGTCAACACAAGAGTGACAACGAGTTCTCCTTCTCCTGACAGCCACACAATTCCCCATCCCCACCTCCTCCTTTTGCCCTCAACCACCCCGAGCAGCTGCTGGTTGGAGATTGGGGCGGAGGGGATGGGGGGAAACCTCGGGGACGTTTAATAGGAACTCATTTGTCACCTCCCACCATCTGTCTGGAGCTGGGGAGATGGACACCTGGGCAACACCTCGAGGCAACACCACCTCCTCCTCCTCCTCCTCCTCCTCCTGCACCTCCCTGCTCATATTAGGAGGCCCTGGTTGATAATAGTTGATAAATAGCTCGGTGGTTCCCACCCCCCCTTCCCTTCCCCAAGCCCACTGATGCTGGAGCAGCTGCAGGAGGTCACTCATTGGGGAAATATCTTCCTGTCAGCTGGATCGAAAAAAGTTTAGGAGAGTGACAGGCCTCAATTTTTCAAATGTTATTAACTCCCCCCTCTTAACAATTTGTCTTGAATTCCTTCAGATCCCGGGGTTCGATTGTCAATAGAGGCAGAAAAGGGGTGGGGGACCTGGGGTGCTCCCTTGGGGGGAAGGAGGAGGTGGCAGGAGGAGAGCAAGGGCTGAGTGGGGCTTGGAGGTGAATCCCAAAGTCATCCCAGAGGGAGTTCTGGAGGTGTTGGGAGGGCTGGAGCAGCTCTGGAGCCAGGGGGAGAGAGTTGGGGGTGTTGAGGCTGGAGAAGAGAAGGAGGAGGAGGAGGAGGAGGAGGAGGAGAAGGAGAAGGAGAAGGAGAAGGAGAAGGAGAAGGAGAAGGAGAAGGAGAAGGAGAAGGAGAAGGAGAAGGAGAAGGAGAAGGAGAAGGAGAAGGAGAAGGAGAAGGAGAAGGAGAAGGAGAAGGAGAAGGAGAAGGAGAAGGAGAAGGAGAAGGAGAAGGAGAAGGAGAAGGAGAAGGAGAAGGAGAAGGAGAAGGAGAAGGAGAAGGAGAAGAAGGAGAAGGAGGAGAAAGAAGGAGGAGAAGGAGAAGGAGAAGGAGACGGAGGAGAAGGAGAAGGAGAAAGAAGGAGAAGGAGAAGGAGAAGGAGAAGGAGGAGAAGGAGAAGGAGAAGGAGAAGGAGAAGGAGAAGGAGAAGGAGAAGGAGAAGGAGAAGGAGAAGGAGAAGGAGAAGGAGAAGGAGAAGGAGAAGAAGGAGAAGGAGAAGGAGAAGGAGAAGGAGAAGGAGAAGGAGAAGAAGGAGAAGGAGAAGGAGAAGGAGAAGGAGAAGGAGAAGGAGAAGGAGAAGGAGAAGGAGAAGGAGAAGGAGAAGGAGAAGGAGAAGGAGAAGGAGAAGGAGAAGGAGAAGGAGAAGGAGAAGGAGAAGGTTGTGGGGAGCCCTTGGAGCAGCTCCCAGTGTCTGAAGGGGCTCCAGGAAAGCTGGGGAGGGACTTTGGGCAAGGGCCTGGAGGGAGGTGACAAGGAGAGATGGTTTCCAAGTGGAAGAGGGGAGCTGGAGAGGAGCTGGGAGGGAGAAGTGAGGGTGGGGAGAGCCTGGGAGAGGTTTCCTGGAGAAGCTGTGGGTGGTGGGGATGTTGGAGTTGAGGTTGGATGGGGTTGGAGCCCCCTGGGCTGGGGGAAGGGTCCCTGGGGTCCCTGGGTGACTTTTAAGGTCCCTTCCCACCCGAAGCAGTTTGGGATTCCATGATCCCAGCAATGCTCCTGACATCCCCCACACCCCAGCAGCCCTGGGATGCTCCTGTGGTTCAGTCCCTGCTCTGCATCCTCCCCCAGAGTCCTGGCAGGAAAGAGGAGTGGGGGATCAGGATCTGGATCAGGATCAGCACCCAAATCCATGGCAGGTGAAGCCCCAGACCTTGGACAGACAGAACCAGGCTCCCAGTGACCCAGATGGACCCCCAGAGAGCTCCAGTTCATCCCCATCCCTGGAAACATTCCAGGTCAGGTTGGATGGGGGTCTGAGCGACCCAATCCTGCTGAAGATGTCCCTGAAGATGTTCAAGAAATATTTTTTTTTTCCCTGAGAGGGTTGTGAGGCCTTGGAATGGCCCAGGTAGAGGGGTGGAGTGCCCATTCCTGGAGGGATTTAAAGGATTTGGGGCTGGTCCTTAAGGAAATGGGTCAGGAGTTGGTCAGAGGTTGGACTGAGGAGCTTGGAGGTCTCTCCCAACCCAAATATTCTGGGATTATTCTTGCAGCCAGGATTTCAGGAGCTGCTTGTCCCCAGAGGGATCCAGAGGGCACTTCCTGGGCCATTTCCCGTTTTTCCATCCTCAGATTCAGAGCTCAGAAGAATCAGCAGAGGAAACATCAGGATTAAGGAGAAGGAGAAGGAGAAGGAGAAGGAGAAGGAGAAGGAGAAGGAGAAGGAGAAGGAGAAGGAGAAGGAGAAGGAGAAGGAGAAGGAGAGAGAAACCCTTGGAGCAGCTCCCAGTGTCTGAAGGGGCTCCAGGAAAGCTGGGGAGGGATTCCTGGAGGGATTTAAAGGATTTGGGGCTGGTCCTTAAGGAAATGGGTCAGGAGTTGGTCAGGGGTTGGACTGAGGAGCTTGGAGGTCTCTCCCAACCCAAATATTCTGGGATTCTGGGATTCTGGGCTCCTGGACTTCCTGGTCCCTTCCAACCCCAGTGAGTTTGTGATTCTCTTTTCCCCAAGAGTCTGGGAAAGCCCCTGGGAAGGACTCAGGACTCGTGTCAGTGGGATGCTGGGGATGCTGCTGCTCTTGGGAGGTGCTGGGGGGGGACACAGGAGCTGCTTTGGGGACACATCTGCCACGGGCCATCAGGAAATGATTTCTGTCCTGGTGCCAGTCCCGAGGTCCCGTCCTGGAAAGAGCTGGGGCAGAAGTGGGGGCAGACACCCAAAAGTCCCAGCACTGCTCTGTCCCGCTGTGTCCTGAGGATGCAACAGGGTGGAGGTGGCAAACGAGGCCCTGGAGGAGCCTTGGGGACAGGCAAGAAGCCACTGGCCCCAGTATAAAGCCATCCCCCCCAGTATAAAGCCATTCTGCCCAGTATAAAGCCATCCAGTATAAAGCCATCCCCCCAGTATAAAGCCATTCTGCCCAGTATAAAGCCATCCCCCCAGTATAAAGCCATTCTGCCCAGTATAAAGCCATCCCCCCCAGTATAGAGCCATCCCCCCCAGTACAAAGCCATTCTGCCCAGTATAAAGCCATCCCCCCAGTATAAAGCCATTCTGCCCAGTATAAAGCCATCCCCCCAGTATAAAGCCATTCTGCCCAGTATAAAGCCATCCCCCCAGTATAGAGCCATCCCCCCCAGTACAAAGCCATTCTGCCCAGTATAAAGCCATTCTGCCCAGTATAAAGCCATCCCCCCCGTATAAAGTCATCTCCCCCAGTATCAAGCCATCCCCCCCCAGTATAAAGCCATCCCCCCAGTATAAAGCCATCCCCCCAGTATAAAGCCATCCCCCTCAGTATAAAGCCATTCTGCCCAGTACAAAGCCACTTCCCACTGGAATTACAACTACTGTCCCCAGTATAAAGCCATTCCCCCCAGTACAAAGCCACCTCCCCAGTAGAAAGCCATCCCCCCAGTATAAAGCCATTCTGCCCAGTACAAAGCCACTTCCCACTGGTATTACAATTACTGCCCCAGTATAAAGCCACCTCCCCAGTATAAAGCCATGGGAGAGACCTTCAGGACCACCCAGACCAACTTTTGGGTTGGAAGAGACCTTCAGGACCATCCAGTCCAACTTTCAGGTTGGGAGAGAACTTTAGGATCATCCAGTCCAACCTCTGGCTTGGGAGAGACCTTCAGGACCACCCAGTCCAACTTTTGGGTTGGGAGAGACCTTCAGGACCACCCAGTCCAACTTCTGGGTTGGGATGAGTCCTTCAGGACCACCCAGTCCAACTTTTGGGTTGGGAGAGACCTTCAGGACCACCCAGACCAACTTTTGGGTTGGAAGGGACCTTCAGGACCACCCAGTCCAACTTCTGGGTTGGGAGAGACCTTCAGGACCATCCAGTCCAACTTTTGGGTTGGAAGAGACCTTCAGGACCATCCAGTCCAACTTCTGGGTTGGGAGAGACCTTCAGGACCACCCAGTCCAACTTTTGGGTTGGGAGAGACCTTCAGGACCATCCAGTCCAACTTCTGGGTTGGGAGAGACCTTCAGGACCATCCAGTCCAACTTCTGGGTTGGGAGAGACCTTTAGGACCACCCAGACCAACTTTTGGGTTGGGAGAGACCTTCAGAATCATCCAGACCAACTTTTGGGTTGGATGAGTCCTTCAGGACCACCCAGTCCAACTTTTGGGTTGGGAGAGACCTTCAGGATCACCCAGTCCAACTTTTGGGTTGGGAGAGACCTTCAGGACCACCCAGTCCAACTTCTGGGTTGGGAGAGACCTTCAGGACCACCCAGTCCAACTTCTGGGTTGGGATGAGTCCTTCAGGACCACCCAGTCCAACTTCTGGGTTGGGATGAGTCCTCCTAGGAGCTTGAACTTCAAGGTGAACGTTTTCTCCCCTGGGGAGGACCTCAAAATCTCATGGAGGGAAGAGCCAAAGCAAAACCTTCAGAGGCAGAAGCAGAAGCTTCAGGCTCACTTGAGGACAAGGTCCCAGGTTCACCTCTCCGGCTTGGTGCCCACCAAGGTGGCTCTGAGAGCACCCGAAGGCATCGACACCTTGAGGTCACCTCTGCCTTTGGTCCTTAGAAGTTGAAGGAATGGGGTAAGAAACTCATGGGGGAGGTAAAAAGGGGAGAGGAAAGAGTGAGGAGAAAGTCTCAGGGCAGAGAACCCCCCCAGACCCCAGGGAGCTGCCCAGGGAAGGAGCTGGGGCCAAGGACCCAGAGTGGTTGGGTTGGGGTCCTACCCAGAGCCAAGTGGAGAACCCAAAGTTGTCTCAGAACCAAGGAGGGAACCGGGGTCAGGGGCTCCCCAGTTCCTAAAGGCCCCCAGGACCCCCAAGCTCTCCCTCCTGCCAATGAATGAAACATCAGATGAAGAGCTGGGAACCCAAAGGAAGGAATTTCCTTTTGTCCTGACACAGCTCAGCCCATCATCATCATCATCATCATCATCATCATCATCATCATCATCATCATCATCATCATCATCATCATCATCATCATCATGAGGAGAACACACCTAGATGATGGGAAATGCACCTTCCCTCCCCCCTTGGATGAATTCCTCCTGGGTTTGGAGGGAGTGAAGACCCCCCCAGGACCATCAGTGCCAGAGGAGAAGAGAAGAGAAGAGAAGAGAAGAGAAGAGAAGAGAAGAGAAGAGAAGAGAAGAGAAGAGAAGAGAAGAGAAGAGAAGAGAAGAGAAGAGAAGAGAAGAGAAGAGAAGAGAAGAGAAGAGAAGAAGAAGAGCAAAAGAAGAGAAAAAGAAGAAGAGGAAGATGAAGAAGAGCAGAAGAAGAAGAGAAGAGAGGAGAGGACAGAGGAGAAGGTTGTGGGGAGCCCTTGGAGCAGCTCCCAGTGGCTGAAGGGGCTCCAGGAAAGCTGGGGAGGGACTTTGGGCAAGGGCCTGGAGGGAGGTGACAAGGAGAGATGGTTTCCAAGTGGAAGAGGGGAGCTGGAGAGGAGCTGGGAGGGAGAAGTGAGGGTGGGGAGAGCCTGGGAGAGGTTTCCTGGAGAAGCTGTGGGTGGTGGGGATGTTGGAGTTGAGGTTGGATGGGGTGTGGGAGGGGTCCCTGGTGGGACTGGGGGATCTTTATGGTCCCCTCTTCAAGCATTCTGTGGTTCTATGATTTTGGATCTGCTCTCTCAGAGCTCCTGCAGTGCTGCTCTGAGCAAGGGCCCTGCTGCCAACGTCCTCCTGGTGCAGCCCAAGAGCTCTGGGGGCCCCGCAAGGGAGTTCTCACAGTTCCTGCTGCTCCCCTGTGCCTGAGCACCAGAGCAGAGCTGAGGATGAGGCTGAGGCTGAGGATGAAGCTGAGCAGCTCCTGGACTCCCTGCACAAGACCTGAGACACCTGAGGAGATGAAGGAGTAGCCAAGTCTTGTCTCAAAAAGCTTCCAACTTGCACCATCACTTAAACTCAATCCAAGTGCACTCTTCAAGTTCTTCCAAACACAACCTTCACCATCTTCCAAACAATCTTCACCATCTTCCAAACAACCTTCACCATCTTCTCCCAAACAAACCTTCACCATCTTCTCCCAAACACCCTTCATCATCTTTTTTCAACCTTCACCATGTTTTTCCAAATGCAACCTGCTCTATCTTGTTCCAAACACAACCTGCACCACCTTCCTCCAAACTCAACCTCCACCACCTTCTTCCAAACACAACCTTCATCATCTTCCAACCAACCTTCACCCCCTTCTTCCAACCAACCTTCATCATCTTTTTTCAACCTTTACCACCTTGTTCCAAACAAACCCTTCATCTTCTTCCAAACAAACCTTCACCACCCTTTTCCAATCAACCTTCACCCCCTTCTTCCAACCAACCTTCATCTTTTTTCAACCTTCACCACCTTGTTCCAAACACAACCTTCACCATCTTCCAAACAACCTTCACCACCTTCTTCCAACCAACCTCCACCATCTTCCTCCAAACTCAACCTTCATCATCTTCTCCCAAACAAACCTTCACCATCTTTTTTCAACCTTCACCACCTTCTTCCAAATGCAACCTGCTCTATCTTGTTCCAAACACAACCTGCACCACCTTCCTCCAAACTCAACCTTCACCACCTTCCTCCAAACTCAACCTTCACCACCTTCTTCCAAACACAACCTTCATCATCTTCCAACCAACCTTCACCACCTTCTTCCAACCAACCTTCATCTTTTTTCAACCTTCACCACCTTGTTTCAAACACAACCTTCACCATCTTCCAAACAACCTTCACCATCTTCCTCCAAACTCAACCTTCATCATCTTCTCCCAAACAAACCTTCACCATCTTCCAAACACCCTTCACCATCTTTTTTCAACCTTCACCATCTTTTTTCAACCTTCACCACCTTCTTCCAAATGCAACCTGCTCTATCTTGTTCCAAACACAACCTGCACCATCTTCCTCCAAACTCAACCTTCATCATCTTCTCCCAAACAAACCTTCACCATCTTTTTTCAACCTTCACCATGTTTTTCCAAATGCAACCTGCTCTATCTTGTTCCAAACACAACCTGCACCACCTTCCTCCAAACTCAACCTCCACCACCTTCTTCCAAACACAACCTTCATCATCTTCCAACCAACCTTCACCCCCTTCTCCCAACCAACCTTCATCATCTTTTTTCAACCTTTACCACCTTGTTCCAAACAAACCCTTCACCATCTTCCAACCAACCTTCACCATCTTCCTCCAAACTCAACCTTCATCATCTTTTTTCAACCTTTACCACCTTGTTCCAAACACAACCTTCACCATCTTCCAAACAACCTTCACCACCTGCTTTCAACCAACCTCCACCATCTTCTCCAAACTCAACCTTCGTCATCTTTTCCCAAACAAACCTTCACCACCTTCCTCCATCATCTTCCAAACCTTCACCACCTTCTTCCAAACTCAACCTTCCCCATTTTCCAACCAAACCTTCACCACCTGCTTCCAACCAAACCTTTACCACTTGCTTCCAACCCAAACCTCCTCCAGCAACACGTGGGAAGCCCCAGACCACCAGGACCCCCCTGTTCCTCCCCCCTTTTTCTTCCCTGCCATTTTCAGCTGGTTTTTATTTTATGCCTAAAGCTTGGGGCTATGAAAACCACCCCACGTCTTGTCTGTGAGATAACACCACGGGAAAGCAGAACCAGGGAGGGAAACTGAGGAAAGCAAAGCCCTCTGTGGATCTCCAGGTGTGCAGAGGGATGAGATCCATGAGGAAGATGATGCCAGGGAAGGTTTTTTTTGTCCCCAGGAAGGCTGAGAGAGCAAGAGGCTCCCCTGGCCCCTGGGGAAACTCTTCTGAAGCAGTCCCAGGAGGCCATAAAATGTCCTTCCCCTTATTGCTGTGGCCTGGGTGGGACAGGGGAGGTTTGGAGGGGGTTGATGGAGATGATTGGTTTTCTAAATCCCAGTCTCCCAGGATTTTAATTACTGGTCAGGCAGGGCTGGGGAGTGGAAGTGCTGCTGGCTGGAGGGGGTCGATACGCCGGGCCAGCAGATATTGAGCCCCGGTGTTTGCAGACTCTATTGAGCTATTTAATCATCTTTTGCAAAATTTACAGTGCAGCAGGAGGAATCAATACGGAATTTATCGTGTTCCCTTCTAAATATGAGCACGGGGAGGGAGGGAGGGAGAGAGGAGGGAGGGAAGGAGGGAAAGAGCAGGGCCAGGAGCTCTTCCACACCAGCTTGGGATGGAGGTGGCACAGCAAAGCACTGGGATGGAGAAACCACCTCAAGGCCCCCCTGGGACACTTGTGGGACCCCCCCAAAAAGGGCTGTCAGCTGTCATTTCAAGATGGTTTTATTTTTATGCCTACTTAAGAGCTGGGTGTGAAAAAAACAATCCCAAAAAACCAACTTAAAAACCCCAACCCCTCATTCTTGTCTGTAAAGTAACACCAAGGGGGAAGCACAAGCAGGGAGGGAAACTGAGGAAAGGAAATCCTCTGCCTATCTCGGGGTGTGCAGAGATGAAGCTCATGGCCAACATGATGTCAGAACAGACCCTGCCATCCTGGGGGGGCTCAGAGTCCCCTGAGGAGGTGGCAGGAGCTCAGGGAAGGACTCAGAGATGATCCCTCCACCCCCAGGGCCTGGGGAATAAGGGAGGGAATCATGGAGACACAGATGGGGTTGGGCTGGAAGGGACTTCCAAGCTCCTCCAGTGCCACCAGGGACCCAACCCACAGCCCCATCCAGCATCTGGGAGATCCTCTCTGTTCCCAGATCCTCTCTGTTCCCAGATCCTCTCTGTTCCCAGATTCTGTTCCAGATCCTCTCTGTTCCCAGATCCTCTCTGTTCCCAGATTCTGTTCCCAGATCCTCTCTGTTCCCAGATCCTCTCTGTTCCCAGATCCTCTCTGTTCCCAGATCCTGTTCCCAGATCCTCTCTGTTCCCAGATCCTCTCTGTTCCCAGATCCTTTCTGTTCCCAGATCCTGTTCCAGATCCTCTCTGTTCCCAGATCCTTTCTGTTCCCAGATCCTGTTCCAGATCCTCTCTGTTCCCAGATCCTTTCTGTTCCCAGATCCTCTCTGTTCCCAGATCCTCTCTGTTCCCAGATCCTGTTCCCAGATCCTTTCTGTTCCCAGATCCTCTCTGTTCCCAGATCCTCTCTGTTCCCAGATCCTGTTCCCAGATCCTCTCTGTTCCCAGATCCTCTCTGTTCCCAGATCCTCTCTGTTCCCAGATCCTCTCTGTTCCCAGATCCTGTTCCCAGATCCTTTCTGTTCCCAGATCCTTTCTGTTCCCAGATCCTTTCTGTTCCCAGATCCTCTCTGTTCCCAGATCCTCTCTGTTCCCATCACCATAACCAGGGAAGGGATTTGCACCCCGTGGGTTTTCATCCACAGCTCAGGACAGGGGAGTTGTGAGCAGGAGAGTGCTGGGGTGACACCATTTGGGATCCTAGAATCCCAGACTGGTTTGGGGTGGAAGAAACCTTCCAGCTCCTCCAGTTCCAACCCCTGGATGTGCAGGGACCCCTCCCACAGCCCAGGTTGCTCCAAGCCCCATCCAACCTGGGCTGAGACACTGCCAGGGATGGGGCAGCCACAGCTTCCTTGGGCAGCCTGGCACAGGGGCTCAGCACCCTCAAATTCCAGAATTTCTTCCCCATCTCCAACCTCAATCTCCCCTCATCAAGTTTTAACCCCTTTTTCCCTCATCCTTTTCTCTCTGCAGCTCCCTGAAAGGAGGTTGGAGCCAGGGGGGGTCAGACTCTGCTCCCAGGCAGCTCTCAGTCAGACAAGAGCCCATGGGATTCAGGATTTCTCCCTAATATCCAACCTAAAGCTCCCCTGGCAGAGCTGGATTCAGGTTTAGGTTGGATCTTAGGAAGGAATTCTTTGCAGAGAGGGTGCTGAGGCCTTGGGATGGGCTGCCCAGGGAGGGGGGGGATTCTCCATCCCTGGAGGGTTTGGAGCAGAGCCTGGATGTGGCACTGAGTGCCATGGGCTGGGAACCACGGGGGGAGTGGATCAAGGGTTGGAGCTGAGGATCTCTGAGGTCCCTTCCAACCCAAATGGTTCTGGGATTCTGTGAGAGGAGAAGGGAAATGGGTTAAAACTTGGAGAGGGGAAGAAATTCTGGAATTTGAAGGTGGGGAGAGCCTGAAACAGGTTGAGAGAGTTGGGGGTGTTCAGCATGGAGGAGAGGAGAGGAGATGAAGGAAGGGAAAGGAGAAGGAGAAGGAGAAGGAGAAGGAGAAGGAGAAGGAGAAGGAGAAGGAGAAGGAGAAGGAGAAGGAGAAGGAGAAGGAGAAGGAGAAGGAGAAGGAGAAGGAGAAGGAGGAGAAGGAGAAGGAGAAGAAGGAGAAGGAGAAGGAGAAGGAGGAGAAGGAGAAGGAGAAGGAGAAGGAGAAGGAGGAGAAGGAGAAGGAGAAGGAGGAGAAGGAGAAGGAGAAGGAGAAGGAGGAGAAAGAAGGAGGGGAAGGAGAAGGAGGAGGAGGAGGAGGAGAAGGAGAAAGAAGGAGGAGGAGAAGGAGAAGGAGGTTGGACTTGATGATCTCTGAGGTCCCTTCCAACCCAAATGGTTCTGGGATTCTTGATTTTCAGCAGCTCCCTCACCTCCCCAAGGTGCCCAAACTCCCTCTCTGCTCCTTCCCTGGGGGTTGCAGATGTGCAGGAGCAGCTCTGGGCCTTGGCTGTGGCTCTGAAGCCACCTGAGTCCCCCTCTCAGGAGAAAGGAAAGTGACCAAGAGAACACTGAGTACCCTGAAAGGCTTTTGGGGGCTTTTTGGGTTCCCTAATCCCTTTTGGGCTTTGGTGGAGGAGGAGGAGTAGGATCCTTTTCATCTGGGTCAAGAATCACCCAGCCCAGGGGATGCTGCAGCCTCCCTGCTTTCTGTGTCAGCACCTTCCTCAGCACCCACAGCTCCCAGCACCTTCCTGCTTGGGAAACTCCTCATCAGGATCACAGCCACAGCTCCCAGCACCTTCCTGCTTGGAAAAGTCCTTGGGGAACATCCAGCCCAACCCTCACCCCAACTCTGCCCAGCTCAGTGCTGGAACCACAGCCCTCAGCACCACATCCAGGGGGGCTGAATCCTCTCCAGGGATGGGGACTTCACCCCCACCCCATGGCCCCCAGCACCACATCCAGGGGGTCTGAATCCCCTCCAGGGATGGGGACTTCACCCCCAGCACCACATCCAGGGGGTCTGAATCCCCTCCAGGGATGGGGACTTCACCCCCACCCCATGGCCCCCAGCACCACATCCAGGGGGGCTGAATCCCCTCCAGGGATGGGGACTTCACCCCCTCCCCAGGGCCCCCAGCACCACATCCAGGGGGTCTGAATCCCCTCCAGGGATGGGGACTTCACCCCCAGCACCACATCCAGGGGGTCTGAATCCCCTCCAGGGATGGGGACTTCACCCCCAGCACCACATCCAGGGGGTCTGAATCCCCTCCAGGGATGGGGACTTCACCCCCACCCCAGGGCCCCCAGCACCACATCCAGGGGGTCTGAATCCCCTCCAGGGATGGGGACTTCACCCCCAGCACCACATCCAGGGGGTCTGAATCCCCTCCAGGGATGGGGATTTCACCCCAGGGCCCCCAGCACCACATCCAGGGGGTCTGAATCCCCTTCCCATGCAGGGGGTTGGATCTGGATGGGCTCCAAGGTCCCTTCCAACTGAACCATCCTATGATTCTGTCTCCACCACCTCTCTCTGGAAGGACAGGAGCTTTTTCCATTTGGGATGTTCCTGGAAATGTTCCAGGCTCCAGCAGAATCCCAACCTTCTCCTTTTTATCCTACAAATATCAGGAGCACTTCCTCCTTGTGCTGTAATTCATTTAACCATCACTCCTCCTCCTCCTCCTCCTCCTCCTAATAATTGCAATTAGCCAGGGCCAAAGTGAGGGGGGGGGGTTGGGGTGTGGGCAGCATCACCAACAAATGGCCTGGGCTAAATTTAGTGGCAAATTGAGTTCTGAAGTCTGGGATCTTGCAGCTTCAGCAGAAATGTTTCAGAAATGTCTCTTCTTCCCTTCCTCTCTGCCTCTAATTGAGGGATTTCTGACATCAGCCCCAGGCCCTGGGGGTTCTGAGTGCTGGGATGGAGGAGAAGGAGCAGAGGTTGAGGCAGTGCTGAAGGAGAAGGAGAAAAAGGGGATTTTGGGGGAGGAACAACCCAGGAACCATCATGGAAACCACTGGGAGAGATGGGAGCAAAAGGGGAGAAGATGGGAGATGAAGATGGGAGAAGAAAGAGAGGTGGGCAAGGGTTAAGCAGAAACCTTCAGGATCATTGGATTCCAACCCCTGGATGTGCAGGGACCCCTCCAACAGCCCTGGTTGCTCCAAGCCCCATCCAACCTGGGCTGAGACCTCCAGGAGATGAAGCAAGATGTAAGAAGGAAAAAAAGTCTCCTCTTGGATCAATAATGACTCAAAACCCAAAAGCAAAGGGTTTGGAGTGCTCAGTGACCACCAGGGAAGGAAGTTGTCCAAGGAATTTCTGCTGGGGAATCTCAGAGCTGGGAGGTGAAAGCACTGGGGGTGCCTGGAGAGAGGGCAAACGTTCCAGAGTCATGGGATGGGTTGGATGGAACCTTCAGGACTTTTAATTCCAACCCCTGGATGTGCAGGGACCCCTCCCACAGCCCAGGTTGCTCCAAGCCCCATCCAACCTGGGCTGAGACACTGCCAGGGATGGGGCAGTTGCAGAATCATGGAATGGGTTGGGTGGGAAGGGACCTTCAGGATCATAATTAACTGATTCCTTGGGCATCCTGGGACAGGGTCTACAGCAGATGGTGTTGTCCCCAAGAGGGGCTCTGTCTGTCCCCTGGTGTGCCAGGAGCTGTGCCACACACAGCACTGGGATATTTGCCCATGCAGGGGGTTGGAAATGGGAGATCTTGGAGGTCCCTTCCAACCCAAACCATTCCATGATTCCATGAATCTCCAGTTCTGCTCAGAAAACAGCAGTGTGCTATTCCCCAGTGCAAACTCATCTTCCTGAAGCACAACTGCTGCTTTTGGACCCCAAAATGTCAACAATAACTTTGTAGGAGAGAATCCCAGAGAGGTTTGGGATGGAAGGGACCTTCAGGATCATGGCTCTGACAGCCTCTGCCCAACAAGAGGAGAGGAGGCAAAGGGCTCAGCATCACCTGGGGAGCCAAAGCTTCTCTGGGCAACCAGGGCCAAGGGTTTCACCAAGCTCACAGCCATGAATGTCTCAGGCTTGGGAAGGTGCCTGGAGACACCTGAGCCATCTCAGCACCACCTCTTCCAGGCTCCAGATTTAAATCTTGGACAGCATCAAGGAGCACTGGAAGAGATTTCCATCCCCACCAGGACCTCCTCTGCTCCTCTCAGTGATGAGCAGTGGGGGGAGAAAGGGCCACGGGTGGGATGTGGAGCACAGGAGGATCCATGGAAAAGGAAGGAAAAGCTTTTTGGAGCAAGCTGCCCAGGTCCCCATCTCTGGGGACATCCAAACCCCACCTGGATGTGTTCCTGGGTGACCCACATGAGGTTGTCCTGGGCTGGCTGGTTGGGGGTGAACTCTATGTCCTCTCTCCAAGCCCCCAAATCTGTGATTTTTTCCCCCTTAAAAGACAAAACCCCCCCAAAAAAAGACAAAAAAAAAGACAGCACCCAGGTGTCTGTGAGCTCCTCACCCAGGGTCAGCTTTCTGGTGTCAGCTCAGCTGGGGAAAAGGGGGGGGGGAAAGTCTGAAGTCCCCAACAAGTGCAGAAGGAAGCAGGGAGCAGGGCTGCATCCCTGCTCTGCTGGGCACACAGATGCTGAGCAGAGGGCAGGAAGGTCCTGGAGGGGTCAAGTGAGTCACTGAATGGGCCACAAAAGGTCAGAGACACAAAACAAACAACAACAGCCAAAAAATCAACCCAAAAGAGCACTGGGAAGTGGTGTCAGCAGAGAGGGGGCTGAGCACTTGATGGCTTTGGCCCCGAGGGCAGAGCCCCAGGAGAGGGAAATGGTGGGGAAGGGTAAATGGAGCAGGTTAAAAAAATAATAATAATAATAATAGTAACAAAACAACAGAAAAAAAAAAAGCAGGTGTAAGGAAAAAGCAAAAGGAGGAGCGTGGGGGGAAGCTTGTTCCATGTCAGCAATCAGGAGAGGTCGATGGATGGAGAGCTGGGGGGGAAATGACCCTGAGAAAGGGGCTGGGGTGGGCAGGGCACAGCCTGAAGGGTCCTGGGTCCTCCCAGAGCTTGGGCCATGAATTGATGGAGATTTTCCTGAGGAGGACACAGGGAGAGAGGCTCTGGGGAGGAGGAGGAAGTGGTGGGGGAGGAGGAAACCTTGGGTTTGAGGAGATGAAAAGCTCAGGGCAGGAGGCAGAGGTGAGATGGGAATGGCTGAAAGGGAAGGGAAAGGGCTGGGGGATCCCAGCACAGAACCATGGAATGGGTTGGGTTGGAAAGGACCTTCAGGATCATTGGATTCCACCCCCTGGATGTGCAGGGACCCCTCCAGGTTCTGTGTTTTCATCTCTTCAGTCCAAGGCAACCACAGAATGCTTTGGGAGGGACCTTTCAAGCTCATCCAGTCCAAGCCTTTGGCCACCAGCAGGGAAATCTTCAACTCCATCTGGTTCCTCAGAGCTCCATCCCACCAGACCTGGAGTGTTTCCATGGATGGGGCTTTTCCCACCTCTCTGGGCATCCCCTTGCAGATGCCAGGGATGCAGGATCCATGAGAAGGGCTCTGGGATCTCTCCAGCAGAACCATCCCAGACAATTCCTCCCAGTTCTAAGCAGAAGGTGTCAGCAGGACCTGAGCCTCACCCAGCACCTTGGCCACAGGGCAGATCCACGTCCTTTAAAGCATGGAAAGGGATTTAATCCCAAGTGACACCAATGCCTGAGGGATGGGAGAGCTGGGAAAGGCTCAAAGTGCTGAAGAGGGAGAGCAGGGGGGGCATCCCCAGAGAGGAAAGGGACAACTCAAGCTCTGAGATGAGAAAAAAACCATCATGGAAACAATGGGAAGAGAGAAACTAAAAAACTCATGATCAAAACAGAGAATAAATCCCATCCAGTGCTGAGCCCCAAGGAGTGAGGTCCCTGCCTGAGTCTGACAGCTCAGAAACCACTGAATTTCAGGGGTAGGAAGGGATCTCTGGAGATCCCCCAGTCCAACCCCCCTGTCCCAGCAGGATCCCCCAGGTTGGATGGGCTTGGAGCCCCCTGGGCTGGCTGAGGGGTCCCTGTCCATGGCAGGGGTGGCACTGGGTGACCCTCAGGTCCCATCCCACCCAAACCAGTCTGGGATTCCCAGAACCCTTCCCCAGTTTGAGCTCAGTTTATGGCTGGGGCAGCAGAGGGAGGAGGGAGGGGGGGAACCTCCTGATCTCTGCTCATCCTTTGGGAATGAGCCAAAGGGTGGGGAAGGTGCCTGAGGCTCTGTAAAATAACCCAAAATCACTGAATGTTCAGGTTGGAAGGGAGCTCTGGAGATCCCCCAGCCCAATCCCCCTGTCCCAGCAGGATCCCCCAGGGCAGGACACACAGAACACATCCAGGGGGGTTGGAAAGGCTCCAGAGAAGGAGACTCCAGAACCTCTCTGGGAAGCCTGGGCCAGGGCTCTGCCAGCCTCAAAGTCAAGAGGTTCCTCCTCATCTGGAGCTGGAAGTTCCTTCCCATGGTCAGGTTTGTGCCCTGGGCACTGCAGACCAAAGGTTCCTTTCTCCTGACACCCAGCCTTGAGGGATTTACAAGTGTTCAGAAGATCCTGCTCAGTCTTCTCTAAAAGGGAACGTTCCCATCCATGGAATCACAGAATGTTCAGGTTGGAAGGGAGCTCTGGAGATCCCCCAGCCCAACCCCCCTGTCCCAGCAGGATCCCCCAGGGCAGGACACACAGGAACACATCCAGGGGGGTTGGAAAGGCTCCAGAGAAGGAGACTCCAGAACCTCTCTGGGCAGCCTGGGCCAGGGCTCCCTCAGCCTCACAGCCAAGAAGTTTCTCCTCCTCTGGAGCTGGAACTTCCCATCTTCCAGCTCCACCCCATTCTTCCTTGTCCTGTTCCTGGGCACCCCTGAACAGAGATTGTCCCCTTCCTCTTGCCCCCCAGCCCTCAGCTATTGATGGACATTCAGCAGATCCCCTCTCAGCCTTCTCTTCTCCAGCCTCAACAGCCCCAGGGCTCTCACTCTTTCTTCCCAGCAGAGATGCTCAAGTCCCTTCAGCACCCTCCCAGCTCTCCCTTGGCCTCTCTCCAGTAGATCCCAGTCTCTCCTCAACTGGGGAGCCCCAAACTGGAGCCAGGATTCCAGGGCTGCTCTCCCCAGGGCACAGCAGAGCAGAGCAGAGCAGAGGGGGAGCAGAACCTCCCTGGAGCTGCTGGACACACTTTTCCTGATGCCCCCAGGACCCCATTGGCCTCCATCAACCCCATCTGTGTCTCCATGATTCCCTCCCTTATTCCCCAGGCCCTGGGGGTGGAGGGATCAGCTCTGAGTCCTTCCCTGAGCTCCTGCCACCTCCTCAGGGGACTCTGAGCCCCCCCAGGATGGCAGGGTCTGTCCTGACATCATGTTGGCCATGAGCTTCATCTCTGCACACCCCGAGATAGGCAGAGGATTTCCTTTCCTCAGTTTCCCTCCCTGCTTGTGCTTCCACCTTGGTGTTACTTTACAGACAAGAATGAGGGGTTGGGGTTTTTTAGTGGTTTTTTTTCACACCCAGCTCCTCCTCCAGTTGGCCTCCCACATTGCTGAGCCCTGGGGAATTCACTCCAAGCTCTTTCTCCCTGGGCAGGACAGGAGAGGACAGGAGAGGATCCCCCCCTGACCTTCCCTCCTGGTTGGGTTTTTGGTCCCCAGGTGCAGGAGAGGAGAGGAGAGGAGAGGAGAGGAGAGGAGAGGAGAGGAGAGGAGAGGAGAGGAGAGGAGAGGAGAGGAGAGGAGAGGAGAGGAGAGGGGTGGTGGGAAGGGCTGAGAGGTTTGGGAGGTGCTGAGCCAGCCAGGAGGGATGCAGGGAACATGGAATTCCAGCAGGATGGGAGCAGGAAGGTTTTCCTCTCCTAAAGGAAGGTGAAATCCATGGAGAGGAGCACCCATGGGTGAAGGGACTGTGGAAAACTCTGGACTGTGGCTTTTCCCATCTCCAGGGAAAAGGAGGAGTGAGGAGGAATCAATGCCAGGAATGGGGAGTGAAGGGGTGAGGTGGAGGGAGAAGGAGAAGGGGAAGGGATTGGGAGGAGAGGAGAGGAGAGGAGAGGAGAGGAGAGGAGAGGAGAGGAGAGGAGAGGAGAGGAGAGGAGAGGAGAGGAGGAGAAGAGAAGAGGAGAGGAGAGGAGAGAAGAGAAGAGAAGAGAAGAGAAGAGAAGAGAAGAGAAGAGAAGAGAAGAGAAGAGAAGAGAAGAGGAGAGGAGAGAAGAGAAGAGAAGAGAAGAGAAGAGAAGAGAAGAGAAGAGAAGAGAAGAGAAGAGAAGAGAAGAGAAGAGAAGAGAAGAGGAAGAGAAGAGAAAGAGAAGAGGAAGAGAAGAGAAGAGAAGAGAAGAGAAGAGAAGAGAAGAGAAGAGAAGAGAAGAGAAGAGAAGAGAAGAGAAGAGAAGAGAAGAGAAGAGAAGAGAAGAGAAGAGAAGAGAAGAGAAGAGAAGAGAAGAGAAGAGAAGAGAACCCCCCCTGACCTTCCCTGCTGGTTGGGTGCAGAACTCCAGACGTGGCCTCAGGGACCACCAGGAGGTCCCAGAGCTGACTTTCTCCTGTCTCCAGGAGGTGTTTGGGGCTGCAGCACTCACCTCCATCCAGCAGCAGTTGGACACTCAGGGGGTCGTCAGCCAGCACAGCGTAGTGCAGAGCTGTGCAGCCCCTGAAGTTGGCTCTGACGTTCAGGCGGTGGCTGAACTCGTCCTCTCGGGTCACCAGGACTGCAGGAGGAAGAGGAGGAGAAGTTCAGAGCAGGAAGAGCAGCTCAGGGCTCACCCTGAACCGTCACCACCTGGAGAGATGCTCAGCACGGCTCCCGTGGCCTTTCCCAGGAAACTGAGGGGGGTCTGGGGGCTGCTGGGGGGGGATGATGATGATGAAGGGGAAAACCTTGCTACAAACACAGTGAAGATGATGAAGATAAAACCTCTTTATACAACCCCCAGTGAAGGTGATGAAGATGAGGATGAGGATGAAGATGAAGCCCTTTCTATAAACCCAGTGAAGGTGATGAAGGTGAAGATAAAGATGAAGATGAAGACAAAACCCTTTCTACAAACCCAGTGAAGATGAAGATGAGGATGAAGATGAAGCCCTTTCTACAAAGCCAGTGAAGGTGATGAAGAGGAAGATGAGGATGAGGATGAAGATGAAGCCCTTTCTACAAACCCAGTGAAGATGATGAAGATGAAACTCCTGCTACCAACTCCAGTGAAGATGATGAAGATAAAACCCCTTTATACAACCCCCAGTGAAGGTGATGAAGATGAAGCCCTTTCTATAAACCCAGTGAAGGTGGTGAAGATGAAGATGAAGATGAAGATGAGGCTCTTTCTATAAATCCAGGGAAGATGATGAAGGTGAAATCCTTTCTATAAACTCAGTGAAGATGATGAAGATAGAGATGAAGATAAAGCTCTTTCTATAAACCCAGTGAAGATGATCAAGATGAAGCCCTTTTTTCCAACCCCAGTGAAGGTGATGAAGACGAAACCCTTTCTATAAACCCAGTAAAGGTGATGAAGATGAAGATGAAGATGAAGATGAAGATGAAGATGAAGATGAAGATGAAGATGAAGATGAAGATGAAGATGAAGATGAAGATGAAGCCCTTTCTACAAACCCCAGTGAAGATGATGGTAAAACCCTTTCTATAAACCTAGTGAAGATGTTGAAGATGAGGATGAGGATGAAGATGAGGATGAAGAAACCTTTCTCCAAAGCTCTTTCTCAACTCTCAGCAAGACAAGAGGGCACAAAGGGTCTCAAGTTGTGCCAGGGGAGGTTTAGGTTGGAGATTGGAAAGCATTTCTTTCTGGAGAGGGTGATCAGGCATTGGAATGGGCTGCCCAGGGAAGGGGTGGATTCTCCGTGTCTGGAGCTATTTCCAAAGAGCCTGGATGTGGCACTGAGTGCCATGGGCTGGGAACCACGGGGGGAGTGGATCAAGGGTTGGAATTGGTGATCTCTGAGGTCCTTTCCAACCCAAATGGTTCTGGGATTCTGGGATTCTATGTACCCCATCACTGACCTTGCACTGGGAGATCCTCTCTGTTCCCAGATCCTCTCTGTTCCCAGATTCTGATCCCAGATCCCCTCTGTTCCCAGATCCTTTCTGTTCCCAGATCCTTTCTGTTCCCAGATCCTGTTCCCAGATCCTCTCTGATCCCAGATCCTCTCTGTTCCCAGATCCTCTCTGTTCCCAGATCCTCTCTGATCCCAGATCCTCTCTGTTCCCAGATCCTCTCTGTTCCCAGATCCTCTCTGTTCCCAGATGCTCTGTTCCCAGATCCTGTTCCCAGATCCTGTTCCCAGATCCTCTCTGTTCCCAGATCCTCTCTGTTCCCATCACCATAACCAGGGAAGGGATTTGCACCCCGTGGGTTTTCATCCACAGCTCAGGACAGGGGAGTTGTGAGCAGGAGAGTGCTGGGGTGACACCATTTGGGATCCTAGAATCCCAGACTGGTTTGGGGTGGAAGAAACCTTCCAGCTCCTCCAGTTCCAACCCCTGGATGTGCAGGGACCCCTCCCACAGCCCAGGTTGCTCCAAGCCCCATCCAACCTGGGCTGAGACACTGCCAGGGATGGGGCAGTTGCAGAATCATGGAATGGGTTGGGTGGGAAGGGACCTTCAGGATCATAATTAACTGATTCCTTGGGCAACCTGGGACAGGGTCTACAGCAGATGGTGTTGTCCCCAAGAGGGGCTCTGTCTGTCCCCTGGTGTGCCAGGAGCTGTGCCACACACAGCACTGGGATATTGGCCCATTCAGGGGGTTGGAAATGGGAGATCTTGGAGGTCCCTTCCAACCCAAACCATTCCATGATTCCATGAATCTCCAGTTCTGCTCAGAAAACAGCAGTGTGCTATTCCCCAATGCAAACTCATCTTCCTGAAGCACAACTGCTGCTTTTGGACCCCAAAATGTCAACAATAACTTTGTAGGAGAGAATCCCAGACTGGTTTGGGTGGGAAGGGACCCAAAAGCTCCTCCAGTTCCAACCCCTGGATGTGCAGGGACCCCTCCCACAGCCCAGGGTGCTCCAAGCCCCATCCAACCTGGGCTGAGACACTGCCAGGGATGGGGCAGCCACAGCTTCCTTGGGCAGCCTGGCACAGGGGCTCAGCACCCTCAAATTCAAGAATTTCTTCCTCATCTCCAACCTCAATCTCCCCTTGTCAAGTTTTAACCCATTTTTCCCTCATCCTTTTCTCTCTACAACTCCCTGAAAGGAGGTTGGAGCCAGGGGGGGGTCGGGCTCTGCTCCCAGGCAGCTCTCAGTCAGACAAGAGCCCATGGGATTCAGGATTTCTTCCTAAGATCCAACCTAAAGCTCCCCTGACTTGAGGATCTCTGAGGTCCCTTCCAACCCAGCCAATTCCATGATTCTGTGATTCCTCCAAGTGAGGGGTAGAGGACACGGGTGAATCCAGGAGGCAGAAGTGAAGCTGTGAGTGGAGGGCACACTGTCCCACCAGGGCTTAATTCCCACTCCTGGGAGTCTCAGCAGATCTGGATCTCAGCCCCTGGAGCTGGGCAGGGGTGCCAGGGACAGCAGGAAGGATCCACAGCACCAAAACTCTTCTGGAGCTGCTCCGAGGCTCAAGGAAACCTCGTGGGGTCTTCAGCCCTTCCCTCTGATCAGCACCAAAACCAAGGAGTGGAACAGAGAATCCCAGACTCATGAAGGTTGGCAAAGACCTCAAAGATCATCAGGTCCAACCACCAACCCAACATCACCATGCCAAGCAACCCATGGCATTCCAGAGCCAATAGAGACTCATCCATCATCCACATGGTGGTTGTGTAGCCTAGAAGGTGGAGCTCCTTGTGGGAGATCTCCACGTTCCTTCCTCCAAGTTTCCAAGAGATTTCCAGAAGATTTGGGAAGCTCAGCTCTGAGGTGAAGGGCTCCAGAACCAGAACTCAGCAGAGTCACCACGTTCAGGCACTTTGGAAAGGGCTCTGAGCACCTCAAACCTTCTCCAAGACCTGGATGGTGAATCCCCTTCTGGGATCATCTCCACATTCCCTCCTCACTGCTCCCTGAGACCCTTCCTGAGTTCAGCTCCAAAGTGAAGGGACATAGACCCAAAACCCAGGAAGGTCACCACGTTCAGGCACTCTGAGAACCTCAAACCTTCTCCAAACCAACCAAGAGACCTGGATGGTGGAACCCCTTCTGGGGTCATCTCCACATTCCCTCCTCACTGCTCCTTCAGACCCTTCCTGAGTTCAGCTCCAAGATGAAGGGCTACAGACCCAAAACCCAGGAAAGTCACCACGTTCAAGCACTCTGAGAACCTCAAACCTTCTCCAAGCCAAACAAAGAGACCTGGATGGTGGAAACCCTTCTGGGGTCATCTCCACATTCCCTCCTCACTGCTCCTTGAGACCCTTCCTGAGAAGTTCAGCTCCAAAGTGAAGGCCTACAGACCCAAAACTCAGGAAAGTCACCACGTTCAGGCACTCTGAGAACCTCAAACCTTTTCCAAACCAACCAAGAGACCTGGATGGTGGAAACCCTTGTGGGATCATCTCCATGTTCCTTCCTCAAAGCTCTGAGGTGAAGGGCTACAGAACCAGAACTCAGGAAAGTCACCACGTTCAAGCAGTCTGAGCACCTCAAACCTTCTCCAAAGTTTGACCTGGATGGTGGAACCCCTTGTTGGGTCATCTCCACATTCCTTCCTCAAAGCTCCCTGAGACCCTTCCTGAGAAGTTCAGCTCCAAAGTAAAGGCCTACAGACCCAAAACTCAGGAAAGTCACCACGTTCAGGCACTCTGAGCACCTCAAACCTTCTCCAAACTCCAGAAGTTCAGAAGAGTCCAAACCCCTCTGCCACAACCCCCTCCTGCCCTCACAGCCTAACATCTCAGCTAATGAACCCAAAGTACCTCCAGGAAGATCAATTAAAGCCCTGGCTCCTTTCCTGGGTCTTTTTCTCCAAGCTTCAGGGCAGTGGAAGGAGGGGGGGGGAAGGTTGAGTTGGTGTTGGACCTTGTTGGGTCATCTCCACATTCCCTCCTCACTGCTCCTTGAGACCCTTCCTGAGTTCAGCTCTGAGATGAAGGGCCACAGACCCAAAACTCAGCAAAACCACCACATTCAGGCACTCTGAGCACCTCAAACCTTCTCCAAGCCAAGCAAAGAGACCTGGATGGTGGAACCCCTTCTGGGGTCATCTCCACTTTCCCTCCTCAAAGCTCCCTGAGACCCTTCCTGAGAAGTTCAGCTCCAAAGTAAAGGGCTACAGACCCAAAACTCAGGAAAGTCACCACGTTCAGGCACTCTGAGAACCTCAAACCTTCTCCAAACCAAGCAAGAGACCTGGATCATGGAAACCCTTCTAGGATCATCTCCACCTTCCTTCCTCAAAGCTCCAACCCCCAACCACCGAGGTGAAGGGATACAGAACCAAAACTCAGCAAAGTCACCACATTCAGGCACTCTGAGCACCTCAAAACTTCCCCAAGCCAACCAAGAGACCTGGATGGTGGAAACCCTTGTTGTGTCATCTCCACATTCCTTCCTCAAAGCTCCCTGAGACCCTTCCAGAGTTCAGCTCCAAGGTGCAGGGTCACAGACCCAAAACCCAGGAAAGTCACCACGTTCAGGCACTCTGAGCACCTCAAACCTTCTCCAAACTCCAGAAGTTCAGAAGAGTCCAAACCCCTCTGCCACAACCCCCTCCTGCCCTCACAGCCTAACATCTCAGCTAATGAACCCAAAGTACCTCCAGGAAGATCAATTAAAGCCCTGGCTCCTTTCCTGGGTCTTTTTCTCCAAGCTTCAGGGCAGTGGAAGGAGGGGGGGGGAAGGTTGAGTTGGTGTTGGACCTTGTTGGGTCATCTCCACATTCCCTCCTCACTGCTCCTTGAGACCCTTCCTGAGTTCAGCTCTGAGATGAAGGGCTACAGACCCAAAACTCAGGAAAGTCACCACGTTCAAGCACTCTGAGAACCTCAAACCTTCTCCAAACCAAGCAAGAGACCTGGATGGTGGATCCCCTTGTGGGATCATCTCCATGTTCCTTCCTCAAAGCTCTGAGGTGAAGGGCTACAGAACCAGAACTCAGGAAAGTCACCACATTCAGGCACTCTGAGCAGCTCAAACCTTCTCCAAGCCAAGCAAGAGACCTGGATGGTGGAACCCCTTGTTGGGTCATCTCCACATTCCCTCCTCACTGCTCCTTGAGACCCTTCCTGAGTTCAGCTCCAAGGTGAAGGGCTACAGACTCAAAACTCAGCAAAACCACCACATTCAGGCACTCTGAGCACCTCAAAACTTCTCCAAGCCAAGCAAAGAGACCTGGATGGTGGAACCCCTTCTGGGGTCATCTCCACTTTCCCTCCTCAAAGCTCCCTGAGACCCTTCCTGAGAAGTTCAGCTCCAAAGTAAAGGCCTACAGACCCAAAACTCAGGAAAGTCACCACGTTCAGGCACTCTGAGCACCTCAAACCTTCTCCAAAGTTTGACCTCGATGGTGGAACCCCTTGTTGGGTCATCTCCATGTTGCTTCCCCAACACTCCCAAGAACCTTCCTGAAGACTCCAGAAGTTCAGAAGAGTCCAAACCCCTCTGCCAGAACCCCCTCCTGCCCTCACAGCCTAACATCTCAGCTAATGAACCCAAAGTACCTCCAGGAAGATCAATTAAAGCCCTGGCTCCTTTCCTGGGTCTTTTTCTCCAAGCTTCAGGGCAGTGGAAGGAGGGGAGGGGGGGGGGAAGGTTGAGTTGGTGTTGGAAATGTATATTTATTTATTTGTCGTCATTTCCTACCCAGGGAGGAGCGGGGATAATGAACTGCGTGCGTCAGGGAAGATGAATCTGAGCTACTAGGGAGCAGTGCAGTAAAGAGATTAAAGTGTTATTATTGTTGGGTTTTGTTCCCCCCGTGGTCCGTGCTGACAGCTCGCCCGTCATCCCTAAAAAATGTCTGGGAGAGAGATAATCATCGGAAACTCAATAAAGCGTCAGGGGAAGCCTGGGCTGCCATCCATCACCGGGGGCCTGGAAAGCTTCAGCCCCTCCATCTCCCTCCCTGCCATCCATATAAATGGCTGTAATATATTTTGCAGCACGGAAACCCGGTCGGATCAGAGAGAGGGGTTTTGGGGTTGGGTTGGGGTTTGGTGTGGTTTTAAATGAGAAATATGGAGAGGGGAGGAATGGAAATGGGGTAAAAGGGAGAAAAGGGAAAAAAGGGAAAAAAAAGGGAATGGAAGGGAAAGGGAGAGGGAGAGGGGAAGGGGAAGGGAAAGAAGGGAAAGGCACGTTGGGGTTTTGGGGTTGGGTTTGGTTTGGGTTTGTTTTTAATGAGAAATATGGAGAGGGGAGGAATGGAAATGGGGTAAAAGGGAGAAAAGGGAAAGAATAAAGGGGAAAGGGAAAGGGAAAGGGAAAAGGAAAAGAAGAGGGAGAGGGAAAGGGAAAGGGAAAGGGAAAGGGAAAGGGAAAGGGAAAGGGAAAGGGAAAGGGAAAGGGAAAAGGAAAGGGAAAGGAAAGGGAAAGGGAAAGGGAAAGGAAAGGGAAAGGGAAAGGAAAGGGAAAGGGAAAGGGAAAGGGAAAGGGAAAGGGAAAGGAAAAAGGGAAAAGGGAAAGGGAAAAGGAAAGGGAAAGGGAGAAAGAGGAGAGGGAGAGGGAGAGGGAAAGGGAGAGGGAAAGGGAGAGGGAAAGGGAAAGGGAAAGGGAAAGGGAAAGGGAAAGGGAAAGGGAAAGGGAAAGGGAGGAAAGGGAAAGGAAAAGGAAAGGGAAAGAAGGGAAAGGAAAGGGAAAAGGAAAGGGAAAGGGAAAGGAAAGGGAAAAAAGGGAAAGGAAAAGGAAAGGAAAAGGGAAAGGGAAAGGGAAAGGAAAGGAAAGGGAAAGGGAAAGGAAAGGAAAGGAAAGGGAAAGGAAGGGGAAAGGGAAAGGAAAGGAAAGGAAAGGAAAGGAAAGGAAAGGAAAGGAAAGGAAAGGAAAGGAAAGGAAAGGAAAGGAAAGGAAAGGAAAGGAAAGGAAAGGAAAGGAAAGGAAAGGGAAAGGAAAGGAAAGGAAAGGAAAGGAAAGGAAAGGAAAGGAAAGGAAAGGAAAGGAAAGGAAAGGAAAGGAAAGGAAAGGAAAGGAAAGGAAAGGAAAGGAAAGGAAAGGAAAGGAAAGGAAAGGAAAGGAAAGGAAGGAAAGGAAAGGAAAGGAAAGGAAAGGAAAGGAAAGGAAAGGAAAGGAAAGGAAAGGAAAGGAAAGGAAAGGAAAGGAAAGGAAAGGAAAGGAAAGGAAAGGAAAGGAAAGGAAAGGAAAGGAAAGGAAAGGAAAGGAAAGGAGAGGGAGAGGGAGAGGGAGAGGGAAAGGGAAAGGGAAAGGGAAAAGGAAAGGGAAAGGGAAAGGGAAAGGGAGAGGGAGAGGGAAAGGGAAAGGGAAAGGGAAAGGGAAAGGGGAAGGGGAAGGGGAAGGGAAAGGGAAAGAAGGGAAAGGGAAAGGGAAAGGGAAAGGGAAAAGGAAAGGGGAAGGGGAAGGGAAAGGGAAAGGGAAAGGGAAAGGGAAAGGGAAAGGGAAAGGGAAAGGGGAAGGGGAAGGGAAAGGGAAAGGCACAGGGGTTTTGGGGTTGGGTTGGGTTGGGTTTGGGTTTGTAATGAGAAAATGGAGAGGGGGAGGGTGGAAATGGGGAAAAGGGAGAAAAGGGAAAGAATAAAGGGGAAGGGAAAGGGAAAGGGAAAGGGAAAGGAGAAAGGGAAAGGGAAAGGGAAAGGGAAAGGGAAAGGGAGAGGGAGAGGGAAAGGGAAAGGGAGAGGGAAATGGAAAGGGAAAGGGAAAAGGAAAGGGAGAGGGAGAGGGAAAGGGAAAGGGAAAGGGAAAGGGAAAGGGAGAGGGAGAGGGAGAGGGAGAGGGAGAGGGAGAGGAAGGGAAGGGAAAGGGAAAGGGAAAGGGAAAGGGAAAGGGAAAGGGAAAGGGAGAGGGAAATGGAAAGGGACGTTGGGTTTGGGGTTGGGTTGGGTTTGTTTTAATGAGAAATATGGACAGGGGGAGGAATGGAAATGGGGTAAAAGGGAGAAAAGGGAAAAAAAGGAAAAAAAAGGGAATGGAAGGGAAAGGGAAGGGGAAGGGGAAGGAGAAGGGAAAGGGAAAGGGAAAGGGAAAGGGAGAGGGAGAGGGAGAGGGAAAGGGAAAGGGAAAGGGAAAGGGAAAGGGAAAAGGAGAGGGAGAGGGAAAGGGAAAGGGAAAGGGAAAGGGAAAAGGAGAGGGAGAGGGAAAGAAGGGAAAGAGAAAGGGAAAGGGAAAGGGAAAAGGAAAGGGGAAGGGGAAGGGAAAGGGAAAGGGAAAGGGAAAGGGAAAGGGAAAGGCAAAGGCAAAGGCAAAGGCAAAGGCATGTTGGGGTTTTGGGGTTGGTTTTGTGTTGGTTTGTTTTTTTTTTTTCTTGTTTTTTTTTTGTAATGAAAAATACTGAGAGGGGGAGATATGGAAATGGGGTAAAAGGGAGAAAAGGGAAAAAAAAAATAAAGGCAAAGGCAACCCTACCAAGGCAGTTTCTTTCCCCTCCTGTTTTTAACAATTCAACTGAATTTATTCTTTTTAATAAAACATGTCAAGCAAGGAATTAATGCAACTTCTTCCTGAGTGCCTCTTCTCCACTTCGCCTCCAAAATAAAAAAAAAAACCAACACAAATCCCCCATAAAACGTTCCAGACAAAAACAATTAACTTTATCAGAGGAGATACTTTGTCTTAAATAAAGTCTGTGTCCATGCATTATGGATTGCCAGCACATCCTTCATCTTTTTTTTTCCAGGGCTTTCATACATTTTGCATTCCCTGATCTATGTTTGCCCTGAGTCCCAGCAGGTCCCGGCACCTCCCGGGGAAGGAGGAGAGGGGAGATCTTTAGAAAAATAAAAATAAAGCTCTATCAAAACTGTCCCCTGGCTGATTTATCTCCTGAATTCCACCTCTGCTTCAGGAAAGGTTCAAAAATCTCCCACCTGGAGGAGAGCTCAGCTCCTGGGGAAGGGAAAAAAGCACCCATGGAGGTTGTCACCCTGCAAACCCCAAACAACCTCTGGGGGTGCCTCCAGTTTTCCTCCCGTTTTTACCCCTTCCAGAAGCTCCAGGAAAGCTGGGGAGGGACTTTGGGCAAGGGCCTGGAGGGAGGTGACAAGGAGAGATGGAAGGAGGAGGAGGAGGAGGAGGAGGAGGAGGAGGAGGAGGAGGAGGAGGAGGAGGAGGAGAGAGGAGAGGAGGAGAAGGAGAAGGAGAAGGAGAAGGAGAAGGAGAAGGGAGGAGGAGGGAGGAGGAGGAGAGAGGAGGAGGAGAAGAAGGAGGAGGAGGAGAAGAAGGAGGAGGAGGAGGAGGAGGAGGGAGGAGGAGGAGGAGGAGGAGGAGGAGGAGGAGGAGGAGGAGGAGGAGGAGGAGGAGGAGAGGAGGAGAGGAGGAGGAGGAGGGAGGGAGGAGGAGGAGGAGGAGGGAGGGAGGGAGGAGGAGGGAGGAGGAGGAGGAGGAGGAGGAGGAGGAGGAGAGAAGGAGGAGGAGGAGGAGGAGGAGGAGGAGGAGGAGGAGGAGGAGGAGGAGGAGGAGGGAGGGAGGAGGAGGAGGAGGAGGAAGAGGAGGAGGAGAAGAAGGAGGAGGAGGAGAAGGAGAAGGAGGGGAGGAGGAGGAGAAGGAGGAGGGAGGAGAAGAAGGAGGAGGAGGAGAGAGGAGGAGGAGGAGGAGGAGGAGGAGGAGGAGGAGGAGGAGGAGGAGGAGGAGGAGGAGGAGGAGGAGGAGGAGAAGGAGAAGGAGAAGAAGGAGAAGGAGAAGGAGAAGGAGAAGGAGAAGGAGAAGGAGAAGGAGAAGGAGAAGGAGAAGAAGGAGAAGGAGAAGGAGAAGGAGAAGGAGAAGGAGAAGGAGAAGGAGAAGGAGAAGAAGGAGAAGGAAGGGAAGGAGAAGGAGAAGGAGAAGGTTGTGGGGAGCCCTTGGAGCAGCTCCCAGTGTCTGAAGGGGCTCCAGGAAAGCTGGGGAGGGACTTTGGGCAAGGGCCTGGAGGGAGGTGACAAGGAGAGATGGTTTCCAAGTGGAAGAGGGGAGCTGGAGAGGAGCTGGGAGGGAGAAGTGAGGGTGGGGAGAGCCTGGGAGAGGTTTCCTGGAGAAGCTGTGGGTGGTGGGGATGTTGGAGTTGAGGTTGGATGGGGTTGGAGCCCCCTGGGCTGGGGCACAGGTCCCTGCCCATGGCAGAGTTGGGGGGATCTTGAAGGTCCCACCCAACCCAAACCATTCCATGATCAGCACCTCCAGAACCCAACTCTACCAAATCCAGTGCTTGAATCCTGACCCCATCCCCACTGTCCCATGTCCCTCATCCCCACATCCCCAGGCTCTGAAACTCCTCCAGGGATGATGGGGACTCCAGCCCTGCCCTGGGCAGCCTGGGCCAGGCCCTGACAACCCTTTCCAGGCAGAAATTCTTCCCCAGCTCCAACCTAAACCTCCCCTGGCACAACTTGAGTTGTGCCCAAAGTTCCTCTTGTCCCATCCCTTGTTCCTTGGGAGCAGAGCCCGACCCCCCCTGGCTCCAACCTCCTCTCAGGGGGTTGCAGAGAGCCACAAGGTCTCCCCTCAGCCTCCTCTGCTCCAGGATCAGCACCCACAGGGCCCTCAGATGCTCCTCACAACTTCTCCACAACCTTCTCCATCTTCTCCAGACCCTTCCCCATCTTCTCCACAACCTCCTCCTTCCTCTCCAGCTCCTTCTCCATCTTCTCCAGCCCCTCCAGCCTTCTCCAGAGCCTCACCCCATGGACCTAACCTCTCCAGAACCCTCTGCAGAACCTCACCGCATGGATCAAAACTGTCCAGAACCTCACCCCATGGATCCAACCTCTCCAGAACCCTCTGCAGAACCTCACCCCATGGATCCAACCTCTCTCAAACCTTTTGCAGAACTCACCCCATGGACCCAACCTGTCCAGAACCCTCAGCAGAACCTCACCCCATGGATCCAGCCTGTCCAGAACCCTCAGCAGAACCTCACCCCATAGATCCAGCCTGTCCAGAACCTCACCCCATGGATCCAACCTCTCCAGAACCCTCTGCAGAACCTCACCCCATGGATCCAATCTCTCCAGAACCCTCTGCAGAACCTCACCCCATGGATCCAACCTGTCCAGAACCCTCTGCAGAACCTCACCCCATGGACCCAACCTGTCCAGAACCCTCAGCAGAACCTCACCCCATGGATCCATCCTGTCCAGAACCCTCTGCACCCAACCTGATGTCACTTGCTGAGGGTGCACTCAGCATCTCCAACCCTTCCCCTTCCCAGGGAGTCCCAGCAGGAGGGGCACTGGGTGACCCTGATCTCCAACTCTTCTGCCTCCAGGATGCTGAAGCATTGATCACTCCTCACAAACACCTCCAGAATGTTCTCCCTCATCCCACCCCCTCCTCGCAGGGAAGCTGGAGGCAGCTCTTGAAACAAAACTCAAAACTCAACCCAAATGAGGACAAATTTCCATGCCCAAGGCAGGCAGGGGAGGTGTGGGAGCTGAGGGAGGTGCAGAGCAGCAGCATTACCTTCCAGAGAGTGGAGCCCTTTCTCCTTGGCAGTCTCGTAGACGCTGCTGAAATCATCCCCAAGGTTTGGATCTGCCCCAGCTGCCAGGAGGAGCTTCACCACACTGCCAGAGGAACAAAAAAAAAACCCAAACATCAGTCCCAAAGTCCTTCAGAGCCTGAGAAAGGAGACACTGCTCCTCAGAGCCCTCCCAGACAGCCCCAGGCAGAGAAGGGAAAAGTCAACCAAGCACCACATGGAAGTTTTCCAGAAATCCTCCCATGCCAGGGTCTGAAATCCTCCCAGGGGAGGTGGAGGAAGGGCTGTTGGACCTTGGTACCAGGTGCTGGACCGGGCCCAGAGAGTGGTGCTGAACGGGGCTGCATCCAAATGGTGGCTGTGGTGTCCCCCAGGGATCAGTGTTGGGCCCAGTGCTGTTTAATGTCTTGAGGGAGGATTTAGATGAGGGGATTGAGTCCATCATCAGCAAATTACAGATGAAACCAAGATGGGGGGAGTGTGGATCAGCTGGAAGGCAGGAGGGCTCTGCAGAGGGACCTGGAGAGACTGGAGAGTTGGGCTGATCCCAAGGGGATGAGGTTCAACATTCCAAGTGCCGGGTCCTGCACTTTGGCCACAACAACCCCAAAAGGTACCCAGCAGAAAAGGCAAAGCCTTTGACACCATCTCCCACACGATTCTCCTGAAAAAGCTGTCAGCCCATGGATCAGCCAGGAGCACTCTGTGATGGGTCAGGAACTGCTGGAACGGGCCCAGAGAGTGGTGCTGAACGGGGCTGCATCCAAATGGCGGCCCACTAGTGGTGTCCCCCAGGGATCAGTGTTGGGCCCAGTGCTGTTTAATATCTTGAGGGAGGATTTAGATGAGGGGATTGAGTCCATCATCAGCAAATTCCCAGATGACACCAAGCTGGGGGGAGTGTGGATCAGCTGGAAGGCAGGAGGGCTCTGCAGAGGGACCTGGAGAGACTGGAGAGTTGGGCTGATCCCAATGGGATGAGGTTCAAGACAAGAACCCCCTGGGGAGCTCCAGGCTGGGCACAGAGTGGCAGAAAGGGAGCTGGGATTGGCAGGAAGCTGAAGAGGAGGCAGCAGTGTGGCCAGGTGGCCAAGAAGGCCAATGGCATCCTGGGCTGGCTGAGGAAGAGCGTGGCCAGCAGGTCCAGGGAAGGGATTCTGCCCCTGTGCTCAGCTCTGGGAGGCCACAGCTTGAGTCCTGTGTCCAGTTCTGGGCCCCTCAGCCCCTCAGGAAGGAGCTTGAGGTGCTGGAGCAGGTCCAAAGGAGGCAAGTGGGCTGGTGAAGGGATCCAGCAGAGATGCTGTGAGGAGAGGCTGAGGGAGCTGGGGGTGTTGAGGCTGGAGAAGAGGAGGCTCAGGGGAGACCTCATCACTCTCTGCAACTCCCTGAAAGGAGGTTGGAGCCGGGGGGGGGTCAGACTCTGCTCCCAGGCAACTCTCAGCAAGACAAGAGCCCATGGGATTCAGGATTTCTTCCTGATATCCAACCTAAAGCTCCCCTGGCAGAGCTGGATTCAGGTTTAGGTTGGATCTTAGGAAGGAATTCTTTGCAGAGAGGGTGCTGAGGCCTTGGGATGGGCTGCCCAGGGAGGGGGGGGATTCTCCATCCCTGGAGGGTTTGGAGCAGAGCCTGGATGTGGCACTGAGTGCCATGGGCTGGGAACCACGGGGGGAGTGGATCAAGGGTTGGACTTGATGATCTCTGAGGTCCCTTCCAACCCAGACAATTCCATGATTCTATGGATGGATGGATAGATGGATGGATGGAGGGATGGATGGAGTCACCAAGGAAGTTGCAGGTCCTTGGGTCCTCTCACATGACTGGTTCCACACCTGGAGGTCACCCTGGATTAAGGGTTCCACATGGGGACTTGTGGTGATTTCTCTTCAAATCAGGAAGTCACTCCTCCTCTTCTCCAGCCTCAACACCCCCAGCTCCCTCAGCCTCTCCTCACAGCATCTCTGCTGGATCCCTTCACCAGCCCACTTGCCTCCTTTGGACCTGCTCCAGCACCTCAAGCTCCTTCCTGAGGGGCTGAGGGGCCCAGAACTGGACACAGGACTCAAGCTGTGGCCTCCCCAGAGCTGAGCACAGGGGCAGAATCCCTTCCCTGCACCTGCTGGCCACGCTCTTCCTCAGCCAGCCCAGGATGCCATTGGCCTTCTTGGCCACCTGGCCACACTGCTGCCTCCTCTTCAGCTTCCTGCCAATCCCAGCTCCCTTTCTGCCACTCTGTGCCCAGCCTGCAGCTCCCCAGGGGGTTGTTGTGGCCAAAATTCAGGATCCAGCACTTGGAATGTGCTCATCCCCTTGGGGCTACACCTGGCTGCAACCAGGGTTCAGGGAGTTGCAGAGAGTGATGAGGTCTCCCCTGAGCCTCCTCTTCTCCAGCCTCAACACCCCCAGCTCCCTCAGCCCTTCCTCACAGCATCTCTGCTGGATCCCTTCACAGCCTCCTTGCTCTTCTCTGGACCTGCTCCAGCACCTCAATCTCCTCCCTGAGCTGAGGGGCCCAGAACTGGACACAGGACTCAAGCTGTGGCCTCACCAGAGCTGAGCACAGGGGCAGAATCCATCTATACAGGGGCATCCATCCTCCATCCATCCATCCATCCATCCATCCATCCATCCATCCCTCCATCCATCCCTCCCTCCCTCCATCCATTCCCCATCCATCCATCCATCCATCCATCCATCCATCTCTCCATCCTCCTTTCCCATTCCTGCTGACACCATCCATCCCAGCAACTCATCCCAGAAGTTCCACCACCAGCTGTCACCTCCCTGGGCTCTCTTGGGAAGCCCTTTCCTCACCCCACACCTCTCCAGCCCACCATTTATCCACGGGAAGTTGAACCAGAGGATCCCAAGTGTTTGGGGAGGGGGAGCTGAGGATGTCAGAACGTCTCTGCTCCACCTCTCCTCTCAACAAACATTTCCTGGGCTCTTTGGGCAGCTGGGAGGCTCCAGATTGAGACAGAGGGACAGAAACTCTGCTTGTCCCCAAATCCTGTCCCCGTTTGGGGCTGGGAGGCAGAGGAAGTGTTCAACCTCCCTTCTACCTTCATCTTCCCACCTCCCTTCCTCCTCACGTGGGTCCTGCTGTCCCCTCCAGGCTCTGCTCAGCCAGGCAGACGTGCTGGCATCACAGCTATTGATTGGACCTGTCCAATTTCCAGGGAATCTTGATTGGACCTGTCCAATTTCCAGGGAATGGGACGCTGAAGCAAATCAGCCTTTGGGTGACAGGCAGGGGGGCCACCAGAGCACACCCAGGAGCTCCTGGGGCTCCTCCAGCACGTGCAGGGCATTGGAATAAGGAAGGGATTGTGAGGATCTGTGAGGAGCAGGGAAGGGGCACAAAGCAGGGCCCAGAAATCCAGCCCTGGGCTCAAAATCTTGGGGTTTGCAGAAGGAATCAACTCATGGAATGGGTTGGGTGGGAAGGGACCTTCAGGATCATTGAATTCCAACCCCTGGATGTGCAGGGACCCCTCCCACAGCCCAGGTTGCTCCAAGCCCCATCCAACCTGGGCTGAGACACTGCCAGGGATGGGGCAGCCACAGCTTCCTTGGGCAGCCTGGGACAGGGGCTCAGCACCCTCACCCCAAACAATTTCTCCCTCCCCAAGATCTCCTCTCCATCTCCCCTCTTGCAGCTGGAAACCCTTCCCCCTCATCCCATCCCTCCAGGCCCTTGTCCCAAGTCCCTCCCCAGCTTTCCTGGAGCCCCTTCAGGCACTGGAAGATGCTCCAAGGGCTCCCCAGAACCTTCTCCTTCTCCTTCTCCTTCTCCTTCTCCTTCTCCTTCTCCTTCTCCTTCTCCTTCTCCTTCTCCTTCTCCTTCTCCTTCTCCTTCTCCTTCTCCTTCTCCTTCTCCTTCTCCTTCTTCTCCTTCTCCTTCTCCTTCTCCTTCTCCTTCTCCTTCTCCTTCTCCTTCTCCTTCTCCTTCTCCTTCTCCTTCTCCTTCTTCTCCTTCTCCTTCTCCTTCTCCTTCTCCTTCTCCTTCTCCTTCTTCTCCTTCTCCTTCTCCTTCTCCTTCTCCTTCTCCTTCTCCTTCTCCTCCTCCTCCTCTCCTCTCCTCTCTTCCTTTTCCTCTTCTTCTTCTTCTTTCTCCTCCAGACTGAACACCCCCAACTCTCTCAACCTGTTCCAGGCTCTCCCCACCCTCCAATTCCAGAATTCCTTCCCCATCTCCAACCTCAATCTCCCCTTTCTCTCCAACTTTTAACCCATTTCCCTTCTCCTCTCCCTACCCCCCCGTCTCCAAACCCCTCCCCCAGCTTCCTTTACGGAATCAGAGAGTTTTCAGACTTGGAAGGAACCTTCCAGCTCCTCCAGTTCCAACCCCTGGATGTGCAGGGACCCCTCCCACAGCCCAGGGTGCTCCAAGCCCCATCCAACCTGGGCTGAGACACTGCCAAGAGATGAAGCAAGATGTAAGAAGGAAAAAAAGTCTCCTCTTGGATCAATAATGACTCAAAACCCAAAAGCAAAGGGTTTGGAGTGCTCAGTGACCACCAGGGAAGGAAGTTGTCCAAGGAATTTCTGCTGGGGAATCTCAGAGCTGGGAGGTGAAAGCACTGGGGGTGCCTGGAGAGAGGGCAAACATTCCAGAGTCATGGGATGGGTTGGGATGGAACCTTCAGGACTTTTAATTCCAACCCCTGCCATGGGCAGGGACCCCTCCCACAGCCCAGGGGGCTCCAACCCCATCCAACCTCAACTCCAACATCCCCACCACCCACAGCTTCTCCAGGAAACCTCTCCCAGGCTCTCCCCACCCTCACTTCTCCCTCCCAGCTCCTCTCCAGCTCCCCTCTTCCACTTGGAAACCATCTCTCCTTGTCACCTCCCTCCAGGCCCTTGCCCAAAGTCCCTCCCCAGCTTTCCTGGAGCCCCTTCAGACACTGGGAGCTGCTCCAAGGGCTCCTCAATTCCTCAATCCATAAATCAGTCCTGGGGTCAATGCTGGAAGCTCTGCAGAAGGTGGCACAGAAGACAGGAGGCTCCCTCTTTCTTTCTTTCTCTTTTTCTCTTTCTCTTTTCCTCTTTCTATTTCTCTTTTTCTCTTTCTCTCTATTTCCCTTTTTCTATTTCTCTTTTTCTTTTTCTCTTTCTCTCTTTCTGTTTCTGTTTTTCTCTTTCTGTTTCTCTTTCTTTCTCTCTTTTTCTCCCTCTTTCTCTTTTCCTCTTTCTCTTTTTCTCTTTCTCTTTTTCTCCTTCTCTATTTCTCTCTCCTTTTCTCTTTCTCTTTCTCTTTTTCTCTTTCTCTATTTCTCTCTTTTTCTCTCTCTTTCTCTATTTCTCTTTTTCTCTTTCTCTCTCTTTTTCTATTTCTTTCTTTCTCTCTCCTTCTCTCTCTCCTTCTCTTTCTCTTTCTCTTTCTCTTTCTCTTTCTCTTTCTCTTTCTCTTTCTCTTTCTCTTTCTCTTTATTTTTCTTTCTCTTTCTCTCTCTCTTCCTCTTCCTCTTCTGCCCCAGCCCAGTTCCAAGTTCATGATCAAGAGCTGGGGCCTCAATCACAGAATCAGAGCCTCAGCTTGGCCAAGACCTTCCAGATCTCCAACCCTTCCCCCAGCACTGCCAAGGTCACCTCCAACCCACGTCCCTCAGCACCACATCTGAGCACCAACCATCCTGCCTGGAAAACTCCTCATCAGGATCACAGCCACAGCTCCCAGCACCTTCCTGCTTGGGAAACTCCTCATCAGGATCACAGCCACAGCTCCCAGCACCTTCCTGCTTGGAAAAGTCCTTGGGGAACATCCAGCCCAACCCTCACCCCAACTCTGCCCAGCTCAGTGCTGGAACCACAGCCCTCAGCACCACATCCAGGGGGGCTGAATCCTCTCTAGGGATGGGGACTTCACCCCCACCCCATGGACCCCAGCACCACATCCAGGGGGTCTGAATCCCCTCCAGGGATGGGGACTTCAACCCCACCACCACATCCAGGGGGTCTGAATCCCCTCCAGGGATGGGGACTTCACCCCCAGCACCACATCCAGGGGGTCTGAACCCCCTCCAGGGATGGGGACTTCAACCCCAGCACCACATCCAGGGGGTCTGAATCCCCTCCAGGGATGGGGACTTCACCCCCACCACCACATCCAGGGGGTCTGAATCCCCTCCAGGGATGGGGACTTCACCCCCACCCCATGGCCCCCAGCACCACATCCAGGGGGGCTGAATCCCCTCCAGGGATGGGGATTTCACCCCAGGGCCCCCAGCACCACATCCAGGGGGTCTGAATCCCCTCCAGGGATGGGGACTTCACCCCCAGCACCACATCCAGGGGGTCTGAATCCCCTCCAGGGATGAGGATTCCACCCCTGCTCTGGGCAGCCAGGCCCAGGGTTTGATTTCCCTTTTTCAGCAAAGAAATTTCTCCCCCTCTCTTCTCTCCCTCATCCCAGAAGGAAATAAAACCAGGAGCACAAGTCTCAGGAGCAGCTCCCCCAACCCTGCTGCCCCTGCTGAGTTTTAGAGGGAGTGAAGATAAGAACCAGGCAAGGGCTTTCCCTTTGTGTCCTGCAGGACCTGTGGCTTCAGGGCAGCCAAAGAGCAAACACAAACCCCGGGGAGGTTTCTGCTTTGTGCTGCTGGGTGATGCTCATGGGGACTTCTTGGTTCAGCAACCCCAGCTGCCCTGCTCCCCCCTGACCCACAGCCAGCCCCCTCCTCATTGATTTCCCCACCCCCTGCATTGTAGCTGCCTGGTTATTTATTTAACAATATGGCCATTAAAAGGGAAAAAACAACACCAAAAAAAAACCCCAACAAAACCCCAGAAAGCTTTTTACTCAGATCGATTGAACTTCCTGACCAACTTCAGCTCTGCCCTCTGAGTCACCACTGGGGTCACTTTGGGTTTTATTCAGGCTGATGAAAAGCCTCTGCCTCTAATCTGATGAAAACTTCAGCAGCCAATTCAAATTCAGCTTCTTCAGGCTGATGAGCACAGGTGAGGTCTGGAGGGAAACCTGGGCCAGGCTGCCCAGGGCAGGGGTGGAATCCCCATCCCTGGAGAGGATTCAGACCCCCTGGATGTGGTGCTGGGGGTGAAGTCCCCATCCCTGGAGAGGATTCAGACCCCCTGGATGTGGTGCTGGGGGTGAAGTCCCCATCCCTGGAGGGGATTCAGCCCCCCTGGATGTGGTTCTGGGGACCATGGGGTGGGGGTGAAGTCTCCATCCCTGGAGGGGGTTCAGACCCCTTGGATGTGGTGCAGGGGTTGAAGTCCCCATCCCTGGAGGGGATTCAGACCCCCTGGATGTGGTGCTGGGGGTGAAGTCCCCATCCCTGGAGGGGATTCAGACCCCCTGGATGTGGTTCTGGGGGCCATGGGGTGGGGGTGAAGTCCCCATCCCTGGAGGGGATTCAGACCCCCTGGATGTGGTTCTGGGGACCATGGGGTGGGGGTGAAGTCTCCATCCCTGGAGGGGATTCAGACCCCCTGGATGTGGTGCTGAGGGTGAAGTCCCCATCCCTGGAGGGGATTCAGACCCCCTGGATGTGGTGCTGGGGGTGAAGTCTCCATCCCTGGAGGGGATTCAGCCTCCCTGGATGTGGTGCTGGGGTCCATGGGGTGATGGTGAAGTCCCCATCCCTGGAGGGGATTCAGACCCCCTGGATGTGGTGCTGAGGGCTGTGGTTCCAGCACTGAGCTGGGCAGAGTTGGGATAAGGGCTGGGCTGGATGTTCCCCAAGGAGTTCTCCAGCAGGAAGGTGCTGGAGCTGTGGCTGTGATCCTGATGAGGAGTGCAGGAAGGTGCTGGGAGCTGTGGCTGTGATCCTGATGAGGAGTTTCCCAAGCAGGAAGGTGCTGGGAGCTGTGGCTGTGATCCTGATGAGGAGTTTCCCAAGCAGGAAGGTGCTGGGAGCTGTGGCTGTGATCCTGATGAGGAGTTTCCCAAGCAGGAAGGTGCTGGGAGCTGTGGCTGTGATCCTGATGAGGAGTTTCCCAAGCAGGAAGGTGCTGGGAGCTGTGGGTGCTGAGGAAGGTGCTGACACAGAAAGCAGGGAGGCTGCAGCATCCCCTGGGCTGGGTGATTCTTGACCCAGATGAAAAGGATCCTCCTCCTCCTCCACCAAAGCCCAAAAGGGATTAGGGAACCCAAAAAGCCCCCAAAAGCCTTTCAGGGTACTCAGTGTTCTCTTGGTCACTTTCCTTTCTCCTGAGAGGGGGACTCAGGTGGCTTCAGAGCCACAGCCAAGGCCCAGAGCTGCTCCTGCACATCTGCAACCCCCAGGGAAGGAGCAGAGAGGGAGTTTGGGCACCTTGGGGAGGTGAGGGAGCTGCTGAAAATCAAGAATCCCAGAACCATTTGGGTTGGAAGGGACCTCAGAGATCATAACCAACCTCCTTCTCCTTCTCCTCCTCCTTCTTCTCCTTCTCCTCCTCCTCCTCCTCCTTCTCCTTCCCCTCCTTCTTCTCCTCCTTCTCCTTCTCCTTCTCCTTCTCCTTCTCCTTCTCCTTCTCCTTCTCCTTCTCCTTCTCCTTCTCCTTCTCCTTTCCCTTCCTTCATCTCCTCTCCTCTCCTCCAGACTGAACACCCCCAACCTCTCAACCTGTTTCAGGCTCTCCCCACCCTCAAATTCCAGAATTTCTTCCCCTCTCCAAGTTTTAGCCCATTTCCCTTCTCCTCTCACAGAATCCCAGAACCATTTGGGTTGGAAGGGACCTCAGAGATCCCCAAGTCCAACCCTTGCTCCACTCCCCCCGTGGTTCCCAGCCCATGGCACTCAGTGCCACATCCAGGCTCTGCTCCAAACCCTCCAGGGATGGAGAATCCCCCCCCTCCCTGGGCAGCCCATCCCAAGGCCTCAGCACCCTCTCTGCAAAGAATTCCTTCCTAATATCCAACCTAAACCTGAATCCAGCTCTGCCAGGGGAGCTTTAGGTTGGATATTAGGAAGAAATCCTGAATCCCATGGGCTCTTGTCTTGCTGAGAGTTGTCTGGGAGCAGAGCCCAACCCCCCCCTGGCTCCAACCTCCTTTCAGGACTTGTTTGTTTTCCTGCAATCACTGATTCTGTGACTCTGAACCCCAAACCAGGGCTGAACCCCACATTTGGTTCCTTTTTGAGAGGCAGCACCCCAAGCCCTCCCCTGCTTCTCTAAGCATCCAGCTATTTCCCCAGCTCTGCTGCTGCAGACAGCTCAGAAGGAGTTGCCTGAAGTGAGAAGAGTGAAAAAACCACCAAAATAACAAACAAACCCAAGAAGAAGAGAAAAAAAAGCACAAAACCCCCCCCCTGTGTTCCAGGGACCAGATGTATGTACCTAATATAGGTCCTAGGAGTGAGCCAGTTCATCATGTCAGTGCCTATAGACAGAACACATCTCCAGACAGGTCCAGCCTTCAGGATCAGTCTGAGAACATAAACATCCCCCCCAAAACCCTTCCCAAACCTCCCTATGCATCAGGTTATTACCCAAATAAAACATCTCTGCAGCACCTGAGTGGGGAAGAGGCACAAACCATGGGCAGGGATCCAGCTCCTGCCCAGCTCCCTAAAGAGGGATGGAGGAGAAGGAGGGGAAAGGGATGAGAGGGGACCAAGCCCCTGGAAAAACTCTGGGCTGTGGCTTTTCCCATCTCCAGGGAAAAGGAGGAGTGAGGAGGAATCAGTGCCAGGAATGGGGAGTGAAGGGGTGAGGTGGAGGGAGAAGGAGAAGGGGAAGGGATTGGGAGGAGAGGAGAGGAGAGGAGAGGAGAGGAGAGGAGAGGAGAGGAGAGGAGAGGAGAGGAGAGGAGAGGAGAGGAGAGGAGAGGAGAGGAGAGGAGAGGAGAGGAGAGGAGAGGAGAGGAGAGGGAAAGAAGAGAGAAGGAAAGAGAAAGAGAGAAGGAAGAGAGGAAGAAAAGAGAGAAGAAGAAGGAAAGAAGGAAGAGAAGAGAAGAGAAGAGAAGAGAAGAGAAGAGAAGAGAAGAGAAGAGGAGAGGAGAGGAGAGAAGAGAAGAGGAAGAGAAGAGGAGAGGAGAGGAGAGGAAAGGAGAGGAGAGGAAAGGAGAGGAAAGGAAAGGAGAGGAAAGGAGAGGAAAGGAGAGGAGAGGAGAGGAGAGGAGAAAAGGAAGAGAGAAGAAGAAGGAAGGAAAGAAGAAAGAGAGAAAGGAGGAGAGAAGAGGAGAAAAGAGAAGAAGAAAGAGAGAGAGAGAAAGAAGAAGGAAGGAGTAGATAGAAGGGGCTAGAGGTTTGGGAGGTGCTGAGCCAGCCAGGAGGGATGCAGGGAACATGGAATTCCAGCAGGATGGGAGCAGGAAGGTTTTCCTCTCCTAAAGGAAGGTGAAATCCATGGAGAGGAGCACCCATGGGTGAGGGGACAGGGGGACAAAGCTCCCAAGGGGAATGCTCCTTAGTGGAGCCACACTCTGCCTCAGTTTCCCCTCCTGCACTTCCACCTTGCTAAGGGGCTTTGTGGTGCCAACCCCCCCAGGGAGCTCCCAGGAACCATTTCCTTGTGGCTTCATCATTCCCAACATCTTAATTAAATGCCCAAAGTTTGCTGGTGCAGCCAAGGGCAAGAAGCTCCTGGCAGTGGTTTTCATACAAAGCTTCCTTTTTAAACCCAAAACCTTCCCAGACTTGCTGCTCAGACTAAAAACCAACCCCAGAAGTGGGAATTTCAGGGAAAAATGACATTTTTGCTCGGGTCAGGGTGGTCATGGATGCTCTGCCCTCAGCTCCCCCGACCCAGTTCCAACCTGGGCTGAGGAACCAGGAGCTGGGCTCAGTCTGACAGCAAAAGCAGAGCCAGAAACCAACCTGATCCCACATCAGGAAGGGTCTGAAACAAGAGGATGAGGAAGCTAAAAAGGAGAAACAAAAGGAAAACCCAATTCTTTCCCAAAAAAAAAAAAAGGAAAACTCAAGTTTTCTGCTGAGGTTTTCCTCCCCCTGACACCAGACTGAAGGATTTGGCCTCTTCCCTTTGGGTGTTTTACCTCCCCCTTCCCAACTGCAGCCTCTGCAAAGGAAGATGCAAACCAGGAATGGGAAAAAAAAAAGGATAAAAAAAAAAAATTAATTCCCACTTTGCAGAAGAAAATTCTGTGTTGGGGAAACCCCTTGGCTGGAGCTGGAGGTGCTGGAAGGGCCTCTCCCAGTCCCAGGATATCTTTAAGAAAACAGTGAAGGTTGTGTTGTCATTAAGGAAAAAAAAAGGGGGAAGGAAGAGAGAGCCCAAAGTTCCCTGTCAGCCCCTGGGACTTCATCTCGTAGCTGCTGGCAACTGCCAAAGATCATTAATGTGGTGTCTTGGAGATGAAATTGAATTAAACATCTGGACTGTCAGGCCCTAATTGGGAGAGTGAGGGCTGGGAACATTGGGACACGTTACAAAGGGGAAAGGAGAAGTGGCAGAAGCCTCCAGCACCAGGGAGGAGGCTGAAAACAACAGCAAAAAATAAAAAAAAATGAATAAAAACTGAATTACTTTGGTAAACTGGTGATTTGGGGGCTGAAGGTTTGGGTTTGCTGAGTTTCTTCCAGTTCCAGACATCCCAACCAGGCTGGGGAAGCTCCTCTGGGTACCAAGCACCCCAAAACAAGGAGTGGGGACTGAGCAAGTGGGAGGTGTCCAGAGGAGACCCCAAAATGCTCAGAGGGCTGAGCAGCTCCCTGGGAAGCCAGGCTGAGGGATTGGGGTTGTTCAGCCTGGAGAAGAGGAGGCTCCCAGGGGAGCTCAGAGCAACCTTCCAATATCTGAAGGGGCTCCAAGAAAGCTGGGGGAGGGCTTTGGACACGGGGGGGTAGGGAGAGGAGAAGGGAAATGGGTTAAAAGTTGGAGAGAAAGGGGAGATTGAGGTTGGAGATGGGGAAGGAATTCTGGAATTTGAGGGTGGGGAGAGCCTGGAACAGGTTGAGAGAGTTGGGGGTGTTGAGGCTGGAGGAGAGGAGAGGAGAGGAGAGGAGAGGAGAGGAGAGGAGAGGAGAGGAGAGGAGAGGAGAAGAGAAGAGAAGAGAAGAGAAGAGAAGAGAAGAGAAGAGAAGAGAAGAGAAGAGAAGAGAAGAGAAGAGAAGAGAAGAGAAGAGAAGAGAAGAGAAGAGAAGAGAGAGAAAAGAGAAGAGAAGGAGAAGGAGAAGGAGGAGAAGGAGGAGAAGGAGGAGAAGGAGAAGGAGAAGGAGAAGGAGAAGGAGAAGGAGAAGGAGAAGGAGAAGGAGAAGGAGAAGGAGAAGGAGAAGGAGAAGGAGAAGGAGAAGGAGAAGGAGAAGGAGAGGAGAGGAGAAGGAGAAGGAGAAGGAGAAGGAGAAGGAGAAGGAGAAGGAGAAGGAGAAGGAGAAGGAGAAGGAGAAGGAGAAGGAGAAGGAGAAGGAGAAGGAGAAGGAGAAGGAGAAGGAGAAGGAGAAGGAGAAGGAGAAGGAGAAGGAGAAGGAGAAGAAGGAAAGAAGGTTGTGGGGAGCCCTTGGAGCAGCTCCCAGTGCCTGAAGAGGCTCCAGGAAAGCTGGGGAGGGACTTTGGGCAAGGGCCTGGAGGGATGGGATGAGGGGGAAGGGTTCTAAATTGAAAAGGAGCTGATTTAAGCTGGATACTAAGATTAAATTGTTTGGGGTGAGGGTGCTGAGCCCCTGTGCCAGGCTGCCCAAGGAAGCTGTGGCTGCCCCATCCCTGGCAGTGTCTCAGCCCAGGTTGGATGGGGCTTGGAGCACCCTGGGCTGTGGGAGGGGTCCCTGCACATCCAGGGGTTGGAATTCAATGATCCTGAAGGTCCTTTCCCACCCAAACCAGAGAATCCCTGAGTATTCAGGCTGGGAGAAACCTCCAAGCTCCTCAGTCCAACCTCTGACCAATCCCTGACCCATTTCCTTAAGGACCAGCTCCAAATCCTTTAAATCCCTCCAGGGATGGGCACTCCACCCCATTCCATGACTCCAAGATGTGCAGCCCCTTCCTCAGCTGCTGGCACTTCAGAGAATCCCAGGAGGGTTGGGAAGGACTTTCAAGGTGATCCTGACCATCTCTGAGCAGCTCCTTCCCTCTCTTTGGATGTGCAAGACCCTGGCTCAGCTCCCCCGGGGGCTGTTGGAGTGATGGGGCTGAGAACCAAAAGTCATAACCACTTATAATCCCCCAAAGCAGCTGCTGTGCCTGCAGAAACTGACTTTAGATCATTGCTCCTTACAGAGGGACCACGTTCTCATAAAGAAAAAAATAAAATATATATATATATAACCCCAGCATCCTCCTGCAAAGCTGAGTAAATCATATTTTAAACCAGTTCTGACCAAAGGGACACAAAAAAAAAAAAGAAAGAAAAAGGATCTGCAAAGAGCTCCAGGAAGTCAGCAGGAACTCTGGGTTTGGAAGGAGGAGGGGGAAGTAATAAAATTCTGGGTCAAAGCCATCAGCTCCCCAGGCTCTGCCCTTCCCCAGCCCAACAGTGCTGCCAGATTGGGGTTAAAAAGGTCACTCTGGGGACTCTGTTTAGGAGCAAAGCATTTGTAAGGGATTGTGGACACGTGGTGGGTTGGGATCCAGCACTGAGACCTCCCTGGGGCTTTTTCCAAAAGCTGGAAAAGCTCCAAGAGAGCCAAAGGCCACACGTGGCACAACCCCATCCATGGAGCTGTTAAACCAGGAGGGATTCTGCCTTAAAGTTCCCTTTGCTTCCATCCCCAGGAGAACAAATTCCACTTCCACAATATTGCTGGAGCCAAAGGAGCTGCTCAAGGACTTCTTGGGGGTGTTGAGGCTGGAGAAGAGGAGGCTCAGGGGAGACCTCATCACTCTCTGCAACTCCCTGAAAGGAGGTTGGAGCCAGGGGGGTGTCGGGCTCTGCTCCCAGGCAACTCTCAGCAAGACAAGAGACCATGGAATTAAGAATTTCCTTCCTAAGATCCAACCTAAACCTCCCCTGGCAGAGCTGGAGCTCTGCCAGGGGAGGTTTAGGTTGGATATTAGGAAGGAATTCTTTGCAGAGAGGGTGATCAGACATTGGGATGGGCTGCCCAGGGAGGGGGGGGATTCTCCATCCCTGGAGGGTTTGGAGCAGAGCCTGGATGTGGCACTGAGTGCCATGGGCTGGGAACCACGGGGGGAGTGGATCAAGGGTTGGAGCTGATGATCTCTGAGGTCCCTTCCAACCCAAATGGTTCTGGGATTCTTAATTTTCAATCAAAACCAAGGTGAGCTTGGAGCCCAGAACCCCCCCCAGGTCCTGGGGAAAAGGATGGGGGAGAAAGGATGGGGAGGAAAAAGGATGTAGGGCAGCCCTGAGGAGAAGGATTTGGGGGTGTTGGTGGAGCAGAAGCTGAAGATGAGCCCAGAACCCCCCCAGGTCCTGGGGGCATCAGCAGAAGCCCAGAGAGCATTGAGGGAGGGGATTCTCCTGCTCTGCTCTGCTCTGCTGAGACCCCACCTGGAGTCCTGTGTCCAGGTCTGGAGTCCCCAGCACCAGAAGGACACAGAGCTCCTGGAAGGTGTCCAGAGGAGGCACTGAAATGCTCAGAGGGCTGAGCAGCTCCCTGGGAAGCCAGGCTGAGGGATTGGGGTTGTTGAGCCTGGAGAAGAGGAGGCTCCCAGGGGAGCTCAGAGCAACCTTCCAATATCTGAAGGGGCTCCAAGAAAGCTGGGGGAGGGCTTTGGAGACGGGGGGGTAGGGAGAGGAGAAGGGAACTGGGTTAAAAGTTGGAGAGAAAGGGGAGATTGAGGTTGGAGATGGGGAAGGAATTCTGGAATTTGAGGGTGGGGAGAGCCTGGAACAGGTTGAGAGAGTTGGGGGTGTTCAGTCTGGAGGAGAGGAGAGAAGGAGAAGGAGAAGGAGAAGGGGAGAGGAGAAGGAAGGAGAGGAAAAAAAAAGAAGGGAAGAAGGGGAAGGGGAAGGAGAAGGAGAAGGAGAAGGAGAAGGAGAAGGAGAAGGAGAAGGAGAAGGAGAAGGAGAGAAGGAGAAGGAGAAAGAGGAGGAGAAGGAGAAGGAGACGGAGAAGGAGGAGAAGGAGAAGGAGAAAGAAGGAGAAGGAGAAGGAGAAGGAGAAGGAGGAGAAGGAGAAGGAGAAGGAGAAGGAGAAGGAGAAGGAGAAGGAGAAGGAGAAGGAGAAGGAGAAGGAGAAGGAGAAGGAGAAGGAGAAGGAGAAGGAGAAGGAGAAGGAGAAGGAGAAGGAGAAGAGAAGGAGAAGGAGAAGGAGAAGGAGAAGGAGAAGAGAAGGAGAAGGAGAAGGAGAAGAGAAGGAGAAGGAGAAGGAGAAGGAGAAGGAGAAGGAGAAGGAGAAGAGAAGGAGAAGGAGAAGGAGAAGGAGAAGGAGAAGGAGAAGGAGAAGGAGAAGGAGAAGGAGAAGGAGAAGGAGAAGGAGAAGGAGAAGGAGAAGGAGAAGGAGAAGGAGAAGGAGAAGGAGAAGGAGAAGGAGAAGGAGAAGGAGAAGGAGAAGGAGAAGGAGAAGGAGAAGGAGAAGGAGAAGGAGAAGGAGAAGGAGAAGGAGAAGGAGAAGGAGAAGGAGAAGGAGAAGGAGAAGAAGGAGAAGGTTCTGGGGAGCCCTTGGAGCATCTTCCAGTGCCTGAAGGGGCTCCAGGAAAGCTGGGGAGGGACTTGGGACAAGGGCCTGGAGGGATGGGATGAGGGGGAAGGGTTTCCAGCTGCAAGAGGGGAGATGGAGAGGAGATCTTGGGGAGGGAGAAATTGTTTGGTGTGAGGGTGCTGAGCCCCTGTCCCAGGCTGCCCAAGGAAGCTGTGGCTGCCCCATCCCTGGCAGTGTCTCAGCCCAGGTTGGATGGGGCTTGGAGCAACCTGGGCTGTGGGAGGGGTCCCTGCCCATGGAATTGGGGTTGGAATTCAATGATCCTGAAGCTCCTTTCCATCCCATCCCACTCTGGGATTTTAAGGCAGGTCCAAAATGTGGGAAAAATAAACACAATGAGTTTTTCTTTTTTTTTCCCCATTTTTTTCCCTATTCCCACACGATCTCTGGTCCCTGCTGGAGCTTTTCCCTAGATGTTTTTATCAGTGTTTCTACCTGCTTTTCGGGTGGATTTGGGGGTTATTGTAGCATGCAGAGCCTTTCTCCCTGCCTCCTCTTCCCCTTTGGAGCTCGGGATGTCCCGTTCTGCTCCAGCAAGCCCTTGGAATGGTCAACAACTGTCACACTCCAGTGCTGATCCATTATGCACTGGGAAAGGTGGGAGGCTCCAAACCCCCCCCTAAACCCCTCTTAAAAAAAAGGGGGAGCAAACAAGGGGAGGAGGCCCCATTGCTGCTGGGACATCAAAGTTAAACAAACAGCCCCCAAAACCCCCCCTGGATCCTCAGGAGCTTCCCCGAGGAGGTCACGACTTCCAAGTTGTCCCAGCACACATCAAAGTTTGGAGCAGAGAGGAGTTGGGCACACGGAGGGAATCGTGTCCCCCCCAGAACGGATATTCCCCCTTTGTGCCCTGCCTTTAATCCCCTGTTTTCCCAACTCATTAGCTTGGGGGTTTGGGGTTTTTTTTTTTGGACTTATGAACTTGTGACCAAAGTCAAGCAACCCCCGAGAGCTTGGGACATCAAAGCTCTTTCTCCTGTCTGTCCCACCACGTTTTGGGGTGGTTTGTTTGGGTTTGGGGTTTTGGTTTTTTTTTTTTTTGGGTTTTGTTGGTTTTTTTTTGCCTTCCAAAATTGGATTTCTTTTTTCTCTCTCTTTTTTTTTTTTCCTTAAATAGAAAAAAAAACAAACCCCACACAAACCAACTCCCTAATTGAATTTCCTTGTGGACTGAATACATTGAAGAGTGGCTCTAAAAGGTTACATGGGAACTGAGGAGGGAGGGCTCAGCATTCAGACCTTTTTTTCCCTAAAAAGAAAGAGCCCAGCCCGGCCCCAGGAGGCAGGAGGGATGGGGCAGCTCTGAGGGGAGATGTTGCTGGAGGTAGAAATACCCCCCCACCATGATATCCCAAGGTTACTGAGCTCCTCAGAAAGGAAAAGCAAGTGTTCAGTCAGCACCCACCTCTCCAGGTCAAGAGCAACCAAAAAGAAGTCAGGAAAAGCTCCTGGGGTTTAACTCAACAGCTCAGAGCAGCCCAAGGGTGATGGAAACCCAAGGAGAAGCTCAGCAGGATTTGATCCAACTACCAGGTCAAGAGCAACCAAAAAGAAAGTCAAGAAAAGCTCCTTGGGTTTAACTCAACAGCTCAGAGCAGCCCAAAAAACCCAAGGAGGAGCTCAGCAGGACTTGACTCAAACACCATGTCAAGAGCAACCAAGAAAAAGTCAGGAAAAGCTCCCTGGGGCTTAATTCAACAGCTCAGAGCAGCCCAAACCTGACAGAAACCCAAGGAGGAGCTCAGCAGGACTTGGACTCACCCACCATGTCAAGATCCAACTACCAGGTCAAGAGCAACCAAAAAGAAGAGTCAAGAAAAGCTCCCTGGGGTTTAACTCAGCAGCTCAGAGCAGCCCAAGGGTGATGGAAACCCAAGGAGAAGCTCAACAGGATTTGATCCAACTACCAGGTGAAGACCAACCAAAAAGAAGTCAGGAGAAGCTCCTTGGGTTTAGGTCAACAGCTCAGAGCAGCCCAAGGAGGAGCTCAGCAGGACTTGACTCAAATACCAGGTCAAGAGCAACCAAAAAGAAGTCAGGAAAAGCTCCTGGGGGTTTAGGTCAACAGCTTAAAGCACCCAAACCTGACAGAAACCCAAGGAGAAGCTCAGCAGGATTTGATCCAACTACCAGGTGAAGAACAACCAAAAAGGAGTCAGGAAAAGCTCCTGGGGTTTAACTCAACAGCTCAGAGCAGCCCAAGGGTGATGGAAACCCAAGGAGAAGCTCAGCAGGATTTGATCCAACTACCAGGTCAAGAACAACCAAAAAGAAGTCAGGAAAAGCTCCTTGGGTTTAGGTCAACAGCTCAGAGCAGCCCAAGGAGGAGCTCAGCAGGACTTGACTCAAATACCAGGTCAAGAGCAACCAAAAAGAAATCAGGAAAAGCTCCTGGGGTTTAACTCAACAGCTCAGAGCAGCCCAAGGGTGATGGAAACCCAAGGAGGAGCTCAGGAGGACTTGGACTCACCCACCATGTCAAGATCTAACTACCAGGTCAAGAGCAACCAAAATGAAGAGTCAAGAAAAGCTCCTTGGGGTTTAACTCAACAGCTCAGAGCAGCCCAAACCTGACAGAAACCCAAGGAAAAGCTCAGCTGGATTTGATCCAACTACCAGGTCAAGAGCAACCAAAAAGGAGTCAGGAAAAGCTCCTTGGGGTTAAACTCAACAGCTCAGAGCAGCCCAAGGGTGCTGGAAACCCAAGGAGGAGCTCAGCAGGATTTGATCCAACTACCAGGTGAAGAGCAACCAAAAAAAAGTCAGGAAAAGCTCCTTGGGGTTAAACTCAGCAGCTCAGAGCAGCCCAAACTTGACGGAAACCCAAGGAGAAGCTCAGCAGGACTTGACTCAAATACCAGGTCAAGAGCAACCAAATAGAAGAGACAAAACAAGTTCCTTGGGGTTTAACTCAACAGCTTAAAGCACCCAAGGGTGATGGAAACCCAAGGTGGAGCTCAGCAGGACTTGGACTCCCCCACCATGTCAAGAGCAACGAAGAAGAAGTCAGGAGAAGCTCCCTGGGGTTTAACTCAGCAGCTCAGAGCCCCCCAAACCCACCTGGAGTTCCTGCTGATGGCTGCCACCATCAGGGCTGTCCAGCCCAGCCTGTGCCTCCCGTTGACATCTGTGCCTTCCAGCAGCAACCTGGAGAGGAGAGGAGACAGAGATGGTCAGGGAGGGGATGAACAGCCCAAGAGAAGGGGAATATTGGACTCCATGGGCAGCTGCTCCAGCTCAGCCTGGAAGATCCAACCTGGGAATGCCACACAAGCCCCTTCCAAGCTGAAAGGAAGTGGCAGCTCAGATGGTTGAAGGCCAACAGCTTCATTTCTTTCTTTTTGTTTGGGTTTTTACAGCTCAACACCCAAAGAACCACTCAGCAGCAGGGGGGGCAGCAAAGCTGCTTCACCAACAACCTGATGCCAAGTTCAGCCCCTCAGGGTGCAGCCCCACTCACCAGGAGCTTTGTTTCCTCTGAAACTGGAATCACAGACTGGTTGGGTGGGAAGGAGCATTAAAAACCACCCAGTTCCAACCCCAAAGGTGGCTCCAACCCCATCCAACCATCAACACCTCCAGGGATGGGGCAGCCACAGCTTCCTTGGGCAGCCTGGGCAACCTCAGCACCCTCACCCCAAACAATTTCTCCCTAAGATTTAACCTAAATCTCCCCTTTTTCTGGTTTCAAGGCCTTGTCCTGTCACTACAACCCCCTGTAAAAAGTCTCTCCCTCTCTCCCCAGCTTTCTGGGAGCTGCTTTCAGGTGCTGGAGGACAGGAGAAGGATGGGGAGGAGAGCGAAGAGCAAGGAAGGATCCCAGACCACCAGTGCTGAGGTTCAGCCCCTCAGGATGCAGCCCACCCCCCAGGAGCTCAGCACATCCCAAACCCCATCCCAAGAGGAGACACTGAAAACTTTTCCTGCTGGACATGAGAACAAACCAAACAAAGCCAACAAGTCCCAGGGAACCAACCCCCCCTTGCTTTGTTTTCTCTGAAACTGGAATCACAGACTGGTTGGGTGGGAAGGAACATGAAAAACCATAAAAACCACCCAGGTCCTACACCAAAGGTGGCTCCAACCCCATCCAACCTTCAACACCTCCAGGGATGGGGCAGCCACAGCTTCCTTGGGCAGCCTGGCACAGGGGCTCAGCACCCTCACCCCAAACAATTTCTCCCTCCCCAAGATCTCCTCTCCATCTCCCCTCTTGCAGCTGGAAACCCTTCCCCCTCATCCCATCCCTCCAGGCCCTTGTCCAAAGTCCCTCCCCAGCTTTCCTGGAGCCCCTTCAGGACCTGGATGATGCTCCAAGGGCTCCCCAGAACCTTCTCCCTTCTCCTTCTCCTTCTCCTTCTCCTTCTCCTTCTCCTTCTCCTTCTCCTTCTCCTTCTCCTTCTCCTTCTCCTTCTCCTTCTCCTTCTCCTCCCTTCTCCTTCTCCTTCTCCTTCTCCTTCTCCTTCTCCTTCTCCTTCTCCTTCTCCTCCTCCTCCTCCTCCTCCTCCTCCTTCTCCTCCTCCTTCTCCTTCTCCTTTCTCCTTTCCTTTCCTTTCCTTTCCTTTCCTCTCCTTTCCTTTCCTTTTTTCCTCCCCCTCCTCCTCCTCCTCTTCCCTTCTCCTTCTCCTTCTCCTTCTCCTTCTCCTTCTCCTTCTCCTTCTCCTTCTCCTTCTCCTTCTCCTTCTCCTTCTCCTTCTCCTTCTCCTTCTCCTTCCTTCTCCTTCTCCTTCTCCTTCTCCTTCTCCTTCTCCTTCTCCTTCTCCTTCTCCTTCTCCTTCTCCTTCTCCTTCTCCTCCTTCTCCTTCTCCTTCTCCTTCTCCTCCTTCTCCTTCTCCTCCTTCTCCTTCTCCTTCTCCTTCTCCTTCTCCTTCTCCTTCTCCTTCTCCTTCTCCTTCTCCTTCTCCTTCTCCTTCTCCTTCTCCTTCTCCTTCTCCTTCTCCCTCTCCTTCTCCTTCTCCTTCTCCTTCTCCTTCTCCTTCTCCTTCTCCTTCTCCTTCTCCTTCTCCTTCTCCTTCTCCTTCTCCTTCTCCTTCTCCTTCTCCTTCTCCTTCTCCTTCTCCTTCTCCCTCCTTCTCCTTCTCCTCCTTCTCCTTCTCCTTCTCCTTCTCCTTCTCCTTCTCCTTCTCTTCTCCTTCTCCTTCTCCTTCTCTTCTCCTTCTCCTTCTCCTTCTCCTTCTCCTTCTCTTCTCCTTCTCCTTCTCCTTCTCCTTCTCCTTCTCCTTCTCCTTCTCCTTCTCCTTCTCCTTCTCCTTCTCCTTCTCCTTCTCCTTCTCCTCCTCCTCCTCCTCCTCCTCCTCCTTCTCCTTCTTGGGGCAGCCAACCTGTGTCTCAGCACCCTGTCAGGAAAAGTTTTTCCTAAAATCTCATCTCCATCTCCTCAGCACCAACTCCTGGCAGGGGCCAGGACCAACCTCATCCCTTCCCAGGTCACCTCCTGATGTTTTTTTCCTCTCCCAGCTCCTCATCCCCAAAGTCTCACACTGAGAGCTCTGTTGCCTGAGGAGCATTTGCAGCTTCCAGGAGAAGGAGAACTCCCCAAACCTCCCCCAGCAGCTCCAGGAGGTGCCTGAATGCCCAGATTGTTATCTCCAGCCAGCAGCTCCCACCACCCCCAGGGGGTTTGAATTCACAGCAGAAAGATAAAACCAGCTCTGACCCAGAGCCAGCACCAAGCCCTGCTCCTGCCTGCGGGAGAAATCCAGCCCCTGGCTCCATCTGTGCTGCCCCAGGCAGGGGAAGCTCTCACCCTGGTGTCAAAACAAAGTAAAAAAAAACCCAACCCTGAAGAGTCAAACTTGCCCAGGAGCTGGAGCTCAGGGGGGGTTCTGGGCTCAGCTTCAGCTTCTGCTCCACCACCACCCCCAAGTCCTTCTCCTCAGGGCTGCCCTACATCCTTTCTCCCCCATCCTTTCTCCCCCATCCTTTCTCCCCCATCCTTTCTCCCCCATCCTTTCTCCCCCATCCTTTCTCCCCCATCCTTTCTCCCCCATCCTTTCTCCTCCATCCGTTCCCACCCCCCCCACCCCACCCCCCCCACCCCCACCCCCCTCCATCCTTTCCCCTCCTTTTTATCCGCCATCCTTTTTCTCCCCCATCCTTTCTCCATCCTTTCCCCTCCTTTTTCTCCCCCATCCTTTTCCCCCTCCATCGTTTCTCCTCTCCATCCTTTTTTCCCATCCTTTTTCTCCCATCCTTTTTCCCCTCCATCCTTTCCCCTCCTTCTTCTCCCCCATCCTTTTTCTCCTCCATCCTTTGCCCCCCATCCTTTCTCCATCCTTTTTTCCCATCCTTTTTCTCCCATCCTTTCCCCTCCATCCTTTCTCCCCTCCATCCTTTCTCCATCCTTTTTCTCCCCCATCCTTTTTCCCCTCCATCCTTTCTCACCCCTCCTTTCCCCTCCATCCTTTCTCCATCCTTTCCCCTCCATCCTTTCTCCCCATCCTTTTTTCCCATCCTTTTTCTCCCCCATCCTTTATCCCCTCCATCCTTTTTTCCTCTCCATCCCTTCTCCCCTCCATCCTTTTCCCCTCCATCCCTTCTCCCCTCCATCCTTTCTCCATCCTTTCCCCTCCATCCTTTCCCTCCCATCCTTTTTCCCATCCTTTTTCTCCTCCATCCTTTCTCCCCCACCCTTTTTCTCCCCCACCCTTTTTCTCCCCCATCCTTTCTCTCCCCCATCCTTTCTCTCCTCCATCCTTTCCCCTCCCAACCTCTCCTGTCCATGGGATTCCTCCACCCATGGGCACAACTTTGCACTTTGGGGAACTCTGTGCAGTTTGAAACCTTTTTTTTTTTTCCTTCCTCCTGTATGGGAAGTGCAGCTCAGCAAATTCCCAGATGACCCCAAGCTGGGGGGAGTGTGGATCAGCTGGAAGGCAGGAGGGCTCTGCAGAGGGACCTGGAGAGACTGGAGAGTTGGGCTGATCCCAATGGGATGAGGTTCAAGACAAGAACCCCATGGGGAGCTGCAGGCTGGGCACAGAGTGGCAGAAAGGGAGCTGGGATTGCCAGGAAGCTGAAGAGGAGCCAGCAGTGTGGCCAGGTGGCCAAGAAGGCCAATGGCATCCTGGGCTGGCTGAGGAAGAGCGTGGCCAGCAGGTCCAGGGAAGGGATTCTGCCCCTGTGCTCAGCTCTGGGGAGGCCACAGCTTGAGTCCTGTGTCCAGTTCTGGGCCCCTCAGCCCCTCAGGAAGGAGCTTGAGGTGCTGGAGCAGGTCCAAAGGAGGCAAGTGGGCTGGTGAAGGGATCCAGCAGAGATGGTGTGAGGAGAGGCTGAGGGAGCTGGGGGTGTTGAGGCTGGAGAAGAGGAGGCTCAGGGGAGAGCTCATCACTCTCTGCAGCTCCCTGAAAGGAGGTTGGAGCCAGGGGGGGGTCGGGCTCTGCTCCCAGGCAACTCTCAGCCAGACAAGAGCCCATGGGATTCAGGATTTCTCCCTAATATCCAACCTAAAGCTCCCCTGGCAGAGCTGGATTCAGGTTTAGGTTGGATCTTAGGAAGGAATTCTTTGCAGAGAGGGTGCTGAGGCCTTGGGATGGGCTGCCCAGGGAGGGGGGGATTCTCCATCCCTGGAGGGTTTGGAGCAGAGCCTGGATGTGGCACTGAGTGCCATGGGCTGGGAACCACGGGGGGAGTGGAGCAAGGGTTGGACTTGATGATCTCTGAGGTCCCTTCCAACCCAAATGGTTCTGGGATTCTGTGAGGGAAGGGAAATGGGTTAAAAGTTGGAGAGGGGAAGAAATTCTTGAATTTGAGGGTGGGGAGAGCCTGGAACAGGTTGAGAGAGTTGGGGGTGTTGAGGCTGGAGAAGAGGAGAGGAGATGAAGGAAGGGAAAGGAGAAGGAGAAGGAGAAGCAGAAGGAGAAGGAGAAGGAGGAGAAAGAAGGAGAAGAAGGAGAAAGAAGGAGAAGGAGGAAGAGGAGAAGAAGAAAGAAGGAGGAGGAGAAGGAGGTTGGACTTGATGATCTCTGAGGTCCCTTCCAACCCAAATGGTTCTGGGATTCTATGAGAGGAGAAGGGAAATGGGCTAAAACTTGGAGAGGGGAAGAAATTCTGGAATTTGAGGGTGGGGAGAGCCTGGAACAGGTTGAGAGAGTTGGGGGTGTTGAGGCTGGAGAAGAGGAGGCTCAGGGGAGACCTCATCACTCTCTGCAACTCCCTGAAAGGAGGTTGGAGCCAGGGGGGGGTTGGGCTCTTTTCACAGGCAACTCTCAGCAAGACAAGAGGGCAGGAGCTGGAGAGGAAGGAGGAGGTTGTGGAGAACAGGAATAAAGGTCTGGAGAAGATGGAGGAGGAGCTGGAGAAGTTGTGAGGAGCATCTGAGGGCCCTGTGGGTGCTGATCCTGGAGCAGAGGAGGCTGAGGGGAGACCTTGTGGCTCTCTGCAACCCCCTGAGAGGAGGTTGGAGCCAGGGGGGGTCGGGCTCTGCTCCCAAGGAACAAGGGATGGGACAAGAGGAACTTTGGGCACAACTCAAGTTGTGCCAGGGGAGGTTTAGGTTGGAGATTGGAAAGCATTTCTTTCTGGAGAGGGTGATCAGGCATTGGAATGGGCTGCCCAGGGAAGGGGTGGATTCTCCGTGTCTGGAGATCTTTCCAAAGAGCCTGGATGTGGCACTGAGTGCCATGGGCTGGGAACCACGGGGGGAGTGGATCAAGGGTTGGACTTGATGAGCTCTGAGGTCCCTTCCAACCCAAATGGTTCTGGGATTCTGTGAGAGAAGGGAAATGGGTTAAAAGTTGGAGAGAAAGGGGAGATTGAGGTTGGAGATGGGGAAGAAATTCTGGAATTTGAGGGTGGGGAGAGCCTGGAACAGGTTGAGAGAGTTGGGGGTGTTGAGGCTGGAGGAGAGGAGAAGAAGAAGAAGGAGAATGAGAAGAAGAAGGAGAAGGAGAAGGAGAAGGAGAAGGAGAAGGAGAAGGAGAAGGAGAAGGAGAAGGAGAAGGAGAAGGAGAAGGAGAAGGAGGAGAAGGAGAAGCAGAAGCAGAAGCAGAAGGAGGAGAAAGAAGGAGAAGGAGGAGGAGAAAGAGGAGGAGAAGGAGAAAGAAGGAGAAGGAGAAGGAGGAGGAGAAGGAGGTTGGACTTGATGATCTCTGAGCTCCCTTCCAACCCAGCCCATTCCATGATTCTCTGACTCTAATCCATCAAGTAGTTTTCCATTCAGGAATCTGGATAATAACCATCAGCATCTGGAACCTCAGATGGCCCCAGCCCAGAGCATCCCTGCATCCCATCACCCTGCAGGCACTGACAGCCCAGCCAGGAGTTGCCTTTTTAGGTCTATAATTATAAATAATTTATTTTTCTGATGCTTGGCAACCCAACAGATCTTCTAGACACCAGAACTTTCTCTTTGGGGTCTCCCAGCCCCCTCATTCATCTTTTTTCCCCCTCCCTTGGTTGAAATCAATAAAGGCAGAAGCACTGCTCAGCTCCCAGCCAGCCACAGGGATTTACCAGCAGGAATATTTTCTCTCTATGGATATTTCTGTGTTCAGGGTTTTGGTTTTTATTAATTAAATCACCCCTGATCAATGCTGAGGGTGTTTACCTGCAGTTTAACCAAATCAGAGCCAGCAAACTCTCTTTCTCACCTCCCAAAGAGTCTCTCCTGGCTGGATGGATGAGCATCATTTCCACTCCTTCCTAAGGGACAAACTGGGTGGCACTGGTGCCACCAGGACCAGGTCCTTGGAGCTCTGATGAAGAGCTGGGGGGGTTTCTGTCCCTTGGGGTGTTTGGATATCAAAGATTTCAGGGAAAAAAAATTATTCTTTTAATTTTAGGCTTTTCAGGCCAAAAAAGCTCATCTGGGAAGGGGTTTTCTTGGCAGGCTGTGAGCTCCTGGTCCTGTCCCCACTCCCTGGCAGGAGCCTTGGGGACAGTTTTACAGAGTTTTAGATTTCTCTGGAAATAAAGAGCAGCTCTAGGGGGGGAGATCTGAACTCTGGAACAACAAAGAAGGTTGGGGGGAGATGGTTGGGGGGAGATGGTTGGGGGAGATGGTTGGGGAGATGGGGGAGAAGGTTGGGGGAGATGGTTGAGGGGAGATGGTTGGGGAGAAGGTTGGGGGAGATGGTTGGGGGAGAAGGTTGGGGGAGAGGGGTTGGGGGAGAGGGTTGGGGGAGAGGGTTGGGGGAGAAGGTTGGGGGAGGTTGGGGAGATGGTTGGGGATGGGTGGGGAGATGGTTGGGGGAGAGGGTTGGGGAGAAGGTTGGGGGAGAGGGTTGGGGGAGAGGGTTGGGGGAAGTAGGGGAGATGGTTGGGGGATGGGTGGGGGAGATGGTTGGGGGAGAGGGTTGGGGAGAAGGTTGGGGGAGAGGGTTGGGGGGAGAGGGTTGGGGAGAAGGTTGGGGGAGATGGTTGGGGGGATGGGTGGGGGAGATGGTTGGGGGAGAGGGTTGGGGGAGAAGGTTGGGGGAGAGGGTTGGGGGAGAAGGTTGGGGGAGAAGGTTGGGGGAGATGGGTGGGGGAGATGGTTGGGGGAGAAGGTTGGGGGAGAAGGATGGGGGAGAAGGTTGGGGGAGATGGGTGGGGGGAGAGGGTTGGGGGCAGATGGTTGGGAGGAGAAGGTTGGGGGGAGAAGGTTGGGGGGAGAAGGTTGGGGGGAGATGGGGGGAGAAGGTTGGGGGGAGAAGGTTGGGGGGAAAAGGTTGGAGAGGAGAAGATTGGGGGGAGAAGGGGGGAGATGGTTGGGGGGAGAGGGTTGAGGGGAGAAGGTTGGGGGGAGAAGGTTGGGGGGAGAAGGTTGGGGGGAGATGGTTGAGGAAGAAGGTTGGAGATTTCCTTGGCAGGCTGTGAGCTCCTGGTCCTGTCCCCACTCCCTGGCAGGAGCCTTGGGGACAGTTTTACAGAGTTTTAGATTTCTCTGGAAATAAAGAGCAGCTCTGGGAGGGGAGATCTGAACTCTGGAACTTGTTTGGAGCACCCAAGCAGCACCCAAACCTCCCTCCAAGCCAGCAGCTCCCGAAGCTTTGATCTCCCCAGGAAAAAAGGAGGTGGAAAAAAAGAAAAATAAATAAAATATTGAAGTTGTTGGAGGAGCAGAGGCTTCTCCCCTTCCATCCCCCCCGAGGCCCCCAGCCAGATGTGCCTCCTATTCAGCAGGTTCTGGGTGAGTAACTCGGTGACACGGGGCTGGCAGCCCAGCCCAGGGGCCATGTTTGAGTTTCTGCTCAGGGCTTCCCCTCCTCACCAGGTGGAGGAAAAGGAAACTTGAACTTTTCCAACAACAAAAAGCTTCAGTTTCCAGCAGGACACTTAAACCATCTCCAACCAACCCCCCCTCCTCCTCTTCCTTTCCCCAATATGTTCACTGTTTAAGCAGAGGGGTGGAGGGGTCAGTCAAACCCAGGACTTGGGCTCTGCCTTTGCAGGAGAAGGAGGGGAGGAAAAGAAAAATGAGAGAAAAAAAGAGAAAACTCCAAATCCAAGGAGATGAAAGGAAAAAAAAACCCCAAAATATCACAAACCAAACCTAAATCTCCTGTTAAGAGGGCAGGGGAATGATCTGCCTGGTCAGGAGAGCTGCTGGGAAGAGGTTGGATCCCAGTGCTGGCCTCCTGGAGAGAACCCAACCTGCTGCTCAAGGCCCCCAGGGGTTGGGATGGGGGGAGATGGTTGGGGGGAGAAGGTTGGGGGGAGAAGGTTGGGGGAGAAGGTTGGGGGGAGAAGGTTGGGGGGAGAAGGTTGGGGGAGATGGTTGGGGGAGACGGGTTGGGAGAGGTGGTTGGGGGAGATGGTTGGGGGAGATGGTTGAAGGTTGGGGGGGAGAAGGTTGGGGGGAGATGGTTGGGGGGAGATGGTTGGGGGGAGATGGTTGGGGGGAGAAGGTTGGGGGGAGATGGTTGGGGGGAGATGGTTGGGGGGAGATGGTTGGGGGGAGATGGTTGGGGAGAGGTGGTTGGGGAGAGGTGGTTGGGGGGAGATGGGTGGGGGGAGATGGTTGGGGGGAGATGGTTGGGGGGAGAAGGTTGGGGGGAGATGGTTGGGGGGAGAAGGTTAGGGGAGAAGGTTGGGGGGAGATGGTTGGGGGAGATGTGGGGGAGATGGTTGGGGGAGATGGTTGGGGAGATGGTTGGGGAGAGATGGTTGGGGAGAGGTGGTTGGGGGAGATGGTTGAGGGAGATTGTTGGGGGAGAAGGTTGGGGGGAGAAGGTTGGGAGGAGATGGTTGGGGGAAAAGGTTGGGGGTAGATGGTTGGGGGAGAAGGTTGGGGGAGAAGGTTGGGGGAGAAGGTTGGGGATGGGTGGGGGAGAAGGTTGAAGGGAGAAGGTTGGGGGGAGATGGTTGGGGAGGGTGGGGGCAGATGGTTGGGGGAGATGGTTGGGGAGATGGTTGGGGAGAAGGTTGGGGGAGAAGGTTGGGGGGAGAAGGTTGGGGGAGATGGGGGAGATGGTTGGGGGAGAAGGTTGGGGGGAGATGGTTGGGGGGAGGTGGGTGGGGGCAGATGGTTGGGGGAGAAGGTTGGGGGGAGATGGTTGGGGGGAGATGGTTGGGGGGAGAAGGTTGGGGGGAGATGGTTGGGGGGAGATGGTTGGGGGGAGAAGGTTAGGGGAGAAGGTTGGGGGGAGAAAGGAGGAGGTGGTTGGGGGCAGATGGTTGGGAGGAGAAGGTTGGGGGGAGATGGTTGGGGAGAAGGTTGGGGGGAGATGGGTGGGGAGAGAAGGTTGGGGGAGATGGGTGGGGGAGAGGGTTGGGGGGAGAGGGTTGGGGGAGAAGGTTGGGGGAGATGGTTGGGGGGAGGTGGGTGGGGGGAGATGGGTGGGGGGAAAAGGTTGGGGGGAGAAGGTTGGGGGGAGGTGGTTGGGGGGAGAGGGTTGGGGGGAGAGGGTTGGGGGGAGAAGGTTGGGGGGAGATGGTTGGGGGAGAAGGTTGGGGGGAAAGGGTTGGGGGAGATGGTTGAAGGGAGAAGGTTGAGGGGAGATGGTTAGGAGGAGAAGGTTGGGGGGAGATGGGGGGAGAAGGTTGGGGGGAGAAAGGAGGGAAGAGGAGAAGCATTTCCCCCAAGCAGGAGGAGGGGTGCTGGAGGGAATGGTGTCCCCAGCCCAGAGAACATCAGGAGAGGGGAATAAGATTCCCAAACTCATCAGTTCTGAGGGGGTTGGGTGGGCAGGAACCTCCCAGATGATCCAAATCCCAAGCTGTGCCATGGGATCTCCCAACACCTCCCCCCTGCCCCATCCAACCTGGCCTGGAAAAGAGGGGCTGGGGTCTCCATCTCTGGAGAGTTCCCAAAGCCCCCTGGATGCCAGCCTGGGCCACCTGGATGGGGGAAGCTCCTCTGGGATGGATGAGATGATCTCCAGAGGTCCCTTCCAGCCCCTGGGATCTTGGGATTCTGCAGAGACTCAGGCAAAGAAGGGATCCAGCACCTCAGCCTCCTGCTCACCACCTTTAATCCTCCATCTCAGGAGGGACTGAGGCTCCCCACAGGTTCCACCTCCAGGGATGGGGCAGCCTGGGACAGGAGCTCAGTGGGGAAAATGCCAAACCTGAGGTTCAGGAGGGAAACTGAGCTCCCGGATCAGAGTGGGGATGTCTGAGAGGTGGGGAAAGGGGAAGAAGCACAAGGGGAAGATGAAAAGTCTGAGATCATGGTCTGGGACCCAGACTCCAAGGCTGGAATGAAGATGGAACAGAAGAAGCAGCACAAAAAGAAAGGTCACAGAATCCCAGACTGGTTTGGGTGGGAAGGGACCCAAAAGCTCCTCCAGTTCCAACCCCTGGATGTGCAGGGACCCCTCCCACAGCCCAGGGTGCTCCAAGCCCCATCCAACCTGGGCTGAGACACTGCCAGGGATGGGGCAGCCACAGCTTCCTTGGGCAGCCTGGGACAGGGGCTCAGCACCCCCAAATTCAAGAACTTCTTCCTAAAATCTCCTCTCCATCTCCCCTCTTGCAGCTGGAAACCCTTCCCCCTCCTCCCATCCCTCCAGGCCCTTGTCCCAAGTCCCTCCCCAGCTTTCCTGGAGCCCCTTCAGGCACTGGGAGCTGCTCCAAGGGCTCCCCAGAACCTTCTCCTCCTTCTCCTTCTCCTTCTCCTTTTCCTTCTCCTTCTCCTCCTTCTCCTCCTCCTCCTTCTTCTCCTTCTCCTTCTTCTCCTTCTCCTTCTCCTCCTTCTCCTTCTCCTTCTTCTCCTTCTCCTTCTCCTTCTCCTCTTCTCCAGCCTCAACACCCCCAACTCTCTCAACCTGTTCCAGGCTCTCCCCACCCTCCAATTCCACAATTCCTTCCCCATCTCCAACCTCAATCTCCCCTTTCTCTCCAACTTTTAACCCATTTCCCTTCTCCTCTCCCTACCCCCCCGTGTCCAAAGCCCTCCCCCAGCTTTCTTCATAGAATCAGAGAATTTTCAGGGTTGGAAGGGACCCAAAAGCTCCTCCAGTTCCAACCCCTGGATGTGCAGGGACCCCTCCCACAGCCCAGGGTGCTCCAAGCCCCATCCAACCTGGGCTGAGACACTGCCAGGGATGGGGCAGCCACAGCTTCCTTGGGCACCTCTGGTTCTGCTTCTGGCACTCAAACCCTCCCTGAGGTTTCCATGAGGATGAGCCCCTCAGCTCCACCATCCAACTGGTGGCTCTTAGGGTGATGGAGTCACTTCCAGGAGAGCAAAAAGGATTCTGGAGGGATCAGAGCTGTCCCTGAAGCTCTTCAGGTCTCTGCCTCAGCTCTGAGCTGCCTCACAGCCTCTCTCCACCCTTTTTTATTTCTGTGTTGTTGGTTTTTTCCAGCATTCCTGTGACCTAACTCTTGTTTTGCAAAATCATCCCCTGGGTACCTCAGCCCCACCCTCCCCTTCTCATCACCAGAGCTGGAAAAAAAAAACAGAAAACAAAACCCCAAACAGAAAACAGTTCCCCAATCCCTGCTGATAAAAACCAACCCAAACCCCTGAGAGCAGAGGAGGAGAGACCTTGAGCTGCAGGATTTATAACAACCTGAGCTGCTGCTGCTGCTGCTGCTGCTGCTTCAAACAGCCCCGGGGCTAAAAGGAAGGAGAAAAACATCAACAAGAGCTCAGCAAGAGCAGCAGCACCACCTCTCTGCCTGGAACAGCCTGGAAGGAGGCAGAAAAATGGGAATTGGATCATCTGGGAGGCAGCTGGAAGTTGTTACCCCAGAGAACAGAGGGGCTGGAAAGCTCCATCAGAGCAGGAGCCTCCCCCTGACTCAGCACCACTGAGCTGAGGGTCCTGAGAAACCCCCCCACCATGGGGCAGCTGAGTCCAGGTCTGGGGTTCTCGGAACCAGGAGGACACAGAACTGATGGGTCAGGTCCAGAGGAGGCTCTGGAAACTCTGGAGAAACTCTGGAGGCAGGGGGAGAGGAGAGGGAGAGAGGGGAGAGGGGAGAGGGGAGAGGGGAGAGGAGGGAGAGGGAGAGGGGGAAGAGAGGGGAGAGGAAAGAGAGGGAGAGAAGAGAAGAGAGAGGAGAGGAAGGAGAGAGGAGAGAAGAGAGAGGGGAAAGGAAGAAGGGAGAGGAGAGGAGAGGAGAGGAGAGGAGAGGAGAGGAGAGGAGAGGAGAGGAGAGGAGAGGAGAGGAGAGGAGAGGAGAGGAGAGGAGAGGAGAGGAGAGAAAAAGACAGAAGGAGAGAGAGAGAAGAGAAAAAGAGAGAAAGAGAAGAGAGAAAGAATGAAAAAGCAGAGGGAAAAAGAGGAGAAATAAAAGAGCAAAAGAAGAGAGGAAAAGAAGAGCGAGAAAGAAGAGAGAAAACAGGAGAGAGAAAAGAGAAAGGAGAAAAAAGAGAGGAGAAAAAAGAGAGAAAAAAGAGAAAAAAGAGAAAAGAGAGAAAAAAGAGAAAAAAGAGAGAAAAAAGAGAGAAAAAAGAGAGAAAAAAGAGAGAAAAAAGAGAGAAAAAAGAGAGAAAAAAGAGAGAAAAAGAGAAAAAAGAGAAAAAAGAAAAAAGAGAAAAAAGAGAAAAAAGAGAAAAAAGAGAGAAATAAAAGAGAAAAAAGAAAGGAAAAAGAGAGGAAAAAGAAAAAAGAGAAAAAAGAAAACAGAGAAAACAGAGAAAAAAGAGAGAAAAAAGAGAGAAAAAAGAGAAATAAAAGAGAAATAAAAGAGAAATAAAAGAGAAATAAAAGAGAAAAAAGAGAAAGAGAAAAAAGAGAGAAAAGAGAGAAAAAAGAGAAAAAAGAGAAAAAAGAAAAAAGAGAAAAAAGAGAAAAGAGAAAAAAACGAGAAAAAAGGGAGAGAGAAAAAGAGAGAAGAGAAAATAGAGAGGGAAAAAGAGAGGAAAAAATAGAGAAAAAAAAAAAGAAAAAAATAGAGAAAAAATGACAGGAAAAAAGAGAGGAAAAAAGAGAGAACAAAAGAGAGAAAAAAATAAAGAAAAAAAGGAGAGAAAAAGGGAAAGACCAAGAGAAGGTTGTGGGGAGCCCTTGGAGCAGCTCCCAGTGTCTGAAGGGGCTCCAGGAAAGCTGGGGAGGGACTTTGGGCAAGGGCCTGGAGGGAGGTGACAAGGAGAGATGGTTTCAAAGTGGAAGAGGGGAGCTGGAGAGGAGCTGGGAGGGAGAAGTGAGGGTGGGGAGAGCCTGGGAGAGGTTTCCTGGAGAAGCTGTGGGTGGTGGGGATGTTGGAGTTGAGGTTGGATGGGGTTGGAGCCCCCTGGGCTGGGGGAGGGGTCCCTGGGGGGTCCTGAAGGTCCCATCCCACCCTCCAACCCTTCCCTGCTCACCTGTTGACCTCTGAGATGTTGTTGACTTTGGCAGCTTCCAGCAGAGCATCTTCTGAAAACAGAGGAAAAAGGGGTCAGGGAGAAGGGGAACCCCCAAGGGAAGGGATCAGACAGAAGGGAACCCCCAGGGGAAGGGATCAGACAGAAGGGAACCCCCAGGGGAAGGGATCAGACAGGAGAGGAACCCCCAGGGAAGGGGTGAAGCAGGAGGGGAACCCCCAGGGGAAGGGATGAGGGAGGAGAGGAACCCCCAGGGGAAGGGATCAGACAGGAGGGGAACCCCCAAGGGAAGGGGTGAAGCAGGAAGGACCCCCCAGGAACACTCAGCACCACAGGCACAGGAGCTGCTTCCAGCCCAGGAAGAAAAGTCTCCCCCAAACCCCTCCTTGCTGACCCCCCCAGGAGCTGAGTGTGGGAAGTGGCATGGGATGAGCCATGGAAGGGAGAAGGAAGGGGATGGGGGCTGAGGGAGGAACCCACGGCCCCAAAAAGTGGAGGAGCAAAGAGCTGACACCCCACGTTGGGCTCCTGGGGGGCAGGAAGGGGACAGATGGCATTGTCACCTCAGGTTGTGACAGCCAGGAGGAGAGGTTTGGAGACAGGAGGAGAAAAGGGGGGAAAAGAGAGAGGGAAGGGAGAGGGAAGGGAGAGGGAAGGGAGAGGGAAGGGAGAGGGAAGAGTAGAGGAAGGGGGAGAGGAAGAGGGAGAGGAAGGAGGAGAGGAAGGGGGAGAGGGAAGGGGAGAGGGAAGGGGAGAGGGAAGGGGAGAGGGAAGGGGAGAGGGAAGGGGAGAGGGAAGGGGAGAGGAGAGAGGAAAGGAGAGAGGAAGGAAGGAGGAAAGAGGGAGGAAGGAGGGAGGAAGGAGGGAGGAAGGAGGGAGGAAGGAGGGAGGAAGGAGGGAGGAAGGAGGGAGGAAGGAGGGAGGAAGGAAGGAGGGAGGAAGGAGGGAGGAAGGAGAGGAGGAAGGAGAGGAGGAAGGAGAGGAGGAAGGAGAGGAGGAAGGAGAGGAGGAAGGAGAGGAGGAAGGAGAGGAAAGAGAGGAAAGAGGAGGGGAAGGAGAGAGCAAGGAGAGAGCAAGGAGGGAGTAAAGAGGGAGGAAAGAGGAGAGGGGAGAGGGAAGGGGAGAGGGAAGGGGAGAGGGAAGGAGAAAGGAAGGAAGGAGGAAAGAGGGAGGAAGGAGGGAGGAAAGAGGAGAGGAAAGAGGAGAGGAAAGAGGAGGGTGATGTCCCAGTGCCAGGGATGACTTTTCCTGCTGGCAGAGGGTGAGGAGCCCCCAGCTCAGCTCCCAGGGGTGCCCAGAGCTGGAGCTGTCCTCAGGCAGTGGCACAGGGGACACCTGGGGACAATTCTCCCTGATCCTCACCCCCCGGGGTGCTCCCTGCTCTCTCCCAACATTTTCTCCCTTTTTCTCCACAGCACCACTGCCTGCTGCCCAAACTCACAGCTCACCAAAGCAAGGAGAGACCCCAGCCAGGAGCTTCCCACCCCCTGTGCTCCTCCAGCCATGGGACAGCACCAGGGATTGGGTGGGATGGGACCTTCAGGACCCCCCAGGGACCCCTCCCCCAGCCCAGGGGGCTCCAACCCCATCCAACCTCAACTCCAACATCCCCACCACCCACAGCTTCTCCAGGAAACCTCTCCCAGGCTCTCCCCACCCTCACTCCTCCCTCCCAGCTCCTCTCCAGCTCCCCTCTTCCACTTTGAAACCATCTCTCCTTGTCACCTCCCTCCAGGCCCTTGCCCAAAGTCCCTCCCCAGCTTTCCTGGAGCCCCTTCAGACACTGGGAGCTGCTCCAAGGGCTCCCCACAACCTTCTCCTCTCTTCTCTTCTCTTCTCTTCTCTTCTCTTCTCTTCTCTTCTCTTCTCTTCTCTTCTCTTCTCTTCTCTTCTCTTCTCTTCTCTTCTCTTCCTCTTCTCTTCTCTTCTCTTCTCTTCTCTTCTCTTCTCTTCTCTTCTCTTCTCTTCTCTTCTCTTCTCTTCTCTTCTCTCTCCTCTCCTCTCTTCTCTTCTCTTCTCTTCTCTTCTCTTCTCTTCTCTTCTCTTCTCTTCTCTCTTCTCTTCTCTTCTCTTCTCTTCTCTTCTCTTCTCTTCTTTCTCTTCCTTCTCTTCTCTTCTCTTCTCTTCTCTTCTCTTCTCTTCTCTTCTCTTCTCTTCTCTTCTCTTCTCTTCTCTTCTCTTCTCTTCTCCTCTCCTCTCCTCTCCTCTCCTCTCCTCTCCTCTCCTCTCCTCTCCTCTCCTCTCCTCTCCTCTCCTCTCCTCTCCTCTCCTCTCCTCTCCATCCTCATGCCCCCCAACCCCAACCCCTCAGCTTTCTGGTAACTCCCCCCCAGTTCCCAGCCCTTGGGACTTCTTCCCAAACATCCTGGAAAAAGAAAACAAAACTCTGGAAGTTTATCCCAGCCCTTTCTCCAGCCCTATGGGAAGCCCCCAAGAGGCACAACACCCCCCCAGCCCCCCCAAACCCCCCCTTTTCCCAATTCCCAGCAGGAATATTCACCTTTGGAGAGCTGATCCCTGAGGTAGCAGGAGGCCAGCAGAGCCAGGAGGGCAGGGACAGCTCCTGGGGGGCAGCTCCCAACCCCCTCCCAGTGCCCCCCGGGGGCTCCCCCAGAATCACAGCCCCCCCCCTCAGCACCCCAGGGCCAGGGGGCTGGGGGGCAGCCAGCAGTGGGCAGCCCAGGGGGACAGGAGGGGCTGGGGGGCTGCAGCAGGGCCAGGGCTGGCAATGGGGGGCTCAACCTTGATGATCTGGGGGGGTCCTTGAGGGCTGGACCCAAAGCTATGGGGGTCCCCTCTGGGCCTGGCCCTGTATCTATGGGGGTCCCCTTGGGGTCTGTCCTCATATCTATGGGGGTCCCCTTAGGGTCTGGCCCCATATCTATGGGGGACCCCTTGGGGTCTGGCCCCATAACTGTTGGGGTCCCCTTGAGGGCTGTTCTTATATTTATGGGGGTCCCCTTGAGTCCTGGCCCCATATCTATGGGGGTCCCCTTGGGGTCTGTCCTTATATCTGCTCTGGGGGGCTCCTTGAGTCCCAGCCCCATATGTATGGGGGTCCCCTTGAGGGCTGCCCTTATATTTATGGGGGTCCCCTTTGGACCTGGCCCCATATCTATTGGGGTCCCCCCTTGGCCTGGCCCCATATCTATGGGGGTCCCCTTAGGGTCTGTGCTTATATCTATGGGGGACCCCTTGAGGTCTGGCCCTATATCTGTTGGGGTCCCCTTGGGGTCTGGCCCCATATCTATGGGGGTCCCCTTGGGGTCTGTCCTCATATCTATGGGGGACCCCTTGAGTCCTGGCCCCATATGTACAGGGGTCCCCTTGAGGGCTGTCCTTATATTTATGGGGGTCCCCTCTGGGCCTGGCTTTAGATTTCTGGGGGTCCCCTTTGACCCTGCATCCATGGGGGCCCCCTTGAGTCCTGGCCCCATATTTCTGGGGGTCCCCTCGAGTCCTGACCCCATATCTATGGGGGTCCCCTTGGGGCTTGGCCCCATATCTATGGGGGTCCCCCCTGGGCCTGGCCCCACATATACAGGAGCCCCCTTGGGGTCTATGGGGGACCCCTTGAGTCCTGGCCCCATATGTATAGGGGTCCCCTTGGGGCTTGGCCCCATTGCTAGGGGGGAACCCCCTGGGCCTGACCCCCTACCTAAGGGGGAGCCCCTTGGGCCCAGCTCTGCTGTTGGGGGGGGACCCCTCAATCCCACCCCCATGTCCAGGGGGGTTCCCCTCAATCCCACCCCCATGTACAGGGGGGTTCCCCTCCATCCTACCCCAATGTCCAGGGGGGTTCCCTTCCATCCTACCCCCATGTACAGGGGGGTCCCCCCCTTTGGGGTCCTTCCCCCCCCCCCCAGCCGCCGCCATGTTCCCCACGCGTGCAGACAGCGCCCCCTAGCGGCGGCGCCGGGCAGCAGCCGCCGCAGCCCCCTCAGCCCGGGCCCTTCCGCCACCCCGCAAGCCCCAGGGCAACCGGGACCTGCCGCTGACAACCGGAGCAGCCACACCAACCCCGGGGGAAGCGTTCGGGAGATCAGCAGCATCGCATCCCGTCGCTCCGCCGCTCCGCACTTTGGGTTTTGCCGCCCCCCCCCCCTCTCTTTTCCGCCTTTTCCCTCAGAGCCGCTGAGGGAGCCGGCGAAACAAGATGGCGGCTGCCGGCACCCTCAGGGAGGCTGCGCTGGGGTGCGCCGCAAGGCGTGATGGGAGTTGTAGTTCCCCGCCCCGCCTCTCCCTGCGCTGTCCTGGCACGGAGGGACTACAACTCCCAGGGGGCACCGGGCAGCCGCGGGGCATGCCGGGAAGGAGAGGCACAACCCAACCCGCCCCGCCGTGGGGTGAGGAAGGACCCGGGTTCGAGACCCGGCCCGGGAGGAACCAGCGCGGCCCCACGCGTGTGCGGGACAGCGGACACGGAGCCCGGGCAGGCGTGGAAATGCACACATAGAGCAGTAAGCACGTGTGTAAATACACACACATGGGGCCCACACGCGTGGAAGTACACACATGGGGCAGCACACGGGTGGAAATGCACACAGGGCCCCCAAACACGCGTGGGAATACACGCAGGGACCCCACACGCGTGTAAAGACACACATGGAGCAGCACACACGCGTGTGGAAATACACAGATGGAGCCCAAACACGCGTGGGAATGCACACACATGGAATCCACACGTGTGTATGAACTCACACACATGGACCCCACGCGTGTGTAAATGCACACACGTGGGATCCACACACGCGTGGAAACACACAGGGACCCCCCCACACGCGAGTAAACGCACACGGGGACCCGACACACGTGTGTGAATGGACCCCACACGTGTACAAATCCACTCATGAACCCCCCACGTGTGAACACCTAAGTGTGAAGCCACACACGTGTGCAAATGCACACACGTGTGGAAATACCCACAGCTGGGAAGCCCCCACACGTGTGTAGACACACGCACACATGTGAAGCACACGCGTGTGCACGCGTACACGTGCATGGACCTGCACACGTGACTACACACGTGTGTGCACACAGGTGAACCCACACACACGTGTGCACACACATGACCCTGCACACACGTGTGAACTCCCAAACACGTGTGTGCACACTCACTGGTGAACCTGAACACACGTGTGAAACACGGGTGAACCCTCACACGTGTGCACACACACGTGAACACACACGCATGCAAGCACACGTGGGGGGAGATTTCACACACGTGTGCACACACAGAACCCACCTGCACACGCGTGTGCACACAGGGAGGACCCACGGGCACTTGTGCACACGCGTGCACACGTGTGGGGGGTGCACACACAGAGCCCCCCCCTCCCTTTCTGTGCCCACGGGAACACACGCGTGTGCACGGCCTCACGTGTCAGGAGGAACACGCGTGTCAGCACCCACTCGTGTCAGCACCCACACTCGTGTGTCAGGAGGTACACACATGTCAGCACCCACACGTGGCTGTCAGCACCCACTCGTGTCAGGAGGAACACGCGTGTCAGCACCCACACTCGTGCCATGAGGTACACACATGACAACATACACGCGTGTCAATAGGAACACGCGTGTCGACCCCCACTCGTGATAACACCCCCACGCGCGTGTCAGGACCCACCCCCCACGCTCCCCGTGTCCTCCCGTGTCCTTTCCCGGCCGTGCATGCGTGGGGCACGGCGGGACACGGGTGGGGACACCCACACCCACCCCTCCCCCCCAGTTCCCGAGGGTTCGGCTGCACCCACACCAGTTCCCCCAGTTCCCCATCCCAGTTCCCCATCCCAGTTCCCCCAGTTCTCCCAGTTCCCCCAGCCCGGCTCCCTCTGACTCCTCCCAGTTCCCGAGCTCAGCTCCCCAGTTCCATCCCAGTTTCCCCTTCCCAGTTTCCCCAGTCCAGCTCCCCTGCTCCCCCCAGTTCCCCCATCCCAGTCCCACCAGTTCCCCATCCCAGTTCCCCCAGTCCAGCTCCCCCACACCCCCAGTTCCCCCAGCTGAACCCCCCCAGTTTTCCCAGCTCAGCTCCCCCAGTTCCCCCAGTTCCCCATCCCAGTTCCCCCAGTGCTCCCAGTTCTCCCAGTTCCCCCAGTCCGGCTCCCTCTGACTCCTCCCAGTTCCCCAGTTCAGCTCCCCAGTTCCCCATCCCAGTTCCATCCCAGTTTCCCCAGTCCAGCTCCCCCAGTCCCCCCAGTTCCATCCCAGTTCCCCCAGTCCAGTTCCCCCACTCCCCCCAGCTCCCCCATCCCAGTTCTCCCAGTTCCCCATCCCAGTTCCATCCCAGTTCCCCCAGTCCAGCTCCCCCAGTCCCCCCAGTTTCATCCCAGTTTCCCCAGTCCAGCTCCCCCACTCCCCCCAGCTCCCCCATTCCAGTTCTCCCAGTTCTCCATCCCAGTTTCATCCCAGTTTCCCCAGTTCCGTTCCCCCACACCCCCAGTTCCCCCAGCTGAACCCCCCAGTTCCCCCAGCTCAGCTCCCCCAGTTCCCCATCCCAGTCCCTCCAGTTCCCCATCCCAGTTCCCCCAGTCCAGCTCCCCCACTCCCCCCAGCTCCCCCATCCCAGTTCTCCCAGTTCCCCATCCCAGTTCCATCCCAGTTTCCCCAGCCCAGATCCCCCCTCCCAGTTCCCCCAGTCCCCCCATCCCAGTTCCATCCCAGTTCCCCCAGTCCAGCTTCCCCAGCCCCCCGAGCTGAACCCCCCCACTTCTCCCAGTCCAGCTCCCCCACTCCCCCCAGTTCCCCCATCCCAGTTCCCCCAGTTCCCCATCCCGGTTCCATCCCAGTTTCCCCAGTCCAGTTCCCCCACTTCCCCCAGCTCCCCCATCCCAGTTCTCCCAGTTCCCCATCCCAGTTTCATCCCAGTTCCCCCAGTCCAGCTTCCCCAGCCCCCCCAGTTCCCCCATCCCAGTTCCCCCAGTCCCCCCATCCGTTTCCCCAGTCCCCCCATCCCAGTTCCCCCAGTTCCCCATCCCAGTTCCATCCCAGTTCCCCCAGTCCAGTTCCCCCACACCCCCAGTTCCCCCAGCTGATCCCCCCCACTTTGTGTCCCCCCCCCTTTTTGGGTTCCCCCCCTTTTGACCTCCCCCCCCCCGGCTCCCCCCCCCATTTCATGACCCCCCCATCTTTCGGGTACCCCCCTTTTTAGTGTCCCCCCCCCCTTTTCCACCTCCCCCCCCATCCCTCTCCCCTGCCCCCCACTTTCCCCCCCCCCATCTTTTGGGGTACCCCCGCCCCCCCTTTTCGGTCCCCCCATCCCCCCCCTTTTCCACCTCCCCCCCTACCCCTCCCCCTTTTCCCCCATCTTTTGGGGTACCCCCACTTCCCCTTTTGGGTTCCCCCCCCGTTCCCCCCATTTCATGTCCCCCCCCATCTTTTGGGTACCCCCCTTTTCGGTGTCCCCCCCCCTTTTCCACCTCCCCCCATCCCTTCCCCCCATCTTTAGGGTACCCCCGCCCCCCCTTTTCGTTTCCCCCCCCCCTTTTTCACCTCCCCCCCATCCCTCTCCCCCCCACTTTGTGTCCCCCCCATCTTTTGGGGTACCCCCACTTCCCCCTTTTGGGTTTCCCCCATCCCGCCCCCCCATTTCACGTCCCCCCAACACACTTTGTGCCCCCCCCATCTTTTGGGTACCCCCCTTTTCGGTGTCGTCGTCCCCCCCCTTTTCCACCTCCCCCCCCATCCCTCTCCCCCCCCCCCATCTTTCGGGTACCCCCCTTTTCGTTTCCCCCCTTTTTCACCTCCCCCCCCATCCCTCTCCCCCCCCTTTGTCCCCCCCCATCTTTTGGGGTACCCCCACTTCCCCCTTTTGGGTTTCCCCCCCATCCCGCTCCCCCCCCCCATTTCACGTCCCCCCAACACACTTTGTGCCCCCCCCATCTTTCGGGTACCCCCCTTTTCGTTTCCCCCCCCCTCTTCCACCTCCCCCCCCATCCCTCTCCTCCCCCATCTTTCGGGTACCCCCCTTTTCGTTCCCCCATCCCTCTCCCCTCCCCCCTTCCCCCCCCCCATTCCCCTCCCTCCCCCCGCCCCTCCCCTCCCCATCCGCCACCGCGCTCCGGGCGGGGCCCTTCGTGTCCCCCCCCACTCGTGTCCCGTGTCCCCCCCCCCCCACGCCCCATCGGGGCTGGCACTGTCACTGTCCCTGTCACCTCCTCCTCCCTCTGCGGGGGCTTTTTGGGGGGGTTTCTTTGGGGGGGGGTTCAGGGATCGGTTCGGGTCTTGTTTGGGGTTTTATTTTTGGGGGGGTTTTGGGTTTTTTTTTATGTTGGGGGGGACGCGAGGCCCAAAAATCCGGAAAAGAGAGAGAAAGGGGTGTCCGGGGGGGGGGGGGAAGGGGGGGGGCCATGTCGTATCGCGACAGAGTCCAGATCCCCGACGATCGGGATTTTGGGGCGTTTCGGGCGGAATGCGAATCGCAGCGGGGATGGAACCTGAGTTACAGCAAGGGGGGGGTCGCGGTTTGGGTTCAACTCCTGGAGCCAGAGAGGTCCCTCCATAAAATCAAGGTGAGAGGCATCCCCCCCCCTAACCCCCCCCCCCAACCCACAATACCCCCCCCCTCCCCAAAAAAAACCCCAATTCCCCCCCAAAAAAAACCCCAAAAAACCCCCAACTCCCCCCCAAAAAAACCCCAATTCCCCCTCCGAAAAAACCCATAAAAATCCCAATTCCCCCCCAAAAAAACCCAATTCCCCCCCCCCAAAAAAAACCCCACAAAAACCCCCAACTCCCCCCCAAAAGAACCCAAAAATCCCCACAACTCCCCCCCCAAAAAACCCCATAAAAACTCCAACTCCCCCCCAAAAAGAAACCCCACAACCCCCAAGAACTCCACCCCCAACCCATAAAGCCCGACTCTCCCCAAAGGCCCCAAAATCCCAACTCCCCAAAAACCCCATAAAAACCCCAACTCCCCCAAAAAGACCCCCAAAACCCACAAAAACCCACAACTCCCCCAAAGAAACCCCAACCCCAAAAACCCCCACAACACCCCACAACTCCCCCAAAAAACCCATAAAACCCCCAACTCCCCCACAAAAGAACCCAAAAAACCCAACACCCCAAAGGCCTCATAAAAACCCAACTCCCCAAAGCCCAAAGGCACAACTCCCCAAAAAAACCTCCAACCCCCAAAAAACCCAACCACTGCAAGCTCCCCAAAAAACCCATAAAACCCCCACCCCCCCAAAAGAAACCCCCACCCCCAGGCAAACCCCAAAAGCCACCCAGCCCCCAAGAGCCCCAAACCCCCAAACAACCCCAAACCCTAAAGAAGCCCCCAACACCCCCAAAACCCCAACTCCCCCAAAACCCCCAACCCCCAAAAGAACCCACAACCCCAAAAATAACCCCCAAAAGAACCCCAAACCCCCAAAAAACCCACAAAAATCCCCCAACCCCCTCCCCAAAAAACTCCCCAAATAACCCCAACCCCCACAAAAAGGACCCTGCAACCCCCAAAAAAACCCAAAAAACCCCAACCCCCAAAAAACCAAACCCCAAAAACAACCCCCCAAAAAGACCCACCAGACCCCCAAAAAAAAACCCAAACCCCAAAAGAACCCAAAAACTACTCCCCAAAAACACCCCCCAAAAACCCCAAACCCCCAAAAAATCCCCCAACCCCCAAAAACCCCACAACTCCCCCAAAAAAACCCATAAAAAACCCCAACACCCCCAAAAGAAACCATCCCCCAAAAAGGCCCACAACACCCCAAAAAAGCCCCCATCCCCAACTCCCCCCAAAAAATCCCCCCAACCCCCCCAAAAAGAAACCCCAAACCCCCCCCAAAAAGAAACCCCCAAAAAACCCCAAACCCCCCCAAAAAAGACCCCCACAACACCCCAAAAACCCCACAACCCCCCCCTCGCCCTCACCCCCCCCCCCAAAACCTATACCCCCCCCCCTACCCCCCCTGTCCCGGGGACCCCCCTGAAGGGATGGGATGGGGGGGGCGACACCCCAGAAGTTTTGGGGGGGGGGAGTTTAGGGGGGACCTGGAGGCAAATGGGGACCTTGGGGGGGGGTGAAGATGGGGGGGGGTCCCCAGGGCAAGTGGGGACTTTGGGGGGGTCCCTGGGGGGGTCTGAGGCAAGTGGGGACCTTGGGGGGGGGTTAAGGTGGGGGGAGACTCCTGGGGGGTCCTAAGGCAAATGGGGACTTTGGGGGGTCACTGGGGACTTGGAGGACCTTAGGGGGTGTGAAGGGGGGGGGACGTTTGGGGGGACCCTGGAGGCAAATGGGGACCTTGGGGGGGGGGGTTGATGGGAGGGGGTCCCCAGGGCAAGTGGGGACCTTGGGGGGGGTCACTGGGGGGACTTGGAGGAAAGTGGGGACCTTAGGGGGGGGCTAAGGTGGGGGGGGACATTCGGGGGGACCCTGGAGCCAAATGGGGACCCCAGGGGGGGGTGAAGCTGGGGGGGTCTCCAGGGCAAGTGGGGACTTTGGGGGGGTCCCTGGGGGGGACTTGGAGGAAAGTGGGGACCTTGGGGGTCAGGGGGATCTTTGGGGGGATCCTGGAGGCAAATGGGGACTTTGGGGGGGGGTTAAGGTGGGGGGAGACCCCTGGGGGGGGGTCCCCAAGGCAAATGGGGACCTTGAGGGGGTCCCTGGGGGGGTCTGAGGCAAATGGGGACTTTGGGGGTGTCCCTGGGGGGGCTTGGAGGACCTTAGGAGGGGGTGTGAAGGGGGGGGACGTTTGGGGGGACCCTGGAGGCAAATGGGGACCCCAGGGGGGGGTGAAGCTGGGGGGGGTCTCCAGGGCAAGTGGGGACTTTGGGGGGGTCCCTGGGGGGGGTCTGAGGCAAGTGGGGACTTTGGGGGGGTCCCTGGGGGGGCCTTGGAGGACCTTAGGGGGGGGTGTGAAGGGGGGGGGGGACGTTTGGGGGGACCCTGGAGGCAAATGGGGACTTTGGGGGGGTCCCTGGGGGGGTCTGAGGCAAATGGGGACTTTGGGGGGGGGTTAAGGTGGGGGGAGACCCCTGGGAGGGGGGTCCCCAAGGCAAATGGGGACCTCGGGGGGGTCCCTGGGGGCGTCTGAGGCAAGTGGGGACCTTGGGGGGGTCCCTGGGGGGACTTGGAGGAAAGTGGGGACCTTAGGGGGGGGTTAAGGTGGGGGGGGGCATTTGGGGGGACCCTGGAGCCAAATGGGGACCTCGGGGGGGGTGTGAAGATGGGGGGGGGTCCCCAAGGCAAATGGGGACTTTGGGGGGGTCCCTGGGGGGGACTTGGAGGAAAGTGGGGACCTTGGGGGGGGGCAGAGGGGGGGGATCTTTGGGGGGACCCTGGAGGTAAATGGGGACTTTGGGGGGGTCCCTGGGGGGGTCTGAGGCAAGTGGGGACTTTGGGGGGGGGGTTAAGGTGGGGGGAGACCCCTGGGGGGGGTCCCCAAGGCAAATGGGGACCTTGAGGGGGTCCCTGGGGGGGTCTGAGGCAAATGGGGACTTTGGGGGGGTCCCTGGGGGGACTTGGAGGACCTTAGGGGGGGGTGTGAAGGGGGGGGACGTTTGGGGGGACCCTGGAGGCAAATGGGGACCTCGGGGGGGGGGGTTGATGGGAGGGGGTCCCCAGGGCAAGTGGGGACTTTGGGGGGATCCCTGGGGGGGGTCTGAGGCAAGTGGGGACTTTGGGGGGGTCCCTGGGGGGGCCTTGGAGGACCTTAGGGGGGGGTGTGAAGGGGGGGGGGACGTTTGGGGGGACCCTGGAGGCAAATGGGGACTTTGGGGGGGTCCCTGGGGGGGTCTGAGGCAAATGGGGACTTTGGGGGGGGTTAAGGTGGGGGGAGACCCCTAGAGGGACCTTGGGGGGGGGGTGAAGATGGGGGGGGGTCCCCAAGGCAGATGGAGACTTTGGGGGGTCCTTGGGGGGGTCTGAGGCAAGTGGGGACTTTGGGGGGGTCCCTGGGGGGACTTGGGGGACGTTTGGGGGGACCCTGGAGGCAAATGGGGACCTTGGGGGGGGTGAAGCTGGGGGGGACAGGACCTGGGGGGCCCCAGGGCTGTCCCCACGGGGGTCCCCCCCTCCCTGGTGAGGGAGAAGGTGGGACGGTGGCCACGGGGCCACCACCAGGGCCACCACCAGGGCCACCCCCTGGGCTGCTGTCCCCGTCCCTCCTGTCCCCGTCCCCCCCCGGGGCCACCTCCGGGCTGGTGGCACTTTGGGGACAGACAGGGGTGGTGGCAGAGTGACAGGGACAGTGGCCCTGCAGGGGTGGTGGCAGTCTGGTGGGGTTGGTGGCAGCTTGGCAGGGACAGTGGCATCTCTGTGAGGGTGGTGGCATCTCGTTGGGGACAGTGACATCATGTCAGGGACAGTGGCATCTTGGTGAGGTTGGTGACATCTTGTTAGGCACAGTGGCATTTCATGTGGGTGGCATCTTGTTGGGGACAGTGACATCGTGTTAGGGACAGTGGCATCCAGGTGAGGTTGGTGGCACCTTCACAGGGACAGTGGCACCTCAGGTTGGTGGCATTTTGATGGGGACAGTGACATCTCCGTGAGGTTGGGGACATCTTGTTGGGGACAGTGGCACCTCAGGTTGGTGACATCTTGGTGGGGACAGTGACATCGTGTTAGAGACAGTGGCATCTTGGTGAGGTTGGTGACATCTTGTTAGGCACAGTGGCATTTCATGTGGGTGGCATCTTGGCAGGGACAGTGGCACCTCAGGTTGGTGGCATCTCATTGGGGACAGTGGCATTTTGATGGGGACAGTGGCATCTCCGTGATGGTGGTGGCATCTTGCTAGGGACAGTGACACCTCATGTAGGTGGCATCTCGTTGGGGACAGTGGCATTTTGATGGGGACAGTGGCATCTTGGTGAGGTTGGTGGCATCTTGGCAGGGACAGTGACACCTCAGGTTGGTGACATCTTGTTGGGGACAGTGGCATTTTGATGGGGACAGTGACATCTTGGTGAGGTTGGTGACATCTTGTTAGGCACAGTGGCACCTCAGGTTGGTGACATCTCGTTGGGGACAGTGACATGTCAGGGACAGTGGCATCCGGGTGAGGTTGGTGGCATCTTGGCAGGGACAGTGGCACCTTAGGTTGGTGGCATCTCGTTGGGGAGAGTGGCATCTTGTTGGGGACAGTGGCATCCCCATGAGGTTGGTGGCATCTTGGCAGGGACAGTGGTACCTCAGGTTGGTGGCATCTTGTTGGGGACAGTGACATCTTGTTAGGGACAGTGACATCTTGGCAGGGACAGTGGCATCTGGGTGAGGTTGGTGGCACCTTCACAGGGACAGTGGCACCTTAGGTTGGTGGCATCTCATTGGGGACAGTGACATCTTGTTAGGGACAGTGGCATCTTGGTGAGGTTCGTGGCACCTTCACAGGGACAGTGACACCTCGGGTTGGTGGCATCTTGTTGGGGACAGTGGCATCCCTGTGAGGTTGGTGACACCTTCACAGGGACAGTGGCATTTCATGTTGGTGGCATCTCGTTGGGGACAGTGGCATTTTGATGGGGACAGTGGCATCTTGGTGAGGTTGGTGGCATCTTGGCAGGGACAGTGGCACCTTAGGTTGGTGGCATCTCGTTGGGGAGAGTGGCATCTTGTTGGGGACAGTGACATCTTGTTAGGGACAGTGACATCTTGGCAGGGACAGTGGCACCTCGGGTTGGTGACATCTTGGCAAGGACAGTGGCACCTCGGGTTGGTGGCATCTTGTTGGGGACAGTGGCATTTGGTTGGGGACAGTGACATCCGGGGGGGGGTTGGTGGCCCAGCCCTTGTCACGCAGCAGCAGCAGCCACGTAAACAAGTGGCACCAGCAGTGCTGGTGACAAACCTGTCCCCAGGGTGGTGACAGTGACAAACCTGTCCCCAGGGTGGTGACAGGGATGGGGACAGTGGTGGCAGCAGCAGCACCGGGAGGGTCCCAGGAGCAGTGACCTGGGGGCTGCCCGGGATGGCTGTGGGGTCTGGGATGTCCCCTCCTGTCCCCTCCTATCCCCCTCCTGTCCCCTCCTGTCCCCTCCTGTCCGTCCTGTCCCCTCCTGTCCCCTCCTGTCCCTCCTATCCCCTCCTGTCCCCTCCTGTCCCCTCCTGTCCGTCCTGTCCCCTCCTGTCCCTTCCTGTCCCCTCCTGTCCCCTCCTGTCCCGTCCTGTCCCCTCCTGTCCCCTCCTGTCCCCTCCTGTCCCTTCCTGTCCCCTCCTGTCCCCTCTTGTCCCTCCTGTCCCCTCCTGTCCTCCTGTCCCTCCTGTCCCTCCTGTCCCTCCTGTCCCACCTGTCCCCTCCTGTCCTCCCGTCCCACCTGTCCCCCTCCTGTCCCCTCTTGTCCCCTCCTGTCCCCTCTGTTTCCCTCTTGTCCCCTCCTGTCCCCTCTGTCCCCTCCTGTCCTCCCTGTCCCCTCCTGTCCCTCCTTGTCCCCTCCTGTCCCTCCTTGTCCCCTCCTGTCCCCTCTTGTCCCCTCCTGTCCCCACTGTCCCCTCCTGTCCCTCCTTGTCCCCTCCTGTCCCTTCTTGTCCCCCCTGTCCCCCGTGTCCCCTGTCCCCTCCTGTCCCCTCTGTTCCCATTGTCCCCTCCTGTCTCCTCCTGTCCCTTCCTGTCCCCTCCTGTCCCCTCCTGTCCCCCCTGTCCCCCCTGTCCCCCCTGTCCCCTCCTGTCCCCACTGTCCCCACTGTCCCCTCCTGTCCCTTCCTGTCCCCTCCTGTCCCTCCTGTCCCCTCCTGTCCCACCTGTCCCCTCCTGTCCCCTCCTGTCCCCTCCTGTCTCTCCTATCCCCTCCTGTCCCCTCCTGTCCCCTCCTGTCCCCACCTGTCCCCTCCTGTCCCCTCCTGTCCCTCCTGCCTCCCCTGTCCCCTCCTGTCCCCTCCTGTCCCCTCCTGTCCCCTCCTGTCCCCTCCTGTCCCCTCCTGTCCCCTCCTGTCCCCTCTTGTCCCTCTTGTCCTCCTGTCCCCTCCTGTCCCCTCCTGTCCCCTCCTGTCCCACCTGTCCCCTCCTGTCCCCTCCTGTCCCCTCCTATCCCCCTCCTATCCCCCTCCTGTCCCCTCCTGTCCCCTCCTGTCCCCTCCTGTCCCCTCCTATCCCCTCCTATCCCCATCCTGTCCCCTCCTGTCCCCTCCGTCCCTCCTGTCCCTCCTGTCCTTCCTGTCCCTCCTGTCCCTCCTGTCCCTCCTGTCCCTCCTGTCCCCTCCTGTCCCCTCCTGTCCCACCTGTCCCTCCTGTCCCTCCTGTCCCCTCCTGTCCCTCCTGTCCCTTCCTGTCCCCTCCTGTCCCTCCTGTCCCCTCCTGTCCCTCCTGTCCCCTCCTGTCCCCTCCTGTCCCCTCCTGTCCCCTGCCTGGCAGTGCCACGTCTGCTGGCAGCCATCGGTGTGGCAGGGGACAAGGGACCAACCCCCCCAGGATGTCCCATCCCTGGTGGCATGGCCACCAGTGGCAGCTACTGGGGACCAGGATGGGGGACAGAGGGTCCCAGTGTCACCCCCCTGTCCCAGTGTCACCCCCCCAGTCCCAGTATCACCCCTTGGTCCCAGTGTCACCCCCAGTCCCTGTGCCATGCCCTGTGTCACCCCCCCAGTCCCAGTGTCACCCCCCCAGTCCCAGTGTCACCCCCCCAGTCCCTGTGCCACCCCCACCCCAGTGTCCCCCCAGTCCCAGTGTCACCCCCCCAGTCCCAGTGTCACCCCCCCCAGTCCCAGTGCCACCCCCAGTCCCTCTGTCCCCCCTGTCCTTGTGTCACCCCCTTCCTAATGTCCCCCCTGTCCCAGTGCCACCCCCATCGGTCCCCACTGTCCCTGTGTCCCCCCTGTCCCTGTGTCCCCCCCACCCCAGTGTCCCCCCAGTCCCAGTGTCACCCCCCAAGTCCCTGTGTCCCCCCCATCCCCGTGTCACCCCCATTTGTCCCCACCCCGCTATCCCCATGGGCAGAGGTGGCCCCAGCTCTGGGTGGGGGTTGGGAGGGGTGGGGGTCCCTGTGTCCCCCCCAGGTGTGGGTGGGGGTCCCTCTGTGTCCCCCAGCTGTGGGTGGGGGTCCCTCTGTGTCCCCCAGGTGTGGGTGGGGGTCCCTCTATGTCCCCCAGGTGTGGGTGGGGGTCCCTCTGTGTCCCCCAGGTGTGGGTGGGGGTCCCTCTGTGTCCCCCAGGGATGGGTGGGGGTCCCTCTATGTCCCCCAGGTGTGGGTGGGGGTCCCTCTGTGTCCCCCAGGTTTGGGTGTGGGTCCCTTTGTCCCCCCCAGGTGTGGGTGGGGGTCCCTCTGTGTCCCCCAGGTGTGGGTGGGGGTCCCTCTGTGTCCCCCCCCGGTTTGGGTGGGGGTCCCTCTATGTCCCCCAGGTGTGGGTGGGGGTCCCTCTATGTCCCCCAGGTGTGGGTGGGGGTCCCTCTGTGTCCCCCCCAGGGATGGGTGGGGGTCCCTCTGTGTCCCCCAGGTGTGGGTGGGGGTCCCTGTGTCCCCCCCAGGTGTGGGTGGGGGTCCCTGTGTCCCCCCCAGCTGTGGGTGGGGGTCCCTCTGTGTCCCCCAGGTTTGGGTGGGGGTCCCTCTATGTCCCCCAGGTGTGGGTGGGGGTCCCCCTGTGTCCCCCCCAGGCTTTCCCAGCCCTTTTCCTGCTGCTCCCTGATCCCAAGGAACCTGGAGGTCCCGTTTGTCCCCTCCTCCCTCCTCTCTGCCCCAACCTGTTTGTCACCCCCTTGGGGACAACCTGGACCTGTCCCAAGCCCCTCCCCTGACTCAGTAGCCCAACCCAGGGATTTGGTGGCCAAGCCCAGGGCCACCCCAGGAGGAGGAACCCGACTGAGAGCCACAAACAAACCCCCCACCCCCTGTCCCACCTTGAGGTGACGTTTGGGGACACAGAGAGGGACAGGAGACACCTCCCCCCAGTCCTTGTCACCCCCCCAGTCCCTGTGTCACCTTCTGTGCCACCTTCCAGTCCCTGTGTCACTCCCCAGTCCTTGTCACCCCCCCAGTCCCTGTGCCACCCCCCAGTTCTTGTCACCCCCCAGTCCTTGTCACCCCCCAGTTCCTGTGCCACCCCCTGTGTCACTCCCAGTCCCTGTGTCACCCCCCAGTCCCTGTGTCACCTCCTGTGTCACCTCCCCAGTCCTTGTCACCCCCCCAGTCCCTGTGCCACCCTGTGTCACCCCCCACTCCTTGTCCCTCTCCCAGTCCCTGTGTCACCCCCTGTGTCACCTCCCCAGTCCTTGTCACCCTCCCAGTCCCTGTGTCACCCCCCAGTCCCTATGCCACCCCCTGTGTCACCCCCCAGTTCTTGTCACCCTCCCCAGTTCCTGTGTCACCCCCTGTGTCACCCCCACTCCTTGTCCCTTTCCCAGTTCCTGTGTCACCCCCTGTGTCACCTCCCAGTTCCTGTGTCACCCCCCAGTTCTTGTCACCCCCCAGTCCTTGTCACCCCCCAGTTCCTGTGCCACCCCCTGTGTCACCCCCCCAGTCCTTGTCACCTCCCAGTTCTTGTCACCCCCCAGTCCTTGTCACCCCCAGTCCCTGTGTCACCCCCTGTGTCACCCCCCATCCCCGTGTCACCCCCTTTGGCAATCTGGGAATTCCTGCCCCTCCCTGGCACCTTGGGGACATGGGGGGGTCCCAGGGGACACCCCCTTCTGGGACCCATTTCATTGGGGGTGACCCCCCCAGGGCGTTTCTGTCCCTCCTGGGGGTCCCCATGGTCTCTGTGGTTGTGTCCCCAAGGTGGCCACAGGGTCACAGCCACCCCAGGGCCACCTCAGGGCCACCCCAGGGCCACCTCAGGGCCACCCCAGGGCCACCCCCCCCTCTCGTCCCCCTCCCCCCAGGTCAATATTGACTCAGGGTTGGGCTCTGTCAGGTGCTGCTCAGGTGGCACTGTCCCCATGTCACCTCCTCCCCCACCCTGGTCTTTCTAAAGGACAGGATCTGTGGGGCAGGGACAGGATCTGTGAGTCAGGGACAGGTGACATGGGGTTGGGGACAGGATCTGTGGGGTTGGGGACAGGCACAGTGGTGTTGGGGACATGTTCCATGGGTTGGGGACATGTTCCAGGGGGTTGGGGACAGGATCTGTGGGGAAGGGACAGGATCTGTGGGGCAGGGACAGGATCTGTGGGGCAGGGACAGGTGACATGGGGTTGGGGACACGTTCCAGGGGGTTGGGGACAGGATCTGTGGGGTTGGGGACAGGCACAGTGGTGTTGGGGACATGTTCCATGGCTTGGGGACACTTTCCAGGGGGTTGGGGACACATTCCAGGGGGTTGGGGACAGGATCTGTGGGGCAGGGGACAGGTGCCATGGGGTAGGGGACATGTTCCAAGAAGTTGGGGACATGTTCCAGGGGGCTGGGGACAGGATCTGTGAGGCAGGGGATGGGTGACACGGGGTTGGGGACATGTTCCATGGGGCAGGGACAGGATCTGTGGGGCAGAGGACACTTTCCAGGGGGTTGGGGACAGGATCTGTGGGGCTGAGACAGGTTCTGTGGGGCAGGGGACATGTTCTGTGGGGTTGGGGACATGTTCCAAGAAGTTGGGGACATGTTTCATGGAGTTGGGGACATATTCCAGGGAGCAGGGGACAGGATCTGTGGGGTTGGGGACAGGTCCAGGGGCTGGGGACATGTTCCATGGGGTTGGGGACAGGATCTGTGGGGTTGGGGACAGGCACAATGGTGTTGGGGACAGGTGCCATGGGGTAGGGGACATGTTCCAGGGGGTTGGGGACAGGTTCCATGGAGTTGGGGACAGCTGCCAGGGGCTGGGGACACGTTGCAGGGGGTTGGGGACAGGATCTGTGGGGCAGGGACAGGCACAGTGGTGTTGGGGACAGGTGCCATGGGGTAGGGGACATGTTCCAGGGGGTTGGGGACAGTCCCTGTGGGTGCAGCCCGTGGCCATTGTCCCATTGTCCCATCCAGGGTCCCCATGGCCACCTCCTCCTCCAGTGTCACCCCCTCTCCCTTGTGGGTCCTCAGTGTCACCCCCCAATGCCACCTTCCCTAAAGCCACCCTTGTCCCCTCTGGGTCCCCACTTTCAACCCCCTCCTTGAAGGTCCCCAATGTCACCTTCTCCCCCCAGGATGTCCTCAATGCCACCCTCTTCCTCGGTCCCCAAGGCCACCTTCTCCTATTGAAGGTCCCCAAGGCCACCTTCTGCCCCCAAGATGTCCCCAATGCCACCCTCTTCCCCGTTGCTCCCCAAGGCCACTCTCTCCCTTTGAAGGTCCCCAAGGCCACCTTCTGCCCCCAAGATGTCCCCAAGGCCACCCTCTCCCCTTGAAGTGCCACCCTCTTCCCTGTTGCTCCCCAAGGCCACCCTCTCCCTTTCAATGTCCCCAATGCTCCTTTCTCCCCCCAAGATGTCCCCAATGCCACCCTCTTCCTTGAAGTGCCACCCTCTTCCCCGTTGGTCCCCAAGGCCACTCTCTCCCTTTGAAGGTCCCCAAGGCCACCTTCTCCCCCCAAGATGTCCCCAATGCCACCCCCTTCCCCGTTGGTCCCCAAGGCCACCCTCTCCCTTCAAGGTCCCCAATGCCAGCTTCTCCCCCCCAAGATGTCCCCAATGCCACCCTCTTCCCCATTGGTCCCCAGTGCCACCCTCTACCTGTCAATGTCCCCAAGGCCACCCTCTCCTATTGAAGGTCCCCAATGCCACCTTCTCCCCCCAAGATGTCCCCAGTGCCACCCTCTTCCCCATTGGTCCCCAATGCCACCTTCCCCCCTTGAAGGTCCCCAGTGCCACCTTCTCCCCCCAGGGTGTCCCCAGGGCCACTCTCCTCCCTGTTGGTTCCCAATGTCACCCTCTCCTTTTCAATGTCCCCAATGTCACCTTCTCCCCCCAGGATGTCCCAATGCCACCCCCTTCCCCGTTGGTCCCCAAGGCCACCTTCACTACTTGAAGGTCCCCAAGGCCACGTTCTCTCCCCAAGATGTCCCCAGGGCCACCCTCTTCCCTGTTAGTCCCCACTACTCTCTCCTTGAAGGTCCCCAAGGCCACCTTCTCCCTCCAAGATGTCCCCAATGCCACACTCTTCCCCATTGGTCCCCAGTGCCACCCTCTACCTGTCAATGTCCCCAAGGCCACCCTCTCCCTGTCAATGTCCCCAGTGTCACCTTCTCCCCCCAAGATGTCCCCAGTGTCACCCCCTTCCCCGTTGGTCCCCAAGGCCACCCTCTCCCTTTCAATGTCCCCAATGCCACCTTCTCCCCTTGAAGGTCCCCAATGCCACCCTCTCCCTTTGAAGTGCCACCGTCTTCCCCATTGGTCCCCAAGGCCACCTTCTCCCTTTCAATGTCCCCAATGCCACCTTCTCTCCCCAAGGTGTCCCCCAAGGCCACTCTCTCCTATTGATGGTCCCCAAGGCCACCTTCTCCGCCCAAGATGTCCCCAATGCCACCCTCTCCCTGTCAATGTCCCCAATGCCACCTTCTCCCCCCAAGATGTCCCCAATGCCACCCTCTTCCTCGTTGGTCCCCAAGGCCACCCTCTCCCTTTCAATGTCCCCAATGTCACCTTCTGCCCCCCAAGATGTCCCAATGCCACCCTTTCCCCTTGAAATGCCACCTTCTTCCCTGTTGGTCCCCAAGGCCACCTTCACTACTTGAAGGTCCCCAAGGCCACGTTCTCTCCCCAAGATGTCCCCAGGGCCACCCTCTTCCCTGTTAGTCCCCACTACTCTCTCCTTGAGGGTCCCCAAGGCCACCTTCTCCCCCCAAGATGTCCCCAATGCCACCTTCTCTCCCCAAGGTGTCCCCAATGCCACCCTCTCCCCTTGAAGTGCCACCCTCTTCCCCGTTGGTCCCCAAGGCCACTCTCTCCCTTTGAAAGTCCCCAAGGCCACCTTCTCCCCCCAAGATGTCCCCAATGCCACCCTCTCCCCTTGGAGGTCCCCAATGCCACCTTCTCTCCCCAAGGTGTCCCCAATGCCACCCTCTTCCTTGAAGTGCCACCCTCTTCCCTGTTGGTCCCCAAGGCCACTCTCTCCCTTTCAATGTCCCCAATGCTACCTTCTCTCCTTGAAGGTCCCCAAGGCCACCTTCTCCCCCCAAGATGTCCCCAATGCCACCCCCTTCCCTGTTGGTCCCCAAGGCCACCCTCTCCTTGTCAATGTCCCCAACTCCCCCTCCTCTGTCCCCTTGCTTCCCGGGGGTGTTGTCCCTTGTCCCTGGAGCTGCTGTCCCCCCCCCAGTGCCGGATGGAGTGTCGGGAGGTGGCAGCTGAGACTCTCTACGACGTCCTCCATGACATCGAGTACCGGAAGCAGTGGGACAGCAACGTCATCGAGACCTTCGACATCGGGCGCCTGACGGTCAACTCCGACGTCGGATACTACGCCTGTGAGGGGAAGGGGGGTTTGGGGGGGGGTTTGGGAGGGTCTGAGGGGGTCTGGGGGGAGGTTACAGGGCGTGGGGACCCACACGTGTGACACCAAACCCACCCGGAGCCACCTCAACTTCTTGAGGAGTCCCCAGACCCCGATTTCTGCTCTTCCAACCCCAAAACCCAACTTTCCGAGGGAGTTGGCACAAAGTTTCCCTCCCAGTATCCCCAGTTCAGCTCCAGTTGCATCTCAGGATGTCCCCTCCTGTGTCCCCAGCTCTGTCCCCATCTCTGAGCCACCTCAGTTTCTCCCTGAGTCCCCAAACTGCCCCAATTTCACCTTTCCCACCCCAAAACTCAACATCTCAAGAGAATTGACCCAAAGTTTCCCTCCCAGTATCCCCAGTCCAGCTCCAGTTGCATCTCCAGGTGTCCCCATCTGCATCTCATGATGTCCCCTCCTGTGTCCCCATCTCTGAGCCACCTCAACTTCTTCCTGAGTCCCCAGACCCCAATTTCTGCTCTTCCAACCCCAAAACCCAACTTTCCGAGGGAATTGGCACAAATTTGTCCCTCCCAGTATCCCCAGTTCAGCTCCAGTTACATCTCAGGATGTCCCCTCCTGTGTCCCCAACTCTGTCCTCAGCTCTGAGCCACCTCAGTTTCTCCCTGAGTCCCCAAACTCCCCCAATTTCACTTTTCCCACCCCAAAACTCAACATCTCAAGAGAATTGACCCAAAGTTTCCCTCCCAGTATCCCCAGTCCAGCTCCAGTTGCATCTCAGGTTGTCCCCAGCTCTGAGCCCACCCAGAACCACCTCAACTTCTTGAGGAGTCCCCAGACCCCGATTTCTGCTTTTCCATCCCCAAACCCCAACTTTCCGAGGGAATTGACCCAAAGTTTCCCTCCCAGTATCCCCAGTTCAGCTCCAGTTGCATCTCTGGATGTCCCCTCCTGTGTACCCAGCTCTGTCCCCATCTCTGAACCACCTCAGCTTCTTCCTGAGTCCCCAGACCCCAATTTCACCTTTCTGACCCCAAAACTCAACATCTCAAGAGAATTGACCCAAAGTTTCCCTCCCAGTATCCCCAGTCCAGCTCCAGTTGCATCTCCAGGTGTCCCCATCTGCATCTCAGGATGTCCCCAACTCTGTCCCCAGCTCTGAGCCCACCCAAAGCCACCTCAACTTCTTGAGGAGTCCCCAGACCCCAATTTCACCTTTTCCACCCCAAACTTTCAATGTCCTGAGGGAATTGACCCAAACTTTCCTCCCAGTATTCCCAGTCCAGCTCCAGTTGCATCTCAGGATGTCCCCACCTGCACCTCCCAATGTCCCCAGCTCTGTCCCCATCTCTGAGCCACCTCAGCTTCTTCTTGAGTCCCCAAACTGCCCCAATTTCATCTTTCCCATCCCAAAACTCAACATCTCAAGAGAATTGACCCAAGTTTCCCTCCCAGTATCCCCAGTTCAGCTCCAGTTGTATCTCAGGATGTCCCCTCCTGTGTACCCAGCTCTGTCCCCATCTCTGAACCACCTCAGCTTCTTGAGGAGTCCCCAGACCCCGATTTCTGCTCTTCCGACCCCAAAACCCAACTTTCCGAGAGAAATGACCCAAAGTTTCCCTCCCAGTATTCCCAGTTCAGCTCCAGTTGCATCTCAGGATGTCCCCAGCTCTGTCCCCAGCTCTGTCCCCATCTCTGAGCCACCTCAGTTTCTCCCTGAGTCCCCAAACTCCCCCAATTTCACCTTTCCCACCCCAAAACTCAACATCTCAAGAGAACTGACCCAAAGTTTCCCTCCCAGTATCCCCAGTCCAGCTCCAGTTGCATCTCCAGGTGTCCCCATCTGCATCTCATGATGTCCCCTCCTGTGTCCCCATCTCTGAGCCACCTCAGCTTCTTCCTGAGTCCCCAGACCCCAATTTCACCTTTTCCACCCCAAACTTTCAATGTCCTGAGGGAACTGACCCAAACTTTCCTCCCAGTATCCCCAGTTCAGCTCCAGTTACATCCCTGGATGTCCCCACCTGTGTCCACCTCAACCCCCAGCCTCCTGTCCCACCCTTGGGTTGTCCCCAAGGAGGGTTGGGTGACAACCAATAGGTTGGGTGACAGCGAATAGGTTGGGTGACAACCAGGATTGGGTGACAGCCAAATGTTGGGTGACAGCCAATGGGTTGGGTGACAACCAGGGTTGGGTGACAACGTCGGGTGACAACCAATGGGTTGGGTGACAACGAATGGGTTGGGTGACAACCAATGCCGGGTGATAGCCAATGGGTTGGGTGACAACCAGGGTTGGGTGACAGCCAAATGTTGGGTGACAGCCAATGGGTTGGGTGACAACGTTGGGTGACAGCCAATGGGTTGGGTGACAGCCAGGTGTTGAGTGGCAACGTTGGGTGACAACCAGTGGGTTGGGTGACAACCAATGGGTTGGGTGACAACCAGTGGGTTGGGTGACAGCCAATAGGTTGGGTGACACCAGGGTTGGGTGACAAACAAGTGTTGGGTAACAACCAGTGGGTTGGGTGACAACGTTGGGTGACAACCAATGGGTTGGGTGACAGCCAGGTGTTGAGTGACAACATTGGGTGACAACCAATGGGTTGGGTGACAACCAAGTGTTGGGTGACAACCGGTGGGTTGGGTGACAGCTAATAGGTTGGGTGACAACGAGGGTTGGGTGACAAACAAGTGTTGGGTGACAGCCAATGGGTTGGGTGACAGCCAGGTGTTGAGTGACAACATTGGGTGACAACCAATAGGTTGGGTGACAACCAGTAGGTTGGGTGACAGCCAATGGGTTGGGTGACAACCAGGTGTTGGGTGACAGCCAGTGGGTTGGGTGACAGCCAATGGGTTGGGTGACAACCAGGGTCGGGTGACAAACAAGTGTTGGGTGACAACCAGGGTTGGGTGACAACGTTGGGTGACAGCCAATAGGTTGGGTGACAGCCAATAGGTTGGGTGACAACCAATGGGTTGGGTGACAACCAGGGTTGGGTGACAAACAAGTGTTGGGTAACAACCAGTGGGTTGGGTGACAACGTTGGGTGACAGCCAATGGGTTGGGTGACAGCCAGTGGGTTGTCTCACCCGAAGCGGGTGGGTGTTGATCTCTGGGGGTGTCTCTGGTTGGGTGTTGGGGTGTCTCACCCCACCCCACGTGTGTCCCCCCCCAAAGGGAAGTGCCCCAAGCCCCTGAAGAACCGTGACGTCATCACCCTGCGCTCCTGGCTGCCAATGGGCAGCGATTACATCATCATGAACTACTCCGTCAAGCACCCCGTCAGTGGGGGGGGGACCCCGCTTTGGGGGGGGGACCCCATGGGGGCCTCATTTGGGGTGGGGGTGACCCCATGGGTGGCCTTGGGCTTGGGGACCTCGTTTTGGGGTGGGGGTGACCCCATGGGGACCTCGTCTGGGGGGACAGGGGGTGACCCCGTGGGTGGCCTTGGGTTGGGGACCTCATCTGGGGGGACAAGGAGGTGACCCCATGGGTACCTCGTTTTGGGGGGGGCTAACCCTGTGGGTGGCCTTGAGGTTGGGGACCTGGTTTGGGGGGCAGTGGGGTGACCCCATGGGGACCACGTTTGGGGGGCAGTGGGGTGACCCCATGGGTGGCCTTGGGGACCTCGTTTTGGGGTGGGGGGGTGACACCATGGGTGGTCTTGGGGTTGGGGACCTGGTCTGGGGGGGGGGGGTTGACCCCATGGGGACCTCATTTGGGGGGCAGGGGGTGACCCCATGGGTGGCCTTGGGGTTGGGGACCTCGTTTTGGGGTTGGGGGTTGACCCCATGGAGACCTTGTTTGGGGGGTAGGGGGTGACCCCGTGGGTGGCCTTGGGGACCTCGTTTTGGGGTGGGGGGGTGATCCTGTGGGTGGTCTTGGGGTTGGGGACCTCATTTTGGGGGGGGTGACCCCATGGGGCCCTTGTTTGGGGGGACAGGGGGGTGACCCCATGGGTGGCCTTGGGGTTGGGGACCTCGTTTTGGGGTGGGGGTGACCCCATGGGGACCTCGTTTGGGGGGACAGGGGGGTGACCCCATGGGTGGCCTTGGGGTTGGGGACCTCGTTTTGGGGTGGGGGTGACCCCATGGGGACCTCGTTTGGGGTGGGGGTGACCCCATGGGTGGCCTTGGCCTTGGGGACATGTTTAAGGTCCCCCCCCCGTGTGTTCTCCCCCCTTGGTGTTGGTCCCTCTGCCACCTCCCCCGTGGTGTCCCCACTGCCACCACCCTCTGTCCTTCTGCTCCTTTGGTGACCCCCCCAGCACCACCTTTGGTGTCCCCAACCCTTGTTCTGTGTCCCCAACCCCATGTTTTGTGTCCCCAACCCCACATTCTGTGTCCCCACTCCATGTTCTGTGTCCCCAACCCTTGTTTCATGTCCCCAACCCCATTTTCCTGTCCCCAACCCCATTATTTATGTCCCCAATTGGTATTTTGTGTCCCCAACCCTTGTTCTGTGTCCCCAACCCCATTTTTATGTCCCCAACCCCACGTTTTATGTCCCCAACCCCACGTTTTATGTCCCCAACCCCACATTTTGTGTCCTCAACCCCATTTTTGTGTCCTCCAACCCCCATTCTGTGTCCCCAACCCCTGTTTTTTGTCCCCAATTGGTATTTTGTGTCCCCAACCCCACGTTTTGTGTCCCCCACCCCATGTTCTGTGTCCCCAACCCCATTTTCCTGTCCCCAACCTCATTTTTATGTCCCCAACCCCATTATTTATGTCCCCAACCTCATTTTTATGTCCCCAACCCCCGTTTTTTGTGTCCCCAGTTGGTTTTTTGTGTCCCCAACCCCCATTCTGTGTCCCCAACCCCTGTTTTTTGTCCCCAATTGGTGTTTTGTGTCCCCAACCCCACATTCTGTGTCCCCACTACATGTCCTGTGTCCCCAACTCTTGTTCTGTGTCCCCAACCCCATTTTTTCTGTCCCCAACCCCACGTTTTGTGTCCCCAACCCCATGTTCTGTGTCCCCAATGGGTATTTTCTGTCCCCAACCCCATTTTCCTGTCCCCAACCCCATATTCTGTGTCCCCAACCCCATTATTTCTGTCCCCAATTGGTATTTGATGTCCCCAACCCCATTTTCCTGTCCCCAACCCCCCGTTTTATGTCCCCAACCCCATTATTTCTGTCCCCAACTGGTATTTTTATGTCCCCAACCCCATTTTCCTGTCCCCAACCCCATTTTTTCTGTCCCCAACCCCATTATTTATGTCCCCAATTGGTATTTTCTGTCCCCAACCTCCGTTCTGTGTCCCCAACCCCATTTTCCTGTCCCCAACCCCATTATTTATGTCCCCAACCTCATTTTTATGTCCCCAACCCCATTTTCCTGATGTCCCCAACCCTTGTTCTGTGTCCCCAACCCCACGTTTTCTGTCCCCAACCCCATTATTTATGTCCCCAATTGGTGTTTTATGTCCCCAACCCCATTTTCCTGTCCCCAACCCTTGTTCTGTGTCCCCCACCCCATGTTTTGTGTCCCCAACCCTTGTTCTGTGTCCCCAACCCCACGTTTTGTGTCCCCAACCCCATGTTTTGTGTCCTCAACCCCATTTTTATGTCCCCACCCCACACTTTGTGTGCCCAACCCCATTTTCTGTCCCCAACCCCATTTTCCTGTCCCCAACCCCATTATTTCTGTCCCCAACCCCCCGTTTTATGTCCCCAACCCCACATTTTATGTCCCCAACCCCATTATTTATGTCCCCAACCCCATTTTCCTGTCCCCAACCTCATTTTTATGTCCCCAACCACATTATTTATGTCCCCAACCCCCATTCTGTGTCCCCAACCCCTGTTTGTTTTGTGTCCCCAACCCTTTTTTATGTCCCCAACCCCATTATTTATGTCCCCAACCCTTGTTCTGTGTCCCCAATTGGTATTTTATGTCCCCAACCCCAGTTTTCTGTCCCCAATTGGTATTTTCTGTCCCCAACCCCATTTTCCTGTCCCCAACCCCCCGTTTCTGGTGTCCCCAACCCCAGAAGTACCCCCCCCGTAAGGACATGGTCCGAGCTGTCTCCATCCAGACCGGGTACCTGATCCAGGGGACGGGGGACAAGAGCTGCACCATCACCTACCTGGCACAGGTGGACCCCAAAGGTACCACGGGAGGGGACAGGGGACAGCCGGGGGGGTTGGGGACACCTGGGGGGACAAGGGGGGGACACCCGGGGTTGGGGACAATCGGCTTCAAATGGGGGATTTGGGGTGGAAAAGGGGAAATTGGGGCTTTTGGGGAGTTGGGAAGGAGCTGAGGGGGGGACAGAGTTGGGGACAGAGGGGGGGACAGAGATGGGGACATTGTGAGAGGCAACTGGAGCTGGACTGGGGATACTGGGAGGGAGAAATTGGGGTCAGTTCTCTCAAAATGTTGGATTTTTGGGGAGGAAAAACCTGAAATTGAGGGGTTTGGGACTTGGGAAGGAGGGGACAGAGAGGGGGACAAGGGGGGGACAGAATGGGGACAGAGGTGGGGACATCGTGAGAGGCAACTGGAGCTGGACTGGGAATACTGGGAGGGAGAAATTGGGGTCAATTCTCTCAAAATGTTGGATTTTTGGGGTGGAAAAGGGGAAATTGAGGGGTTTGGGACTTGGGAAGGAGGAGAGGGGGGGACAGAGGGGGGGACAGAGGGGGGGACAGAGGTGGGGACATCATGAGAGGCAACTGGAGCCGGACTGGGAATACTGGGAGGGGGAAATTTGGGTCAGTTCTCTTGAAATGTTGGATTTTTGGGGTGGAAAAACCTGAAATTGGGGCTTTTGGGGAGTTGGGAAGGAGGGGAGGTGGGGACAGAGGGGGACAGAGAGGGGGACAAGGGGGGGACAGAGGTGGGGACATCGTGAGAGGCAACTGGAGCTGGACTGGGAATACTGGGAGGGAGAAATTTGGGTCAATTCTGTAGAAATGTTGGATTTTTGGGGTGGAAAAGGGGAAATTGAGGGGTTTGGGACTTGGGAAGGAGGGGAGGGGGGGACAGAGAGGGGGACAAGGGGGGGACAAGGGGGGGACAGAGGTGGGGACATCCTGAGAGGCAACTGGAGCTGGACTGGGAATACTGGGAGGGAGAAATTGGGGTCAGTTCTCTTGAAATGTTGGATTTTTGGGGTGGAAAAGGGGAAATTGGGGCTTTTAGGGAGTTGGGAAGGAGCTGAGGGGGGGACAGAGATGGGGACATCGTGAGAGGCAACTGGAGCTGGACTGGGAATACTGGGATGGAGAAATTGGGGTCAGTTCTGTAGAAATGTTGGATTTTTGGGGTGGAAAAGGGGAAATTGGGGCTTTTGGGGAGTTGGGAAGGAGGAGAGGGGGGATACAGGGGGGGACAGAGGGGGGGACAGAGTTGGGGACAGAGATGGGGACATTGTGAGAGGCAACTGGAGTTGGACTGGGAATACTGGGAGGGAGAAACTGGGTCGGTTCTCTTGAAATGTTGGATTTTTGGGGTGGAAAAACCTGAAATTGGGGCTTTTGGGGAGTTGGGAAGGAGGGGAGGGGGGGACAGAGTTGGGGACAGAGGGGGGGACATTGTGAGAGGCAACTGGAGCCGGACTGGGAATACTGGGAGGGAGAAATTGGGGTCAATTCTCTCAAAATGTTGGATTTTTGGGGTGGAAAAACCTGAAATTGAGGGGTTTGGGACTTGGGAAGGAGGGGACAGAGAGGGGGACAAGGGGGGGACAGAGGTGGGGACATCATGAGAGGCAACTGGAGCTGGACTGGGAATACTGGGAGGGGGAAATTTGGGTCAGTTCTCTTGAAATGTTGGATTTTTGGGGTGGAAAAGGTGAAATTGGGGCTTTTGGGGAGTTGGGAAGGAGGGGAGGGGGGGACAGAGGGGGGGACAGAGATGGGGACATCATGAGAGGCAACTGGAGCTGGACTGGGAATACTGGGAGGGAGAAATTGGGGTCAATTCTCTTGAAATGTTGGATTTTTGGGGTGGAAAAGGGGAAATTGAGGGGTTTGGGACTTGGGAAGGAGGGGAGGGGGGATACAGGGGGGGACAGAGGGGGGGGGACAAGGGGGGGACAGAGGTGGGGACATCGTGAGAGGCAACTGGAGTTGGACTGGGAATACTGGGAGGGAGAAATTGGGGTCAATTCTCTTGAAATGTTGGATTTTTGGGGTGGAAAAACCTGAATTTGGGGCTTTTGGGGAGTTGGGAAGAAGGGGAGGGGGGGACAGAGTTGGGGACAGAGGGGGGGACAGAGATGGGGACATTGTGAGAGGCAACTGGAGCCGGACTGGGAATACTGGGAGGGAGAAATTGGGGTCAATTCTGTAGAAATGTTGAACTTTTGGGGTGGAAAAACCTGAAATTGAGGGGTTTGGGACTTGGGAAGGAGCTGAGGGGGAGATAGAAGGGGGACAGTGAGAAGGACAAGGGGGGGACAGAGGTGGGGACATCGTGAGAGGCAACTGGAGTTGGACTGGGAATACTGGGAGGGAGAAATTGGGGTCAATTCTCTTGAAATGTTGGATTTTTGGGGTGGAAAAGGGGAAATTGGGGCTTTTGGGGAGTTGGGAAGGAGGGGAGGGGGGGGTCACAGCCACCACTGCCCCCCCTGGGGGTGACAAAGCCACCGGTGCCACCACCCCCAACCCCCTTTCTCCTTTTGTCCCCCCCCAGGTTCCCTCCCCAAGTGGGTGGTCAACAAATCCTCCCAGTTCCTGGCCCCCAAGGTGACAATGGGGTGACAATGGGGGGGGTGACAATGGGGTGACAGTGGGGGTGACAATGGGGGGGGTGACACTGGGGGTGACACTGGGGGTGACAAGGGGTTGACAATGGGGGGGGTGACAATAGGGTGACAGTGGGGGTGACAATGGGTGTGACAAGGGGTGTGACAATGGGGGGGTGATGGGGGTGACAGTGGGAGTGACAATGGAGGGTGAGAGTGGGGGGTGACATGGAGGGGGTGACACTGGGGGTGGGAATGGGGGGTGTGACAATGGGGGGGGTGATGGGGTGACAATGGGGTGACAATGGGGGGTGACACTGAGGGGATGACAATGGGTGTGACAAGGGGTGTGACAATGGGGGGGTGATGGGGTGACAATGGGGGTGACACGTGGGGGGTGACAATGGGTGTGACAAGGGGTGTGACAATGGGGGGGTGATGGGGGTGACAATGGGGGTGAGAGTGGGGGGTAACAGGGAGTGACAATGGGGGTGACAGTGGGGGGTGACACTGGGGGTGGGAATGGGGGGTGTGACAATGGGGGGGTGATGGGGGTGACTAGGGTGACAATGGGGGTGACACTGAGGGGGTGACAATGGGTGTGACAGTGGGGGGGGTGACAATGGGAGGGATGGCAGTGGTGGGGTGACAATCAAGAGGCTGTCAATAGCGGGGTGACCCTGGGGGGGGTGGCAATGGGGGTGTGATGTGACAAAGGAGTCTGTCTGTGTGTCTGTCTGACTGTCTGTCTGTGTGTCTCTGTGTGTGTGTCTGCCTGTCTCTGTGTCTCTGTGTCTGTCTGCCTGTCTGTGTGTCTGTGTCTGTGTCTGTCTGTCTGCCTGTGTCTGTCTGCCTGTCTGTGTCTGTGTGTCTGTGTGTCCGTCTATCTGTGTTTCTGTCTGTCTGTCTGTCTGCCTTTCTGCCTGTCTGTCTCTGTGTCTGTGTGTCTGTGTCTGTGTGTTTCTCTGTCTCTGTCTGTGTGTCTGTCTGCCTATTTGTGTGTGTCTGTCTGTCTGTGTCTGTGTGTCTGTGTCTGTGTGTCTGTCTGCCTGTCTGTGTCCCTGTCTGTCTGCTGTCTCTGTGTCTCTGTGTGTGCCTGTCTGTCTGTCTGTGTGCCTGTGTCTGTCTGTCTGTCCGCCTGCCTGTCTGTCTGTGTCTGTGTCTGTGTCCCTGTCTGCCTGTCTCTGTGTCTCTGTGTCTGTCTGTCTGTCTGTGTGTCTGTGTGTCTGTCTGCCTGACTGTCTGTGTCTGTCTGTCTCTGTGTCTCTGTCCATCTGTCTGTCTGTGTCTGTCTGCCTCTCTGCCTGTCTGTGTGTCTGTCTGTCTCTGTGTCTCTGTGTGTGTCTGTCTGTGTCTGTCTGTCTGCCTGTGTGTCCCTGTCTGTCTGTCTCTGTGTCTGTCTGTCTGTCCGTCTGCCTGTCTACCTGTCTGTCTGCGTGTCTGTGTTTCTGTGTGTCTGTCTGCCTGTCTGTGTGTGTGTCTGCCTGCTTGTCTCTCTGTCTGTCTGTGTGTCCCTGTCTATCTGTCTGTGTCTGTGTCTGTCTGTCTGCCTGTCTGTCTGCGTGTCTGTGTCTGTGTTTCTGTGTGTCTGTCTGCCTGTCTCTCTGTCTCTGTCCATCTGTCTGTCTGCCTGTCTCTCTGCCTGTCTGTCTGTCCGTCTGTCTGTGTCTGTGTGTCTGTGTCTGTGTCTGTGTGTCTGTGTGTCCCTGTCTGTCTGTCCGTGTCCCCGTGCCCCCCGTGCCCCCCCAGGCGCTGAAGCGGATGTACAAGGCCTGCCTGAAGTACCCCTCGTGGAAGCAGCAGCACGAGCCGGGGTTCAAGCCGTGGCTGTACCCCGAGCAGAGCCGCCTGCCCCCCCTGCCCCTCTCCGAGCTCTCCCTGCAGCACGCCGAGTCCCTGGAGAACATCGACGAGAGCGGGGTCAGCGAGGGCCGGGACGAGAGGGGGGACGGCAGCGACGAGGACAACTGAGACCCCCCCCCAGGAAGGGACACACGGGGGGACGACCCCCCCGACTCCTGCGGCACCCGCGGCCTTCGCCTGTCACCCCCCGGGGTTGATTTGTCACCTCCTGGGGTTGATTTGTCACCTCAAGCGTTAATTTGTCACCCCCTGGGTTGAGTTGTCACCTCCTGGGTTGAGTTGTCACCCCCTGGGTTGAGTTGTCACCTCCTGGGGTTGATTTGTCACCCCCCGGGGTTGAGTTGTCACCCCTTGGGGTTCATTTGTCACCCCAAGCGTTAATTTGTCACCCCCTGGGTTGAGTTGTCACCTCCTGGGGCTCAGCTGTCACCCCCTGGGGTTGAATTGTCACCTCCCAGGGTTGAATTGTCACCTCCCAGGGTTGATTTGTGCCCCCCCTGGATTGATTTGTCACCCCCTGGGGTTGATTCATCACCCCCTGGGGTTGAATTGTCACCCCCTGGGGTTCATTTGTCACCCCAAGCGTTAATTTGTCACCCCCCAGGTTGAGTTGTCACCCCCTGGGGTTGAGTTGTCACCTCCTGGGGCTCAGATGTCACCCCCTGGGGTTGAGTTGTCACCCCTTGGGGTTCATTTGTCACCCCAAGCGTTAATTTGTCACCCCCCCGGATTGAGTTGTCACCTCCTGGGGTTGAGTTGTCATCTCCTGGGGCTCATTTGTCACCCCAAGCATTAATTTGTCACCCCCTGGATTGAGTTGTCACCCCCTAGGGTTGAATTGTCACCCCCTGGGGTTCAGCTGTCACCCCAAGCGTTAAGTTGTCACCCCCTGGGTTGAGTTGTCACCACCTGGGGTTGATTTGTGCCCCCCCTGGATTGATTTGTCACCCCCTGGGGTTGAATTGTCACCCCCCGGGGTTGAGTTGTCACCCCAAGCATTAATTTGTCACCCTCCAGGTTGAGTTGTCACCCCTTGGGGTTGAATTGTCACCTCTTGGGGTTGAGTTGTCACCCCCCCAGGGTTGAATTGTCACCTCCCAGGGTTCATTTGTGCCCCCCCTGGATTGAGTTGTCACCCCCTGGGGCTCAGCTGTCACTCCCTGGGGTTGAGTTGTCACCTCCTGAGGTTCATTTGTCACCCCAAGCATTAATTTGTCACCCCTCGGGTTGAGTTGTCACCACCTGGGGTTGATTTGAGCCCCCCCCCAGGACTGATTTGTCACCCCCCGGGTTGAGTTGTCACCTCCTGGGGTTGACTTGTGCCCCCCTGGGGTTGATTTGAGCCCCCCTGGATTGATTTGTCACCCCCTGACGTTCCTCTGTCACCCCTCGGGGTTCAGGTGTCACCCCCTGGGGGTGATTTGTGCCCCCCAGGACTGATTTGTCACCCCCCCCAGAGGTTCATTTGTCACCCCAAGCATTAATTTGTCCCCTCCTGGGGTTGATTTGTGCCCCCCCAGGTTGATTGATGCCCCCCCTGGATTGATTTGTCACCCCCCGGGGTTCAGGTGTCACCTCCTGGGGGTTCTTCTGTCACCCCCCCAGGACTGATTTGTCACCCCTGGGGTTCACTTGTCACCCCCCAGGACTCATCTGTCACCCCCCCAGGGTTCATTTGTCACCCCCTGGGGTTGATTTGCCCCCCCCCAGGATTAATTACCCCCCAATCCCTCCCCCCCCGGGCTGATTTGTCACCCCTGGGGTTCACTTGTCACCCCCCCAGGGTCCATTTGTCACCCCTGGGGTTCATTTGTCCCCCCCCCCAGTGCTGTTTGGGGGGGGCTCTGGGGGTTCCCAGCACCTCTGGGTATTTTGGGGGGGGGTCTCCCCCATTTCCAGATGTTTGGGGGGGGGCTCCCAGCACCTCCAGATGTTCAGGGGGGTCCTGGGGGGGCTCCCATCACCTTCAGGTACAGTGGAGGAGGGGGGGGGGGGGTCCCCAGCACCTCCAGGGATTTTGGGGGGGGGGTCTCAGGGGGCTCCCCCCTTTCCAGATGTTTGGGGGGGGGCTCCCAGAATATTCAGGTACAGTGAGGGGGGGGCTCCCCCCGTTTCCAGATGTTTGGGGGGGTCCCCAGCACCTCCAGATGTTGGGGGGGCTCCCGTAATGTTCAGGTATTTGGGGGGGGCTCCCAACCCCCCCAGATGTTTGGGGGGGTCCCGGCACCTCCAGGTATTTGGGGGGGGGGGTCTCCCAGCACCTCGAGATGTTTGGGGGGGCTCCCAACCCCCCCCAGATGTTTTGGGGGGGCTCCCATAATCTTCAGGTACGGGGAGGGGGGGGGCTCCCAGCACCTCCAGGGATTTTGGGGGGGGGTCTCAGGGGGCTCCCCCCATTTCCAGATGTTTGGGGGGGGGCTCCCAGCACCTCCAGATGTTTGGGGGGGGGGGGGGCTGGGGGTTCCTGCCCCCCCCTTTTATTGCAGGTTTGGTGGGGGGGGGGCACTTTCTCTGCTGGAATTCGAGGCCTTGAATTGGGATTTTGGGGGTTGGTCCTTGCCTGCCCCCTGCACCCTTTTCCTCCGTGGGGGTTTTGGGGGATTTTGGGGGGAGGGGATTATTTTGGGGGGCAAAGGTTTTGTATCTTGTACGGAGCTGATTCTTTAGGAATAAAAGGAAGAAATCCAAAGAGATTTGACCCCCCCCCCCCCAAAATATTGGGGTGCCCGCAGGTTTTGGGGTGCCCTGAGCCCTGGGGGGGGGGCCCCATCCTGGGACCCCCCAAAATACTGGGGGTCTGTGAGGTTTTGGGGTGTACTGAGCCCCTGGGGGGGGGGCAGGGGGGTGATTTGGGGAAGGGGGGGCAGGGTGGGACCCCCACTTTTGGGGTGCCCTGAGTCCTGGGGGGGGTGCCCCATTCCAGGATCCCCCAGAATACTGGGGGTCCGTAAGGTTTTGGGGTGTCCTGAGCCCCCGGGGGGGTGATTTAGGGGGGGCAGGATGGGACCCCCACTTTTGGGGTGTCCTGAGCCCCTGGGGGGGCTGCCCCATTCCGGGACCCCCCAGAATACTGGGGGTCCGTGAGGTTTTGGGGTGCCCAGAGCCCCCGGGGGGGGAGGCAAGGGGGTGATTTGGGGTGGGACCCCCACTTTTGGGGTGCCTAAAGTCATGGGGGGGGCCCATTCTGGGACCCCCCAGAATATTGGGGGTCTGTGAGGTTTTGGGGTGCCCGGAGCCCCCGGGGGGGTGATTTAGGGAGGGGCAGGGAGGGACCCCCAGTTTTGGGGTGTCCTGAGCCCCTGGGGGGGCTGCCCCATTCCAGGACCCCCCAGAATACTGGGGGTCCGTGAGGTTTTGGGGTGCCCAGAGCCCCCGGGGGGGGCAGGGGGTGATCTGGGGGGGACCCCCACTTTTGGGGTGCCCCAAGTCATGGGGGGGTGCCTCATCCTGGGACCCCCCAGAATACGGGGGGTCTGTGAGGTTTTGGGGTGCCCTGAGCCCCTGGGGGGGGGCAGGAGGGTGATTTGGGGGGGCAGGGTAGGACCCCCACTTTTGGGGTGCCCTGAGTCCTGGGGGGGGTGCCCCATTCCAGGACCCCCCAGAATATTGGGGGTCCGTGAGGTTTTGGGGTGCCCGGAGCCCCCGGGGGGGGGAGGCAAGGGGGTGATTTGGGGGGGGACCCCCAGTTTTGGGGTGCCTAAAGTCATGGGGGGGGGGCCCATTCTGGGACCCCCCAGAATATTGGGGGTCTGTGAGGTTTTGGGGTGTCCTGAGCCCCTGGGGGGGTGATTTAGGGGGGGGCAGGGAGGGACCCCCAGTTTTGGGGTGTCCTGAGGGGGGGGGGTGCCCCATCCTGGAACCCCCCAAAAATATTGGGGGTCCCTCAGGTTTTGGGGTGTCCTGAGCCCTGGGGGGGGGAAGGGGGTGATTTGGGGGGGGGGGGCAGGGTGGGACCCCCAGTTTTGGGGTGCGGGGGCTGCGGGGGGGCAAAACCCAACACCCCCCCCCATGGGGGGCTCAGGGGGATTTTCTTTTTTTGGGGGGGGGTCTCGGGGGGGTTCGGTTTGGGGGAAAGGGGTCACGTGGTGGCTCTGGGGGACACGGGACGGGGGGACGTGGGGGGGGTACGGGGGGGCCTACGGGGGACATGACACGGGGGGGGTGATGGGTGGGGGGGGGACACGGGGGGGACAGACTAGAACGGGGGGGGGGACACACGAAGGGGGACACGGGGGGGGCACGGGGGGAAAGAACACGGGGGGGTGATGGATGGGGGGGACACGGGTGGACACGGGAGGACACGGGACACGGGGGGGCGGCACGGGGGGGCACCGGGGGGCACGGGGGGACAGACTGGAACTGGGGGCACGAGGGGGACACGGGGGTGACAGGGACACGGGGGGGGACACGGGACACGGGGGGGAGACGGGGGACACAGGGGGGACAGGGACACGGGGGGACACAGGGGACATGGGGGGGTGATGGGGGACACGGGGGGGACAGGGACACGGGGGGGGACACGGGGGGTGTGATGGGGGGACATGGGGGGACAGACGGGGGGGACAGACGGGGGACAGGGGGGACAGACGGTGGCTCTGGGGGGGACAGACTGGAACTGGGGGGGACACACGAAGGGGGACACGGGGGGGGTGATGGAGTGGGGGGGACAAGGGGGGGATGATGGGGGTGACATGGGGGGGAGCACGGGGGGGGTCATGGATGGGGGGGGCAGAGGGGGACACGGGGGGGGGGACAGACTGGAACTGAGGGGGGATACGGGGATGACATTGGGGGTGGAGAGGGGGGACATGGGGGACATGGGGACACGGGGACATGGGGGGACACGGGGGACATGGGGGGACACGGGGGATGCGGGGGGACGCGAGACAGAGGGACATGGGGAGTACACGGGGGTGATGGAGTGGGGGACACGGGGACAGACTGGAACTGGGGGCACGAGGGGGACACGGGGGTGATGGACACGGGGGACATGGGGGGACACGGGGGATGCGGGGGGACGCGAGACATGGGGGACATGGGGACACAGGGGACATGGGGGACACGGGGGGACAGGGGGACATGGTGGCTTTAGGGGGACAGCCTGGAACTGGGGGAGCACACGGGGGGTGATGGGGGTGACATGGGGGACACGGGACACGGGGGCACACGAGGGGGACACGGGGGCAATGGGGGACAGACTGGAACTGGGGGAGGACACGAGGGGGACACCGGGGGTGATGGATGGGGACACAGGACACGGGACACGGGGGGGGGCACACGAGGGGGTACACGGGGGGGCACGGGGGGGTCAGACTGGAACTGGGGGGGACGACACGAGGGGGGACACGGGGGGGGGTCATGGATGGGGGAGGCAAGGGGGGACACGGGGGGGGACAGACTGGAACGGGGTTGGGGGACACGGGGGACACGGGGGTGATGGAGTGGGGGGGACAAGGGGGACAGACTGGAACGGGGGGACACGGGGGATGACATGGGGGGTGAGAGGGGGGACATGGGGGACACGGGGGGACACGGGGGACATGGTGGCTTTAGGGGGACAGCCTGGAACTGGGGGACACGAAGGGGACACGGGGGTGATGGATGGGGGACACGAGGACGGGGGCACACGAAGGGGGACACGGGGCAGGGGGGGACAGACTGGAACTGGGGGGGGACACGAGGGGGGACACGGGGGGGGGGGTCATGGATGGGGGGACACGGGGGGACGACACGGGGGGGGACAGACTGGAATGGGGGGGGGACACGGGGTGTGGACACGGGGGGGGTGATGGGGGGGACACGGGGGGGGACATTGGAGCGGGGGGGGCGACACGGGGGGGATTTGGGGGGAGGGGGACACAGTGGCTCGGGGGGGGGGGACTGGAGGAGGGGGTGGAACCAGTTTGGGGGGGGGAAACCAGTTTGGGGGGGGGAAACCAGTTTGGGGGGGTTGTAAAACCAGTTTGGGGGGGGGAAACCAGTTTGGGGGAGGGGGAAACGAGTTTGGGGGAATGAAACCAGTTGGGGGGAGGGGAACCAGTTTGGGGGGATAAAAAAAAACTGGGGGGGGGGTAAAACCAGTTGGGAAAGGTAAAACCAGTTTGGGGGTAAAACCAAAACCAGTCCTGGGGGGTAAAACCAGTGGGGGGGGGGTAAAACCCCAGTATTCCCCAGTTCCACCCCAGTATTCCCCAGTTCAACACCAGTGCACCCCCAGTTTGCACCAGCTCCTCCCAGTACATCCCAGTCTGTCCCAGTATATCCCAGCTCCCTCCCAGTACATCCCAGTTCATCCCAGTACATCCCAGCTCCCTCCCAAGACATCCTAGCTTCTTCCCAGTACATCCCAGTTCCATCCCAGCTCCTTCCCAGTACAACCCAATCCCATCCCAGTACATCCCAGTTCTGTCCCAGTAAACCCCAGCTCCTTCCCAGTACATCCCAATTCCTCCCACTACATCCCAGTTCTGTCCCAGTACATCCCAGTTCCCTCCCAGTACATCCCAGCTCCCTTCCAGTACATCCCAGTCCCAGCCCAGTACATCCCAGTTCACTCCCAGTACACCCCAGCTCCTTCCCAGTACATCCCAGTTCTGTCCCAGTACATCCCAGTTCCCTCCCAGTTCATCCCAGTTCCCTCCCAGTACATCCCAGGTCCTTCCCAGTACCTCCCAGCTCCTTCCCAGTACATCCCAGTTCACCCCAGTACATCCCCGTTCTGTCCCAGTACATCCCAGTTCATTCCCACTCCCAGCTTCATCCCAGTACATCCCAGTTCTATTCCATTACATCCCAGTCCTGGCCCAGTACATCCCAACTCCCTCCCAGTTCATCCCAGTTCCATACCAGCCCCTTCCCAGTACATCCCACTTCCTCCCAGTACATCCCAATTCCTCCCATCCCATCCCAGCCCCTTCCCAGTACATCCCAGTTCTGTCCCAACACATCCCAGTTCCCTCCCAGTACATCCCAGTTCTATCCCAATACATCCCAGTTCCATCCCATCCCATCCCATCCCATCCCAGCTCCTTCCCAGTACATCCCAGTTCTGTCCCAGTACATCCCAGCTCCATCCCAGTACATCCCAGCTCCTTCCCATCCCATCCCAGCTCCATCCCAGTACACCCCAATTCATCCCAGTACATCCCACTTCCCTCCCAGTACATCCCAGTTCCATCCCATCCCATCCCAGTTCCCTCCCAGTACACCCCAGTTCTGTCCTAGTACATCCCAGCTCCCTCCCAGTACATCCCAGCTCCTTCCCAGTACATCCCAGTTCCATCCCAGCCCCTTTCCAGTTCATCCCAGTTCATCCCAGTTAACCCCAGCTCCCTCCCAGTCACCCAGTTCTGTCCCAGTACATCCCAGTTCCCTCCCAGTACATCCCAGCTCCTTCCCAGTACATCCCAGTTCTGTCCCAGTACATCCCAGTCCCCCCAGTACATCCCAGTCCTTCCCAAGACATCCCAGTTCCATTCCAGTACACCCCAGTTCATCCCAGTAAACCCCAGCTCCCTCCCAGTACATCCCAGTTCCATCCCAGTACATCCCAGTTCTTCCCAGTACATCCCAGTTCTGTCCCAGTACATCCCAGTTCTGTCCCAGTACACTTCACCCTTTTTTTTTGCCCCGTTTCCCTTTTTCCTGGTCATTTCCCCCAATTTTCCCCCAATTTTTTTCCCACTTCAGTCGCTCATTTTTTCCTGATTTTCCCCGATTTTCCCTTTTTTCCTCTTTTCCTTCTTTTTCCCTTTTCTCCCGATTTTTTCCTCTTTTTCCCCCGATTTTTCCCGATTTTCCCTTTTTATTTTTTCCCTTTTTTGCCGATTTTTCCCCGATTTTTTTTCCTCTTTCCTTTTTTTTTTTCTGTTTTTTTTCCGATTTTCCCTTTTTTTCCTCTTTTCCTTTTTTTCCTCTCTCTTTTCCCTTTTCTCCCGATTTTTTTCCTCTTTTCCCCCCGATTTTTCCCCGATTTTTCCCGATTTTCCCTTTTTATTTTTTTCCCTTTTTTGCCAATTTTTCCCCGATTTTTTCTCCTCTTTCCTTTTTTTTCTTTTCTTTTTTTTTGCCGGTTTTTTCCGATTTTCCCTTTTTTTCTCTTTTCCTTCTTTTTCCCTTTTCTCCCGATTTTTTTCCCTCTTTTTCCCCCGATTTTTCCCGATTTTCCCTTTTTATTTTTCCCCCTTTTTTGCCGATTTCCCCCCGATTTTTCTTTTTTTTCTCTTTCCTTCTTTTTTTTTCTTTTCTTTTTTTTCCTGATTTTTCCCGATTTTCCCTTTTTTTCCTCTTTTCCTTTTTTCCCCCCCTTTTCCCTTTTCTCCCGATTCTTTTTTCCTCTTTTTCCCCCGATTTTCCCCCGATTTTTCCCGATTTTCCCTTTTTAATTTTTTCCCCCTTTTTTGCCGATTTTCCCCCGATTTTTCTTTTTTTCTCTTTCCTTCTTTTTTTTCTTTTCTTTTTATTTTTTGCTGTTTTTTCCCGAATTTCCCTTTTTTTCCTTTTTTCCTCTCTCTTTTCCCTTTTCTCCCGATTTTTTCCCCCCGATTTTTCCCCGATTTTTCCCAATTTTCCCTTTTTATTTTTTTCCCTTTTTTGCCGATTTTTCCCCGATTTTTTTTCCTCTTTCCTTTTTTTTCCTTTTTTTTTTCCGATTTTCCCCGATTTTCCCTTTTTTCCTCTTTTCCTTTTTTTTCCCTTTTCTCCCGATTTTTCCCCCGATTTTTCCCAATTTTCCCTTTTTATTTTTTCCCTTTTTTGCCAATTTTTCCCCGATTTTTTTCCTCTTTCCTTTTCTTTTCTTTTTTTTTTTTTGCCGTTTTTCCCGAATTTCCCCTTTTTTCCTCTTTTCCTTTTCCCCTTTTCCGCCGATTTTTTCCACATTTTTCCTTTTTTTTATTCTTTTCCCTTTTTTATCGATTTTCCCCCGATTTTCCTTTTTTCCCTTTTTTCCCCGATTTTTCCTTTTTTCTCTTTCCTTTTTTTTGCCGATTTTCCCCCGATTTTTCATCTTCTTCTCTTCCCTTTTTTTTTTTGCCGTTTTCCCGAATTTCCCTTTTTTCCTCTTTTCCCTTTTTCCCTTTTCCGCCGATTTTTTCCACATTTTTCCGTTTTTTTTATTCTTTTCCCTTTTTTATCGATTTTTTCACGATTTTCCCTTTTTTTCTCTTCCCTTTTCCTTTTTTTTTCCCGTTTTCCCCCAATTTCCCTTTTTTCCCTTTTTCCCGATTTTTTCCCCACTTTTCCCTTTTTCCCCCGATTTTTCCTTTTTTCTCTTTCCTTTTTTTTTTACCGATTTTTTCCCGATTTCCCCCCCTTTTTTTTCCCCCCCTTCCCAGGCCCATTCCCACCGAACCGAACCGAACCGAACCCCCCCGTGTTGCGGGGCAGCCCCCGGGGCCACCCAACCCCTTTCCCAGGAGCCTCCGGGATTTGGCCGAATTCCCGAGATTTCTCCTCAGTCCCTGCTGCTGATTTGCATCTCATTTGCATCCCGCCTCGGGCTGGCGGAACCTGACACCGAACCGAACCTCCCCATGGGCTTGGGCTTGGGGGACTGCGGGACCCGGGCTCCTCCTTCTGCTTTTTGGGGCTTTTTGGAGCTTTTTGGGGCTTTTTGCCTTTTTTTGGCTTTTTCTGACCAATTTGGGCCGGGTCGGTTCCGGTTCCGGTTCGGTTCCGGTGCCTGCGGGCTCCTTGGTCCCTCGGGTGTCCCCTTGGGTTCCCCGGAAGGAACCGAGGACTTTTATTCATTACGGGTCCAAACCGAACCCGAACCGGGAGGCGGGGGGGAGAGTTGGTAGCCCAGGGCTACTGGGAGCCTGGTGGCCAAGTCCCCCTCGTCCCTTCGGTGGCCCACGGGACCCCCCGTGACCTGGAGCTGGGTCCCCCGTGGGGGGCTGGTGGGCAACCACTGTCCCGGCCACGGGCCCCCCCGGCCCCGGTGGCCAGGACTCAGGATGTCCTGGTAGCCACGGGACACTTCCACTCGCCACCTTCTCCCCTGGGTGGCAGCACCCAAGTCCCGTGGGGTCCTTCCTCCTTCTCCTCCTCCTCTTCCTCCTCCACTAGCCCAACCCCCCCTCCCACTAGCCCAACCCCCTCTCTCACTTGCCCAACCCTTGGGCTCCTTCCTCTTGCTCCACAGTCGCCACCACGGGGCTGAGCCCTTCCCGGTGCCCACGGGGGGGTTTTTTGGGGGGGGAGCTTTGGGGTGTTTTTTCCACACAGGTCCCAGCCCCCCCTTTCCCCTCCCCACGCCTCGAGTTCCTTTGTCTCCCGTGGGGTTTCTTTTGGCCGCCTTTGAGGAAGCCCCAGAAAGCGCTGGAGGAGCCCAACGGGACCTCCGTGGGCTGAGCCCCCCACGGGGGGCATCACCTCACCTCACCTCCCCCCACCGAGTCAAGGTACCGAGGGGTTAATTGAGGGTTATTAATTACCTTTAATTGGCTTTAACCAACCCAAACTCCATCAGGGGAGGCCCAGGGAAGGGGAGGACCCGGGGGGGATCCCGGCACCGGAGGAGGAACCGGGCTGGGAGGGGAAGTTGGGGAGGGGTCCAAGGGGGCTTGGTGGCCACTTGCCCGCTGGCCCGGAAGGGTGAGGGGTGAGGTGGCCACAGTTTGGCTCCTGGGAGCCCCCCACCCCCCCCCTTCTTGGCCACCGGAGCTCAAACCCGGGGGCTCCGGGGGGGGGAAGGGGATTGGGGAGGGGGCTGGGGGGGCTCTGACCCCAAACACCACTTGGGGAGGGGACCCTGGGGCACCCCCTGAGGGTAGGGACATCGCTGGGCTCAGGATGTCCCGGTGGCCACGGGACCTCCAGCCCTGGTGGCCATGGGACCCCCCACCCCTGGTGGCCATGGGACCCCCACCCCTGGTGGCCACGGGACCTCCAGCCCTGGTGGCCATGGGACCCCCCACCCCTGGTGGCCATGGGACCCCCACCCCTGGTGGCCACAGGACCCCCCACTCCTGGTGGCCATGGGACCCCCCTATCCCTGGTGGCCACGGGACCCCCATCCCTGGTGGCCATGGGACTCCCCACTCCTGGTAGCCATGGGACCCCCACCCCTGGTGGCCATGGGACCCCCACCCCTGGTGGCCACAAGCCCCTCACCTCTGGTGGCCACGGGACCCCCACCCCTGGTGGCTACGGGACCCCCCACCTCTGGTGGCCATGGGACCCCCATCCCTGGTGGCCACAGGACCCCCTCACTCCTGGTGGCCACGGGACCCCCAGCCCTGGTGGCTACGGGACCCCCCCATCTCTGGTAGTCACGGGCCACCCACCCCTGGTGGCCACGGGACCCCCCACTCCTGGTAGCCATGGGACCCTCACCCCTGGTGGCTACGGGACACCCACCCCTGGTGGCCAGGAATCAGGATGTCCTGGTGGCCACGGGACCCCCGCCCCTGGTGGCCACAAGACCCCCACTCCTGGTGGCCAGGACTCAGGATGTCCTGGTGGCCATGGGACCCCCATCCCTGGTGGCCTTGGGACCCCCCACTCCTGGTAGCCATGGGACTCCCCTATCCCTGGTGGCCACGGGATGCCCACCCCTGGTGGCCATGGGACCCCCCACTCCTGGTAGCCATGGGACCCCCTATCCCTGGCGGCCATGAGACCCCCATCTCTGGTGGCCATGGGACCCCCAGCCCTGGTGGCCAGGACTCAGGATGTCCTGGTGGCCACGGGACCCCCATCCCTGGTGGCCATGGGAACCCCATCCCTGGTGGCCACAAGCCCCTCACCTCTGGTGGCCACGGGATGCCCATCCCTGGTGGCCATGGGCCACCCACCCCTGGTGGCCACGGGACCCCCCACTCCTGGTAGCCATGGGACCCCCACCCCTGGTGGCCATGAGTCCTCCATCCCTGGTAGCCATGGGACACCCATCCCTGGTGGCTACGGGACCCCCAGCCCTGGTGGCCACGGGACCCCCATCCCTGATGGCCAGGCCTCAGGACGTCCTGGTAGCCACTTCTGGTGGCCAAGGAGGGAGCACAAAAAGCCCCCAACCCCTCTCAGCTCCACTGGGGACACCTGAGGGGGGGGCAGGGAGGTTGGGGACCCCCCCAGAAAAGCCACCACCCCCCCGGCTCAGGTTTGGTGACCCTGGGGACAGTCCCCTGCCCCTCGGAGGGGTGTGGGTGGGTGGGGGGTCCCCTCCCCATTGGTGTCCTGGCCATGGGGACAGGGGGGGGTTGGGTGGTCCCTGCCCCACGTCACCCCCCCCATCCCCCCCCCCGAGCCTTTAAGTCCCTGCTGAATTCCTGAGCCTTAATCCCAGAGCCAGGAGTGTGGGGAGCAGGGGCAGGATTGGGGTCACCCCCACACCCCCCCAGGTCCCTGTTGGGTCCCAACAACTCCTCCTGTTGGGGTTTGGGGGTTTTGGGGTGTTCTTTATTGGGGGGGGGGCATTTCCTGCCCCAGGTGGCTGAGTGACCCAGGACACAGAGTGACGGTGAGCTGGACATTGTCCCCTTGTCCCCTTGTCCCCAACCTCGGTGAGGTCCCCATGGCCACCCATGCCCTGAACCCAGCCCCCCAGGGTGGGGGGGTTTATGGGTGCTCCCCCCCCCCCTTCCCCCTCTTTGCCTCCCTGGGCTGCCCGGGGGTGGCTTTGTCCCCACGGTGGTGGCTTTGTCCCCACGGTGGTGTCACCAGCACGGGGCTGGTGTCACCCGTGGCCGTGGTGGGACAGGCAGGACACCTTGTGACCCGTGGTGGCACTTGGGTTTTGTTACAGGAAATGGGGGGGTCAATCTGGGAGGGGGGAGAGGGACAGGGTCTGTCCCTGTGTCCCCCATCATGTCCCCATGTCCCCCTGTCCCCCATATTCCCATGTCCCTGTGTCCCTATGTCTCCATGTCCCCCATGTCCCTTTGTCCCCCGTGTCCCACATATCCCCATGTCCCTATGTCCCCCATGTCCCTGTGACCCCATGTCCCCCTGTCCCCATTTCCCTGTGTCCCCCATGTCCCCATGTCTCCATATCCCCCGTGTCCCCATATCCCCCATATCCCTGTGTCCCCATATCCCCATGTCCCTATTTCCCCCCTGTCCCCCTGTCCCCCCTTCCCCATGTCCCTGTGTCCCCCATATTCCCATGTCCCTGTGTCCCTGTGTCTCCACGTCCCCCGTCCCTATGTCCCCCGTGTCCCTGTGTCCCCCATATCCCTATGTCCCTGTGTCCCCATATCCCCCATGTCCCCATATCTCTGTGTCCCCATGCCCCCCATGTCCCCTGTCCCTGTTTCCCCCCTGTCCCCCCTTCCCCATGTCCCTGTGTCCCCATATTCCCATGTCCCTATGTCCCCCCTGTCTCCATGTCCCTCATGGCCCTATGTCCCCCGTGTCCCCATGTCCCCTATATCCCTATGTCCCTGTGTCCCCATGTCCCCATGTCCCACATATTCCCATGTCCCTATGTGACCCCATGTCCCCTTGTCCCCATTTCCCTGTGTCCCCCATGTCTCCATGTCTCCATATCCCCCATGTCCCCATGTCCCCCATATCTCTGTGTCCCCATGTCCCCATGTCCCTGTTTCCCCCCTGTCCCCCATGTCCCCATGTCCCCATGTCCCTATGTCCCCATGTCCTCCATGTCCCTCATGTCCCTGTGTCCCCATATCCCCATATCCCCATGTCCCCCATATCTCTGTGTCCCCATGTCCCCATGTCCCTGTTTCCCCTCTGTCCCCCCTGTCCCTTTGTCCCCATGTCCTCCATGTCCCCATGTCCCCTGTCCCTGTGTCCCCACGGTGTCCCCGAGGTGTCCCCGGGGTGTCCCCGGGGTGTCCCCGTCCCCCTTCCCCTTTCCTGCTGTCCCAGGGATTTTGGGGATCTGGGGAAGGTCCCAGTGGCTCCTCCAGGCCTGGGGGTGGCAGGGGACACACAGGGAGCTTTGTCCCCAAAGTGTCCCCTCCCAAACCACAAGGGCGGAAGCTGCCTGAGTCACAGAGAGTGTGACCCTGACGGGGACATGGGGACAGCATGGGGACAGCATGGGGACATGGGGACAGGGACGGGGGGACATGGGGACAGGGGGACAGGGGACAGGGGGACAATGGGGACATGGGGACAGGGGACGGGGGGACTGGGGGACATGATGGGGACAGGGGGACATAGGGATAAGGGGGACAGGGGGACATGGGAGACATGGGACATGGGGACAGGGGATGGGGGGATTGGGGGACATGATGGGGACAGGGGAACAGGGGGATATGGGGACATGGGGACAGGGGACAGGGGGACATGGGGATGTGATGGGGACAGGAGGGACAGGGGGACAGCATGGGGACATGGGGACAAGGGACGGGGAGACTGGGGGATGTGGGGGAAACAGGGATATGGGGCATGGGGATGTGGGGACAGAGGGACATGATGGGGACATGGGGACAGCATGGGGACATGGGACAGGCGGAAAGGGGGACAGGGGACACGTGGACAGGGGGACATGGGGATATGGGGGATACGGGGACAGGAGGACACGGGAATATGGGGACAGCATGGGGACACGGGACATGGGTACAGAGGGACAGGGATATGGGACATGGGGACAGGGGGACATGGGGGACTGAGGAATATGGGGGACAGGGGACATGGGGACAGGGGACATGGGGACAACAGGGATGGGGACATGGGGACATGGGGATATGAGGACAGCATGGGGACAGGAGGACAGGGGGATGTGGGGGACACAGGGATATGGGGCATGGGGATGTGGGGACAGGGGGACATGATGGGGACATGGGGACAGCATGGGGGACGGGGACAGGGGAAAGGGGGACAGGGGACATGGGGACATGGGGACATGGGGAAAGGGGGACATGGGGACAACAGGGACATGGGGACAGGGGGACGTGGGGCATGGGGACATGGGGGACAGGATGGGGACAGGGGGACAGGGGGATGAGGGGGAAACAGGGATATGGGGCATGGGGATGTGGGGACAGGGGGACATGATGGAGACATGGGGACGGAGAAAGGGGGACAAGGGGAAAGGGGGATATGGGGACATAGGGATAAGGGGGACAGGGGGACATGGGGACAGGGGGACAGGGGGGACACAGGGACAGGGGGACATGGGGGGTATGGGGACAGAGGGGCATGGGGATATGGGGACAGCATGGGGACAGGGGACAGGGATATGGGACATGGGGACATGAGGGGACGTGGGGGTGGGGGGATAAGGGACATAGGGACATGGGGACAGCATGGGGACAGGGGGACATGGGACATGGGGACATGGGGACATGGGGACACGGGGACAGAGGGACATGGGGACATGGGGATAAGGGGGACATGGGGGACATGGGGACTTGGGAATATAGGGACATGGGGATATGGGACATGGGGATATGGGGACATGGGGATGATGGGGACAGGGGGATGTGGGGGAAACAGGGATATGGGGCATGGGGATTTGGGGACAGGGGGACATGATGGGGACATGGGGACAAGGGGACAAGGGGAAAGGGGGACATGGGGACAGAGGGATAAGGGGCACAGGGGGATATGGGGGGTATGGGGACATGGGACAGGGGGACAGGGGGACATGGGGGACATGGGGACAGGGGGGAACAGGGACAGGGGGACATGGGGGTATGGGGACAGCATGGGGACATGGGACATGGGAACAGGGGCACGGGGATATGGGACATGGGGACAATGGGGACAGGGGGCAGGGGGACATGGGGAAAGGGGGGCAGGGGGATTTGGGGACACGGGGACAGAGGGACAGAGGGACATGGGACATGGGGACATGGGGGACATGGGGGACATGGGGACTTGGGAATATAGGGACATGGGGGACATGGGACAGGGGGACATGGGGACATGGGGACCCAGGGTGACAGCCCTGGGGGGACAGCCCATGGGGACATCCCAGTGCCACCATCCCAGTGCCACCATCCCAGTGCCACCATCCCAGTGCCACCATCCCAGTGCCTTCTTGTGGCTCCTTGAGGGGGGGTCTGGCTCTGGGGGGGCTTCAGGACCAAGGGGTCACCCCCCCCCCACCTTGTCCCCAACCCTGTCCCCAACCTGTGTCCCCAGAGTCGGGGGTGACCCCAACATTTGGGACCCTCAACTGGGACCCTCCCAGTGCCAGGGTGGGCACAGGGGGGGGGGAGGTGAAGCCCCCTCCCCAAAATCCCCCCCTACCCCCATGGGAGGTTTGGGGCCCTGGAGTTGGGGTCACCCCTGGGGTCACCTCGCTTCCTCCCCTCCCCCCCCAGGTCCTGTCCCCCCCTGGCCCCCCCCAGGGCACCGCGGGGACCCCACGGAGGAGGAGGAGGAGGAGGAGGGGCCGGGGGGGCTGTGCCGGTGGCCACTGGGCTAGTGAGGGCCCTGCTGGGCCGGGACATGGAGCCCACCCAGGGGACACCCCCGGGGAGGGGGATGAGGCACCCGGGGGTCACCGAGCCCACCCCCCAACACCGCGGCTGCAGGGACACCCGGAGACACTGCCGGGGGGGCACTGACACCAACAGCACCAACAAAAACAACACCAACACCAGGAGCACCAACACCAACAACACCAACAGCACCAACACCAACACCAACACCGACAACACCAACAGCACCAACAGCACCAACACCAACACCAACAATACCAACACCACCAACAACAGCACCAACACCAACAGCACTAACAGCACCGACAACACCAACACCAACAACACCAACACCAACAGCACCAACAACACCAACACCAAGACCAACAACACCAACACCTACAACAACACCAACAACACCAACACCACCAATACCAACACCACCACCAACAGCACCAACACCAACACTGTCACCAACACCAACACCACCAATACCAACACCACCACCATCAACACTGTCACCAACACCAGCACCAACACCAACAACCCCTACACCAACACCGTCACCACCAACAGCACCAACACCACCAACACCGACAACACCAACACCAACAACCCCTACACCACCACCACCACCACCATTGACACCAACAACACCAACACCAACAACACCAACAGCACCAATGACACCAACACCAACAACACCGACACTGTCACCAGCACCACCACCACCAACAACACCTACACCAACACCGTCACCAACACCACCAACACCACCACCCACATTGACACCAGCAACACCACCAACAACAACACCAGCACCACCAACACCAACACCAACCTCAACACCAACAACACCAACAGCACCAACACCACCACCTACACCAACACCCTCACCACCACCACCACCACCACCCACATTGACACCAACACCAACAACACCATCACCACCCCCTTCATCACCACCAGTGCCACCACCCCCATCACCACCACCAACACCACCACCACCCCCATCACCCCCAACACCGTCACTACCACCACCACCACCTCCAACACCCCCTGCCCCTGCCCCCCACCCCCCCTCGCTCCTCAGAGCCCCCCAGCCCCCAGGACTCCCACCTCCCCCGTCACATTTTCCGCCTCAGTGCCCCCCCCCCCCCCCCTCCCCCTCCCCCCGGGGGTCACCACTCCTCCCCTCCCCTCCCATCCCCCCGCTCGGGCTGCAGCCCCCTCAAATTCCTCCCCAGCCCCCACACCCCCGGCTGCCCCCCCCACACCCCCTGCCCCAAAGCGGGGGGGGGGGGGGCGAGGGGAGGGCCCCCCCCCTGCCAGCCAAACGTCACCAACCGGAGGACAAGGGACAAATCCTGAGGACCCCCCCGACCCCCCCCCGACCCCCAGCGCTGCCCCCCCGCAGCCACAGCAGGTAAGGGGGGGGGGGAAGGTCCCCATGGGGGGGTTGGTAGCCCGGGGGGGTTGGTTAGTGGCCCCGGGGGGATGGTGGCCCCCAGGGGTGGTGGCCAGTGGTCACCGGAGTTGGTGGCCCCTGGGCTTGATGCTCCTGAGGTTGGTGGCCCGGGGGGTTGGTTGGTGGCCCCCTGGGTTGTTGGTGGCCCCCGGAGTTGGTGGCCCCCAGGGGTTGATGCCCCTGAAGTTGTTGGCCCAGGAGGACTGGCCAGTGGCCCCGGGGGGATGGTGGCCCCCAGAGTGGTGGCCTGTGGTCCCTGGTGTTGGTGGCCCCCTGGGGTTGATACCCCCGGGGTTGGTGGCCCGGGGGGGTTGGCCGGTGGCTCTGGAGGGGCGGGTGGTCGTCGTGGGGGGAGTTGGTAGCCCAGGGGGGTGGGGTGGTGGCCCCGGGAAGGGGGGGGTGGCCCCAGGGGCTGGTGGCCGTGTAGGGGGGGTGGTGGCCAGAGAGGGTGGGGGGGTGGCCCGGGGGGTGGTGGTCAGGGGGGGGGTTGTGGCCGTGGGGAGGGGGTGGTGGTCGCCGTGGGGGGGGTGGCCCCAGGGGTGTTGGTGGCCGTGGGGGTGTTGGTGGCCGTGGGGGTTGCCCGTGGGGGTGGTGGCCCCAGGGGGTTGGTGGCCGTGGGGGGGTTGGGTGGTGGCCCCAGGGGGGGGTGGCCAGGGAGGATGGGGTGGTGGCCCTGGGGGTTGGTGGCCGTGGGGGGGCGGTGGCACGGGGGATAGTGGCCAAGGGGGGTTGGGTGGTGGCCCCGGGGGGGTGGTCGCCGTGGGGGGGGTGGCCCCAGGGGGGTGGTGGCCGTGGGTGGGGGGGTGGCCCGGGGGGGTGGTGGCCCTGGGAGGCTGGTAGCCCCGGGGGTTGGTGGCCGTGGGGGGGTTGGTGGCTGTGGGGGGGGGTGGTCGCCGTGGGGGGTGGTGGCCCTGGGGGGGTGGTGGCCGTAGGGGGGGGTAGCCAGAGGGGGGTCTGGTGGCCGTGGGGGGGTGTTGGCCCGGGGGGGTGGGGTGGTGGCCGTGTAGGGGGGGTGGTCGTCGTGGGGGGGGGTTGAGTGGTGGCCCCGGGGGGTGGTGGCCCCGGGGGGGTGGTGGCCAGGGAGGATGGGGTGGTGGCCCTGGGGGTTGGTGGCCGTGGGGGGGTGGTGGCACGGGGGATAGTGGCCAAGGGGGGTTGGGTGGTGGCCCCGGGGGGGTGGTGGCTGTGAGGGGGGGGGAGGTTGTGCCCGTGGGGGGGGGTGGCCCCAGGGGGTTGTGGCCGTGGGGAGGGTGTCGCCGTGGGGTGGCCCCAGGGGTGGTGGCCGGGGGGTTGGGTGGTGGCCCCGGGGGGGTGGTGGCCGTGAGGGGGGTGGAGGTTGTGCCCGTGGGGGGTGGTGGCCCTAGGGGGTTGTGGCCGTGGGGAGGGGGGTGGTCGCCGTGGAGGTGGCCCCAGGGGGTGGTGCCGTGGGGGTGGTGGCCAGGGAGGATGGGGTGGTGGCCCTGGGGGTTGGTGGCCGTGGGGGGGTGGTGGCACGGGGGATAGTGGTCAAGGGGGGTTGGGTGGTGGCCCCGGGGGGGTGGTGGCCGTGGGGAGGGGGGGGGTGGTCGCCGTGGGGGGGTGGTGGCCAGAGGGGGGTCTGGTGGCCGTGGGGGGGTATTGGCCCGGGGGGGTAGGGTGGTGGCCGTGGGGGGGTGGTGGCCAGGGAGGATGGAGTGGTGGCCCCGGGGGTTGGTGGCCGTGGGGAGGGGGGGGTGGTCGTGGGAGTGGTGGCCACGGGGGGGTGGTGGCCAAGGGGGGTGGGGTGGTGGCCGTGGGGGGCTGGTAGCCCCGGAGGTTGGTGGCCGTGGGGGGGGGAGGGTGTGCCCGTGGGGGGGGTTGGGTGGTGGCCCCGGGGGTCTGGTGGCTGTGGGGGGGTGTTGGCCCGGGGGGGTGGGGTGGTGGCCGTGGGGGGTTGGTGGCCCCGGGGAGGTGGTGGCCGTGGGGTGGTGGTGCCCGTGGGGTGGTGGTGGCCGTAGGGGGGTGGTGGCCCCGGGGGGGTGGTGGCCGCGGGGGGGGTGGGGTGGTGGCCGTCCCCGTGTGGCTCCGTCCCACTCAGGAAGTTTCGGTGTCGCGGGGAGTGCTGGGGGTGACGCTGCCGCCATCGCCACGGCCCCCACGGTCCCCACGGGCCCCAGCTCCGGCACAGGTGGGGATGTCACCCCCTTTGTCACCATCGCGGGTGGGGGGGGGACACCCGGGGGAAGGGGGGGAAGGGGAGGGAGGAGCGTCCGTGGGGGCTGAGCCGGGACCCAGCGCCGCTTCCTGGGGACAAACCCGGGAGGAGGGGACAGCGCGGGGGGGAGTGGGGACACGGGGACACGATGGGGTGTGGGGGGGGTGACACGGTGTGGGAGGGGGGGGACACACCCGTGGGGGTGGGGAGGTGGCCCCGGCCTAGGGGAGGTGGCGTGGGGTGACGTGGAGGAGGGGGTGACGTGGCGGGGGGGTGGCACCACCGAGGGGGTGACGGGGGGGGGGACACCAGCTGGGTGGCACCTCAGGGGTGGCACTTTGGTGGCACTTTGGGGGGTGACACTTTGGTGGCACTTCAGGGGGTGACTGTGAGGTGACACTGTTTAGGGTTGGGGTGGCACTTCGTGGGGTGACACTTCGGTGACATTTTGGTGGCACTTCGTGGGGTGACACATCGTGTGGTGACACTTCGTGGGGTGACACTTTGGTGACACCTTGTGGGGTGGCACTTTGTGGGGTGGCACCTTGGTGGCACTTTGTGGGGTGACACAGTGTGGTGACACTTTGGTGGCACTTTGGGGGGTGACACTGTGGGGTGACGCTTTGTGGGGTGGCACTTTGTGTGATGGCACTTTGGTGACACTTCATGGCGTGGCACTTTGTGGGGTGTCACTTCGTGGGGTGGCACTTTCTGGGGTGACACTTTGGTGGCACTTCAGGGGGTGACTGTGAGGTGACACTTTTTAGGGTTGGGGTGGCACTTTGTGGGGTGACACTTTGGTGACATTTTGGTGGCACTTCGTGGGGTGGCACTTTGTGGGGTGACACAGTGTGGTGACACTTTGGTGGCACTTTGTGGGGTGGCACTATGTAGGGGTGACACTTTGTGGGGTGGCACTTTGTGTGGTGACACTTTGGTGGCACTTTGTAGGGTGGCACTTTGTGGATTGGGGTGGCACTTCATGAGGTGACACTTTCTGGGATGACACTGTGTGTGGTGGCACTTCAGGGGTGATGCTTTGTGGGGGTGACACTTTGGTGGCACCTTGTGGGGTGGCACTTTGTGGGGTGGCACTTTGTGGGGTGGCACTTTGTGGGGTTGTGCTTCATGGGTTGGGGTGGCACTTTGTGGGGTGGCACTTTTTGTAGTGACACTTCATGGAGTGGCACTTTGTGGGGTGACACAGTGTGGTGACACTTTGGTGGCACTTTGTGGGGTGGCACTATGTAGAGGTGGCACTTCAGGGGTGACACTTTGGTGGCACTTTGTGGGGTTGTGCTTCATGGGTTGGGGTGGCACTTTGTGGGGTGGCACTTTGGTGACATTTTGGTGGCACTTCATGGGGTGACACATCGTGTGGTGGCACTTTGTGGGGTGGCACTTCATGGAGTGGCACTTTGTGGGGTGACACAGTGTGGTGACACTTCGGTGGCACTTTGTGGGGTGGCACTATGTAGGGGTGACACTTTGTGGGGTGACACTTCATGGGGTGGCACTTTGTGGGGTGACACTTTGGTGGCACTTCAGGTGTGGCACTTCGTGGGGTGACACTTCGTGAGGTGACACTTTGGTGGCACTTCAGGGGGTGACACTTTGTGAGGTGACACTTTTTAGGGTTGGGGTGGCACTTTGTGGGGTTGTACTTCATGGGTTGGGGTGACACTTCATGGGGTGGCACTTTGGGGGGTGACACTTTGGTGGCACTGTGTGTGGTGACACTGTGTGGGGGTGCCCGAGGGGTGTCCCGGGGCCACTTGTGACCCCCCAGGGGCATCAGTTCCAACCCCCCCCCCCCTTGTCCCTTGTCCCTTGTCCCTTGTCCCCCCGGCTCAGGGACATCGGCCCCAGGGACAGCAGGAGGTGCCCAACCCCCAGGCCCTGCCCAGGGGGTCACCTGGGTGTGACGTCACACCTGTATCTGTGACGTCACACCTGTACCTGTGACGTCACACCTGTACCTGTGACGTCACACCTGTGTCTGTGATGTCACACCTGTATCTGTGACGTCACACCTGTACCTGTGACGTCACACCTGTACCTGTGACGTCACACCTGTGTCTGTGATGTCACACCTGTATCTGTGACGTCACACCTGTATCTGTGACGTCACACCTGTATCTGTGACGTCACACCTGTCCCTGTGACGTCACACCTACCCGGGGGGGGTGCCCACGTTGGAGGTGAAGTTGCCCACACTGGGGGTGAGGTTGCCCGTGTCTGGGCGGTGCTTGCCCACGCTGGGGACAGGTTGCCCACCCTGGGGTGACGTTGCCCATGCCTGGGTTGAGGTTGCCCACCTTGGGATGATGGTTGCCCACCTTGGGACGATGGTTGCCCACATTGGGACGATGGTTGCCCACATTGGGACAATGGTTGCCCATGTTGGAATGATGGTTGCCCACCTTGGGATGATGGTCCTTGGGGCCACCACTGGCCTTGGCGTGGCTACCAGACTCCACCTTAGGTGGCCACATTGATGCAGAGCCCCGGCGGGGTCACTGGGGTTTGTCACTTGGGGACATTGTCACCTCCCCTGTCCCTTGGGGGGGGTGTGGGGGCCACCTCTGTTGCCCTGGGCTACCAACCAGCTCGGTGTGGCCACCACCTGCCCTCCCCCAAGCCCTGCTGGGTGGCTGGTGTCCGGTTGCCATGGCAACGGCTGCCGGGGTCACCGTGTCCCCAAAGGGATGAAGTGGAGCTGGATGTCACCAGAGGGGGACACCGGGCTGGGGGGGGCTCCTGGTGGTGGCCACGGGTGGGACCTTGGGGACGGGGGCTGAGGGGGGACCTGGCCCTGTCCCCATCCCCATCCCTGTCCCCATCCCTGTCCCCGTCCCTGTCCCCATCTGTCCCCATCCCTCTCCCTCTCCCTGTCCCCGTCCCCTGTCGTGTCTCCTGTCCCCAAGGTTTTGGTGTCCCCCAGCCCAGGGTTTGTGTCCCCATGTTCCAGTTTTTGGTGTCCCCATAGCTGAGGTTTTGGTGTCCCCATCGCCTGGGTTTTGGTGTCCCCAGCCCAGGGGTTTGTGTCCCCATGGCTGAGGTTTTGGTGTCCCTTGTCCCAGGGTTTGGTGTCCCCATAGCCCAGGGTTTGGTGTCCCCATGGCACAGGGTTTGGTGTCCCCATGGCACAGGGTTTGGTGTCCCCCTTGTCCAAGGTTTTGGTGTCCTCATGTCCCAGGGTTGGTGTCCCCATAGCCCAGGGGTTGTGTCCCCTGTCCCCAAGGTTTTGATGTCCCCATGGCCAAAGTTTTGGTGTCCCCATGGCCCAGGGTTTGCTGTCCCTTGTCCCAGGTTTGGTTTTGGTGTCCCTATGGCCAACGTTTTCATGTCCCCTGTCCCCAAGGTTTTGGTGTCCCCCAGCCCAGGGTTTTGGTGTCCCCATCCCAGGGGTTGTGTCCTCATGGCTGAGGTTTTGGTGTCCCCATGTCCCAGGTTTGGTGTCCCCATGGCCAAGGTTTTCATGTCCCCTGTCCCCAAGGTTTTGATGTCCCCATCCCAGGGGTTGTGTCCTCATGGCTGAGGTTTTGGTGTCCCCATAGCCCAGGGTTTGGTGTCCCCATAGCCCAAGGTTCGGTGTCCACATGGCCCAGGGGTTGTGTCCCCTGTCCCCAAGGTTTTGGTGTCCCCATCCCAGGGGTTTGTGTCCCCATAGCTGAGGTTTTGGTGTCCCTTGTCCCAGGGTTTGGTGTCCCCCAGCCCAGGTTTGGTGTCCCCATGGCTGAGGTTTTGGTGTCCCCATGTCCCAGGGTTTGGTGTCCCCATGGCCCAGGGGTTGTGTCCCCTGTCCCCAAGGTTTTGATGTCCCCATGTCCCAGGTTTGCTGTCCCTTGTCCCAGGTTTTGGTGTCCCCATGGCCAAGGTTTTCATGTCCCCTGTCCCCAAGGTTTTGGTGTCCCCGTCCCAGGGGTTGTGTCCCCATGGCTGAGGTTTTGGTGTCCCCATCCCAGGGTTTGCTGTCCCCTGTCCCCAAGGTTTTGGTGTCCCCATGTCCAAGTTTTCATGTCCCCTGTCCCCAGTTTTGGTGTCTCCTGTCCCAGGGTTTGGTGTCCCCATAGCCCAGGGTTTGGTGTCCCCCTGACCCAGGGGTTGTGTCCCCTGTCCCCAAGGTTTTGGTGTCCCCATCCCAGGGGTTTGTGTCCCCATAGCTGAGGTTTTGGTGTCCCCTGTCCCAGGTTTGGTGTCCCCATGTCCCAGGTTTGGTGTCCCCTGTCCCAGGTTTGGTGTCCCCATGTCCCAGGGTTTGGTGTCCCCTGTCCCAGGGTTTGGTGTCCCCTGTCCCAGGTTTGGTGTCCCCTGTCCCAGGTTTCGTGTCCCCTCTCCCAGGGTTGGTGTCCCCATGTCCCAGGGTTGGTGTCCCCATGTCCCAGGTTTCATGTCCCCATGTCCCAGGTTTTGGGGGGCAGCTCCATTTCCCTTCTTGCTCCCCCAAATCCCCTCTGCCCCCCCCAGGTCCCCAGCCCCCGCTGTCCCCCTGTCCCCTCGGGACCTGCCAGCCAAGGCCACCCCCCCCTTCGTCCCCGGGTTTGGTGAGTAAGGGGGGCACCCACAATGTCCCCAACGTCCCCAACATCCCCAATGTCCCCACTGTCCCCAAATGTCCCCAATGTCCCCAACATCCTCAGTGTCCCCAACATCCCAATGTCCCCAACATCTCCAATGTCCCCACCATCCTCACCGTCCCCAATGTCCCCCACGTCCCCAACATCCCCAAATGTCCCCAACGTCCCTTACATCCACATCCCCAATGTCCCCAACATCCCCAACCCCCCAATGTCCCCAATGTCCACAATTCCATGATGTCCACAACATCCACAATGTCCCCAAATGTCCCCAATGTCCCTTACATCCCCAGTGTCCCCAAGATCCCCAGATGTCCCCAATGTCCCCAATGCCCCCAACGTCCCAAATGTCCCCATGTCCCCCACATCCCCAGTGTCCCAATGTCCCCAACATCCCCAAGTGTCCCCTATGTCCCCAACGTCATCCCCAATGTCCCCAGTGTCCCCAATGTCCCCAACATCCCCAAATGTCCCCAATGTCCCTTACATCCACAACGTCCCCAGTGTCCCCAATGTCCCCAACATCCCCAATTCCACAGTGTCCCCAACGTCCCCAATGTCCCCAAATGTCCCCAATGTCATCCCCAATGTCCCCAACATCCCCAATGTCCCCAATGCCCCAATGTCCCCCACGTCCCCAGCATCCCCAATGTCCCCAACATCCCCAACCCCCCAATGTCCCCAATGCCCCCAACGTCCCAAATGTCCCCAATGTCCCCCACATCCCCAGTGTCCCAATGTCCCCAACATCCCCAAATGTCCCCAATGTCCCTTACATCCACAACGTCCCCAGTGTCCCCAATGTCCCCAACATCCCCAATGTCCCCAACATCCTTAATGTCCCCAATGTCCTAAATGTCCCAATGTCCCCAACGTCGCCACTGCCCCCAATGTCTCCATCATCCCCAATGTCCCCAATGTCCCCAACATCCCTAATGTCCAAAATGTCCCCAATCCCCCAATGTCCCCGACATCCTTAATGTCCCCAATGTCCCCCACGTCCCCAATGCCCCAATGTCCCCAACATCCAAGCA